>MU224344.1:207153-250203 GCA_018584345.1 Thuja plicata
ACCCTAATGACTTGACAAGGTTTAAAGTGCAAATATTTAGACCAGCTCCACCATCTATGAGAACTCTCTTAACTCTATGTCTTTGGATTAATACCTCTATATGCAAGGGTAAGTTTTGAGGATGTGTGATAGATATGTCATCTTGTCTCAAAAGGGAAAGACAATGAGGGGCTATGAGGTGCCCTACCATATTCTGAAATTTGTCTTCCTCCAAGTTTATAGGAACCGTGGTCTCACGCAAGTATTTTTCTAGAATCTCCTTGTGATTAGGAGATAATTTTAACAACTCCAAAATTGATATTTGGGCTGGAGTCTTTTGTAATTGATCCACCAAACTATAAGGCTTTGTGATGGGTGGTGTTTGTTTAGCCAAAATAATTGGTATTTTAGAACCAATAGTAATAGGAGTACCCCCTTGTCAGGTAATCTTTGAGGCTTGCCCCCTTGTGATGGCATTAGCAGACCCTTGAATAGGTTTATCTTTAATCACAACAACATTGATGGTATTGTCATAAGTATGAGCAAAGTTAACATTATGACTGCCTTTTGCATTATTCATATTGTTTCCTCTATTGTTGGAGTTAGCAGATTCTCCCTTTTTATGCTTATAAAAAGGAGTTTTAAAGGCTGTGTGATCTTCATTATTTTGAGGACTGTCCACCTTTATCACACTGTTGTTTATAGATCTTGTACCACATGTTTGAGATGTAGGCAATCATTGGTCTTTTGTCCCCTATTTCGATGATAGTCACAATGGTTGTTCTCATTCCACCAGTTATGCTTGATGTGAGGTTCATATGGTTGAGCCTTTGGTAGATCGATAAGTTTATTTTCAATAAGTGTCCTTAATGTATTTTCCAATGGTTCACCCAAAGTAGTGAATGTCCTTTTGGGTGTAGGTGCAAAGAAAGGTTTAGGCTTAGGAGCCCCTTGATTATTCCCAAAGTTGTTATTAATGTTGTTGTTGAAGGGCACTTTGGGTGCTTGATTCACATTATTGGCTTGACCTGAGTTTTGAGTGAGATTGAAAGGGATAGCCTTTAAATTATTATCCTCCACCACTCCATCATTAACCACTCCTTAATTTTTGTTATTATTTGTCCAAAATAGACTGTTGTTGTTATTCCAATTTTGATTGGTGTTGGAGGTATTGTTGTTGTTGTTATTCTTGTTATCTTTGTAGAGTTTGATTTCTCCACTTTTTACCAATACCTTTTCTGTTGTCACCCCATTCTCAATTAAGTCTTGGAATGATCTAGGACATTGTAGCCTTAATCGATAGTTCATTTCATGATTCAAGCTGTTCACAAAAATATCCATGTTTTCCTTTTCGGGTACACTTTGAGGGTATCTAGCAAATACCGCTCTACATCATTGTAGGAAAATTAGGAATCCCTCTCCTTCTCTTTGTTTGGTGTTTTATATATTAATCATTTTAACCTCGTGTTTGATGTTATAAGAATAGCGAGTTACAAATTTAGAGGCCAATTCCTCAAAGGTTTGAATGCCAGAGGGTAACTTTAAAAACCACTCCATTGCCATACCTCCAAAACTTCTAGGGAATAACCTCATAAGGCAGGTTGTGTCATGCATGAACTCTAGACTTAGGGCACAAAATTCCCTTAAGTGATCTTGAGGATCAGATATTCCTTCATATTTATCATATTTCGGATAAATAGCATTTGTTGGAAATGGTATCATGATTAAAGACTTGTCAAACGGAAATGGACACAAGGCTTCAATAGAAAAAGGTTTAGGATCCCCACTTTGTTTTAATGTGTCCAATTGTATCTGAAAAAGCTGGAATTGTTTGTTCATGATATCAATGGGGTTAGCCTCAGCTTCTTCTTGTTGGAGCTTAGCGACATCATAATCGTGTGGAAGCTTGAGACCCATTTGTGCTAGGTCTAGGAAGTACTTCTCCTTGTCTTTTTCCAACACTTTTTCCATGAGTTTTATAAAGAAAGGGCTTTGCATAGCCTCATTAACCTTTTCATCAGTTAACTCCTCATCATTAGGGTCTATAGTGCCCCCGTTGTTTGTATTGTTCATCCCTTGATTGTTAGGATCCATGTTTGTTCCTCTATTAGTATTGTTGTTGGATCCTTTGTTGTTAGGATCAACATTTCCTTTTTTGTTCATATCCTTGTTCAAGTGATTAATCTAATTGGGATCTATATGGTCAAATGGAAAAGACATCCTCGGTTCCATTTCTTTGATGGGTTTGTGTAAAGGTTTTGCAGAAAAAGGATCACCTAGGAAGGGACACTCTTGTCTCAGATAAGATCTATCTGGTTGTAGGGTAGTCTTGATGTAATGGGATCGAGTAAAAATTAGAATTAACATATGTCAAAAGAATATCTTAGGTTTCAAACTTGCTTAAATGATCAATCCGTGAATAAATTTTCAAAATGCCCAATAATGACAGATTCTGATCAAGTTAGGTATCCACAGTGATAGAACATCCAAAAGGGTATCCAAAAATTAAACTTTCTTATTTTCAATCCTTTGGCAGATACCCACTATTTTCCCTTTTAAAATTCTAGGCGGCTCTTACCTGTGTGTAGGTAGCCTTTAAATGTTAACACGCGGTCACTGGAAAACCTATACGTGGCACTCTGCAGTTGGCAGGTGGAATTTGTCTATTGATAGGCGATTTTACAATATGTATACGTGATAATTTCTAGTAGCATATGCGGTTGTTTAATGCTTTCAAGCAACATTTTAAGATTGACAAGCGGCCTAGTTTTGTTTGTAAGCGGCTCTGAAATGATGATATGCGGCGCTTTGCTGATCAAAGTTGATTTTATCAATTTTATTGGTATTTTTTGGGTTTAAAATTTTAAAGTCTTTGATCAGATTTATCAAAAAAATATTCTTGCATGAAAACAGAGTACAAGCTCAACACACACATCAAAATTATACCATTTTCCTAAAACCCACACTAAAAGTGTATGTTCTCGGATGTTTTAACGGGTTTACAAAATAATGTCTTCCAAGAAATCTACCTTAGCATCAACAAATTTGGATTTTAATCATGGCTCTACAAAGGTAGGTCTGCTATTTTATGAGGTATCAAACTATTCCAGTCTAAATCTTGACAAGATCCTTTACCCCTTTGAGGGCTTCCCACATGCACAAAAGTATGATTTTGCGCAATCCTGAAGGACTACTAGAGGAAGTGAGGATGGCTTGCACAAGTTTTATTCACTTTTCGATTAAGGTAAAGTGCATTTATTTATAGTGGGTCAGACGATATTGCGGTAAAAGAAAATATCTCCCACTTTGGGTCATTCCCTCTCACCGTCCTCATAAGGCGATTCTCAGGAGGCAGGCCCTTTAAAAGCTCTATTTAACTAGCATGAATATGGAAAGCAAGAACCGAACTCAGTCCAACAAGTTTGGGAATCTGATTCACTCAAAGAGTGAAGAGCATATCCCTATTGCCTTTGTTTGTTCCAAAATCCTCAAACAGATTTGTTCATTTTCAACCTCTTGACAAAGAGGTTCTTAAAAAAATGAGATGTGTGGTTCAATTAATCCTTCCTTTCTTTTTACCATCCAAACTTGACACTTTTGGATTTTTGATCAACTTCAAAAAGTTGAGAGCATATACCTAATGTCTTGTTTGAATAGAAAATAGTAAGGTGTCCCTATTTATGCTAGATTCAAATGAATTGCCACAAGTTAAGTAATGCAAGCTTGATTAGATAAGTACCTGATTTCAAACTTAACAAGGCTAGGCACATTTTTGAGTGTTTTTTTTTTGGCTTATTTCACTCACCTAGTGGAAATCGTTCCCACTCTGGCTCCTCCAACAAGTTAGTCAACACAAAGTGAGGCAAAGTGAAGAAAACTTGAAAAAAACTCAAATGAAAAATTCCCTCCTAAAAGCTCTTTTAACAAAAGATTTATTGATTAAAGATTTAAAGAACTAGGCATGAAAACCAATTAAAGAGTAGGAAATTTTTGTTTGTAAGCCAAAAACACATTAATGTAGTGATCATACAAGTGTTCTTATTCAAATAAACTCTCTAAAAAATTTGTTGTATGTATTTCTTTATCATTCTTGGTTTTGATTCTTACCTCTTTGCTAGGCTTTGAAATCCGCTTCTCTAGTTTCTGCACCTTTGGGTGATTTTTCATCTGCAGGACAGAAAAACACAGAGAGTTACAACAGTGACCAAATCAATCCAAATCTAATTTAAAACAAAAGTAATTACGTGGAATTTAATAGCTAAAGAGTGGCTTTCAAATGTTCTTAAGCTTAAATGAAAATTTTCTACCTGGCTTTTAAATCTTAACAAGCGGCTCTTAAAATATCACAGGCGGCTAATCAAAATGAATAGGCAGTACAAAAGGTGTAAAAGGCGGCCAGAGATTTCTTGTAAACGGCTATTAAAAAATCTCAGGTGGTATACTTTATCTAGCAGGTGGCATGCTTTATCTAGCAGGTGGCCCACTTTATCTAAAATACGGCTATAGAATGAAAGACGAAGACGAATCAGGCTCCGTAGGTGGCATTTTATTATTCATATGTGGCTCTTAGCATCGCATAAGTGGCTCTTCTCCTATTTTCTGCAAGAATAACACCAAGAGAAAAGAAAAACACACAAATCTTATGATAGAAACATTAGTAAAAGAGGCTTACAGCCCCACGGTGGGTGCCATTTGTGTGTGTAAAATTACACCTTCATGAAATTAAGATTAAGAACAACAATTCTATGGAAAGATAATACAAATTAATCTAAGAATTGAAGCTAAAAATCTATATCATCTCATGGTTCTCTATCCAAGCTTTGTTAAGAGAGCTCTCAGGCTTAATCTCTCTCAAGGACAATCCTAGAATGAGAAATGAATGATAAACAAATGCTCAAGTCTAGCTTAGAATGCTTAAAATGCTCAAAATGCTCCAAGATATGTGAGAAAACAACAAATGCTCCTAAACATGACATGCTAAATGTTATGCAAATGCTGAAATACTCTCAAAAGCTCTCCAATGCTCTCAAATGATTTCAATATTCCCAAAATAAGGATGCTTTTTCTCTTGAAATTCTTGGATCCCAAACACAAAGGAAAAGGCTTGTATTTATAGCATTTTCCCAAGGGTAGGGGGTAGAGTGAGTTGATCATGATCAAAGTTTGGTTAAGTCAAAAGCTTTGAAGTGTTCTCAAATTGAGGGAAAGTTGGTTGGTTGTCTCAAAGATATTAGGAATTAAATAACTCAATCATTTAATTAATTTAGCCATGGAAGGGTGATTGGGTTGGTTTTAATCTTTTTTATTTGAACTATACAATTGAAAAATCAATTGCACAATTTGATTAATCCCTTTAGGCTTGAATTTAATTATTTGATTTCATGATTATTTGATCTTTTAATTTGATTTGATTTTTTGTCCATTTGATTTGATAAATGTCCTATTAGGGTCAGTTAGAGTCGCCATTGTTGAAGTGTTAAAGACCCTTGTTGGTTCATTAATTTGAAGCTCTTTAGTGCATTCCCTTGAGAGTCTTTCCTTGCGGCAACCCTTCAAACACATATACCCTTCAAATTTGTCAAGTTCAAATTTGACCTTCCTTGGACGGATCCTTTCCAAGGCCCGTACTTCACCAGAACCACTTCGAACCTCTTTGAACTCCGGTTCAAAGTAGTTTGAAGCAGTTCAATGAATGTTTTCTCTTCTAACGACTATTTTCTGCAGGTGGGCCCTGGCCTATATCACATGGTGGAGGTGAACCACTTCAAACCTCTTTGAACCCTGGTTCAAAATAGTTTGAAGAGGTTCAAAGACAGATTGTAGGCAGAGTCATTAGTGAAAGGATAGTTGATGGGACCCATGACATAAGCTGGCGGCATATTAATGGTTAATTTTTAAGAAGGGCAGTTTTTGATTTGACGAGAGCCACGGAGTGAACTTTGAATAAAGTGTTGGGTGGCAGTTAATGAGATCATTAGCATGAGTGGAAGACATCATTTGGTGAATGGTTAATAATGATATTAAAGATGGTGGATTTCAAGGATGTCCTATTGCTGATTCATTACAGCTCACATCATTAAAATTAATGTCCCCGACTTATACTCATTAAAGTCGATCTTTCTAGGCATTAATTTGAAAATATAAACAGCTCTATAAGTCTTTCTTTCCTACTATTTTTCTGTAGAGTCTCGGCTATGGAGAAGAGTTTGTTCTGAGTCTATGTGAAACAGGTAGCTCCTGAAGCCTTTTCTCATTTCCTGTTGCTATTTGATATATTGATTCAAGAGGGGGGGGCATCTATGTTTTTATTCCTGAAGAAGGGATGAGGTCTAGTTTACATTTCTTTGGGAATGTTAGAAATATGCAGTGTCGAGCTCCTGTTATCTCAGACATAGACCTGTTAGGGATATTAGTAGAAAAAATGGCAGTTGGCTACACAAACCGCGTAGTAGAATACCATAGTCTAGAGTTCCTGTCAAGTGGATTATTAGAAGCTGCGGCGTTCCCACCATCAGTTGTATGCCCAGAATTAGTTCAGCAATGTATTAATAGATACAATGTTAAATCCAAGTGCATTTTGAACGCAGAAGGCCAAACACTCATACCAGTCAATAGGAAGACTATTATGGCTATTTTTAAAATCCCAGAAGAATCTCTTGTTGGTTTTACACCCACCCAATCTCTAGCTTAGTACAGAGAGAATGAAGATAAAAATCAGAGTCATGTGGCTAGGAAGTGGACTCAAAACAATTACAGAGGTGGCTCTCGGTTGCCTAAAGTGCTCACTAAGGATCATATGAAACCCCTTATTCATGATGTGATAGTGTTGCTTCACGGAATTAAAGGTTTGGAACAAGTTCTTCTCTATGAGGATTGGATGTTTCACTTTATAGAAATAGTCTTAGAAGGGGGTCAACATATTTATTGGGTGGAGATCATATCTAGTTCCCTGAGGGACCAACTTAAACAAGCTCAGGCCATTAAGAAGGAATTCTTTATGTCCTCCTATTTGATATACTTCCTAGCATGCACACAGGATTTGTCTTCCATTCAACACGTTCATTGGAATGAATATATTTTAGTTTATGAGTACTATCCGTTATTAAGGAAAGATAAAATTTTGGAAAATTACAGGAAGGTTCATGATGCTTTCCTGGGTAAATTATGTCAACAATTGGTAGGAGTCCCAAACCAAAGAGTTTCATTGGAGGCACAAAAACTGGTTCAAACCTATGGAAGCCTGTATATTCAGTTCCCATGTTTCACCTACATTCGGGTCGGAGGCTTTGATGATGAACATCTTAGACTCCCAAGGTTTGCTTTCGATTATTTTATTTTGCCAAAAGTTTGCAGGCAATTGTTTGTGGTTATTAAAAATACTCTACTAGAAGAAAAGTGGCCTTCTATGTTCCCATTTAAATTTGGTAATTTAGCTTGTAAAAATATGGTGGATGCTTCGGTGATAGGAAGAAACTTGTTGAACTTTCACTTGCAATTTTATAAGTTAAGAAGGGATTTTGACAATAAGGGCTTAGCCAGGCAAGTTCTAAGCCTAAGTCATTATCCTTCACCCAGCTCACACCTGGAAGACCTATGGGAAGATCTCAGTGATGAGGAGGCAATCTAGAGATGAGATCATTCTAGACTTGTAATTTCATAGATCAAAATGTTGCAATTGAATTTTGATATTAAGGATGTGGAGGAGGATAGTTTCGGAACCACAAGTTCAGGGGCTAACAATGTGGATACAAAAGTTCCCCCGAACATAGATTGGAACAGGAGAGAAGAAGATGATATAAATCTAAGGGCCCTAACCATTTTTGAGGACATGAAAATCTTGTTACTAGAGAGGAAGAATGAAGGAGCTGAGAACCCCCCTCTTGAAAAGAATAGTGCAAGACCAGCCTTAATAAATGTGAAACATGCCCCATCTAATGCCTCTCATGTGGCTCCAAATGCAGGTAAAATTATGTCTCCCAAGAAAAAGGTGGTCCCCAGTAGGCACCCGACTACACTGAGATCGAGACCAAGAATAAGATTAGAGAAGAATTCTTAGATGGCAGCTTTAGGACTTGACTACCTGGATGTTGAGGTTAATGAAGATGATATTTCATTTTCTTTGGATCAACAAGTAAAAGGACAAGAGACTTCTATCATGAATATAGAAGTACCCCAAGCTGAGAATACTCCTATAAAAACTCCTGACAATCAGATAGTCACCGATTCAGTCCCTCCTTAGCTAACTGAATTGGTGAATAAGAGAAAGAGTTACAAACCCATTTCACTTCCTGTGAAGGAGATTGTTACTAAATATGCTACTCAAAACCCCAAAATAAAAAGAGTAAAGAGTGATGCTAGGCTATCTATGAATCCATCTACTGGAAAGGTGAGTGCAGAAATAGCCACTTTGAAGCCTAAAGAGGGAATTCAAGAACCAGAGGTCAAAGAATTTGAGATTACAAAGATGGAACTTGGTGTTCTAAACAGGGATTCTAGGGATCACCTATTTAAATTCTCAGCTGATCATATGCTCGGGCAGTTACAAAAGGATGGAAGGGAGAAACATAAGTTGAAATAGTTGGTTTCTACCATGGCTGAGTTTCTTTCCTTGCTAGCTGATGATGGATTTCTACCACTAGCCCAGTCTTCAAAAATTTTGATCTGAATCCAGTCGAAAACCAAAAGTTGGTGAAGCAAATACAATAGGGGAAGGTCCTAATGGAGGTCATGAAGTCTTGGATAAACAATGTTATCACTGAAGGGAGTGCTTTCATCCATGAGTTTATATCTACTTTCTTAGATGGAGAAACATTACTTGGTGAGGTTCAAACCCTAGTTCCAAGCTGGGAAATGGAGGAAGCAAAATGTGCAGCGATCGTCATACAGGTTCAAGAAATAGAAAACTATGGTGTGACTCAGTTCTTAGTTGAGAATCTGATGAAACTGGTAGATCCCTATATACTGTTCATCCTGAAGCAGAACTTTGGATGGAAAAATACAATGTTGAAAGCTGCGATCTCTCAAGCCAAAGCAATAGAAAAGGAGGTGTTGAATATGCATGTGAATGCCCTGAAAGACATCAAGATAGTGAATCCCTTGAGAATTTTGCAAATTGACAGAGGTAATAGGGATGCAGATGCCATGGTCAAAGTCTTCACAGACACCATGAATGCTCTCAAGGAAAATGAAATGCCTATAGTTTAGGATTTCACCATATTTGCAAATGTGGAATCTATGTTGCTGCTGAACAGAGGTCAGTTGCCGAAGTAGACAGAGAGAATCAGGGAGTTAAAGTAGGATAAGAGTGCAACTCAGGTGAAGCTAATAGGCCTGAAGAACCTACATTCCCAGCTAGCCCAAGAGTTGACAAATGTGTTCGGATCCTTGAAGCTTGTACAAACTACCACGTAAGAAGGCCCTGAAGAGAGTCAGTAGCTTTTAGGATAGCGTTTCCCTTGCTTTATGCTTTAAATGGCACGTGTTTTGAAACTCTATTTTAAGTTATGTAACTGGTTTTAAACGGTTTTTTTTGGTACCCGAGAGGCCGGGTTTTTCTAGAGGCTCTCTCAGATGTGAAACTATTAATAGGGGAACTTTGAACTGAAAAAGGGTTAGAAAATTGAGGTAGGAAATAGATAGTTTTTTTTTGGAAATAGATAGTTAGCATAGGCTTTTCTGGAATTTCTAAAACAGCTGGTGACTAATTTTTTATTAGACTTTGATCTAATTAATATATGAATATACAGATGCATGGTATGGTTTAGATCTTTGAATCAAAATCTGGAATGTATTGATTTCTTTGAGAATTGGTACATTTAAATTTGCGCATATGTTGTTTATATTCAGTCACTTCCAGTTTCTTTATAGCTTATCTTTCTTAAGTTATTTCATAGGTTGTTTGTTTTAGAAGTAATTAGTAGATCTTAGTTTACTTCATGGTTATTTCAATTATTAGTTGATTCTATAAATTACCTCAATACCTAAGAGTATTTGAGTGGTCCTTCTACACGTTCTGGTTAAAGGTGTATGAATTTACTTTTATGTTGATAATTCATTGAATATCTTACAAGGAAGCTGAACCTTAGAAATTCAGAGGGAAGCAATTTCTCATGCTTACCCAACTATTGATGAATCATTTGTCTTCAAAAACATAGATTCTTTATCCATTTTCATTTAAAAAGAGGAAGACAAATATGTTCGCCAGCAGATTTTTGGCGACTCTACTAGGGAGAGTCTAGTATAAAATGTCAAATTCTCCATTCATTACAATGCTACAATATGGTGTTTCCTCACAATGATGTGTTTCCTGTGCTTCAAATTGACCTAGGATTTGGAGACACACAAGAAGACATAATCTTAAGTCTTCTTGAAGAAGCGTGGAGATTTAGACGCAGTAACCGACAGTTTCATCAAGTCCAAGAAGTGCTTGAGAAGGAAGAAGAAATAGCTGAGCGACTAAGGAGTATACTAGTTTCTCATGAAGCATTCATAGTAGATAGGCTTACACAAGTCCCAATGATAAATTAAGGCATGTTCTGAATATTTAAACTGGCAGAAAGGAGATACACCAGAGGTGATAGGAGTAGGGGACTGATTGATGAAGATTTTGAAGCCCTAAGGAACCTTAGTTTTAGATCTGATCTTAATACCCGCAAGAAGAGGAAAAATTGAAATTTTAGTAGACCATCATCGCCTCCATCTAGCCCAGTTGTTCCACCTCTTTTTTAAGCTATTGTAACACCCGGTATTGTGGTACCTACTGTTCTCAATATCTACCCTTTGAATTTTCAGTTGCCTAATATGGCTGCCAATCAACCCTAGGGTCAAAATATTGGCCCACTGAACTTAGGAGCTAATCCTCCTGGAGATTTACCTAAAGGTGCTAATCAAGTTCTGCCCAAGTTCAGCGAAGACAAAAAAGTAACCACTGATGATCACCTTAGTGCCTTTCATACCGCTTGTGGCATGTTAAGTGTTCCTACTCAAGAAATAGTGGTCAGACTCTTTGTTAGAACCTTGGTTGACATTGTTGCAGACTAGTTCAGTCATTTACCCAATGGCTCAATTACCAATTGGGATAACATGAAAGTTTCCTTTGAAGAAAGATTCAAAACTCCTAATAATGAGATGTCACTATTGCTCTAGATTAGTCAAATGAAGAAAGAGATACATGAGTCCATGCGGGAGTTTGTGGCTAAGTTTAATAGAATCTTACAAATAATACCAACAAATTTTGTACCAAGTGACGAAAATAAGAAAATTTTCTTCTTAAATGTTGTCCCACCTGACATAAGCTTTCACCTATTAATAGATGGAGTGGCTAACTTGGTCGCTGCCCAGACACAGGCTATCCATGTAGAAGATACTTTCATAACAGCAAGATAATGGAAGCGGGAAGTTTAGGCTTCAGGGAGTACCTCTTCCTCTACAATAATAGATCCTCTGGTGCAAAGGCTAATGAAAGATATGGCTATGCTCAAAAGGTAGTAGAATAAGGTGAGTTCTCCATACCCATCTCCTTATCAAGATGTCAGCCAAAGATAATATAATCAACCTTCGGGAAAAACTCCTCTTTTGACAGCCTCACAACCCAGATTACAGATTGAACCTGCACCAAAAGAAACAATGTGTTCCTTTCATATAACTACAGATCATGATGGAGAATCTTCTCCTGATTGGTTAAGGTGTCTTCAAATTAATGCTACAAAAGATGCCATTGGCATAGAAGAGTTGCGAGAAGAGAAAGACTCACCCGATGTTGGTTCATCCAATACCTTTTATCTGGAGTATGAGTCGGGTTCTGTCACAGGTGGAAGTATTTTTGAAACCTTACAAGATCCTGCTTGTGCGATTCTAACAAGAAATCAGAGAATGCAAAATTTTATCCCTGGTTCAACTGCTGCTGCTGATGCTAAACGTAAAGAAACCAAAAATGGAGATACTTCTGCAAACCCAAAAAGTCCTGAGATGAAGATCTTGTCAAAAGGTAATCCAACTCCTTCTTTTCCCTTTGACTTTGTCAAATTCTATAAAAGCACCACAATCTCTATTTCTCTTGTAGAATACCTCAAAATGAACTGCAAAGAGTTGGACAAGTTGGTAAAATATGTTAAAGGAGAGTCAAGTTCAAACCCCCAATTAGACAAGCCTCTCATAGGTGAGACCACCACAGTTGAAGAACCACTCATCTTTAAATCTCAAGACACCCCTCAAACACTAGAAGATTGTCCCTCTATTAATATAGTTGAAAGTGAGATGGAAGAAAAGAAACCCAATCCATTCTACATCTCCTTTCTTCTAAATGGCCAGAAACTTAGTAATTGCATCGTCGATTCTGGTGCATCGAATAACATCATGCCTTCCCTGGTCGCAAAAGCCCTAGGCCTCACTTTGACTAAAACCTATGGTCATTATTATTCTATGGATGGGAAGGAAGTTCCACTAAGGGGTCAGGTCAAAGATGCCCAAGCCGTTCTTGCTGCATACCCTGAAAAGAGTCTGAAGTTGACTATTTTGGTAGCAGAAATCCCAGCGAGCTATGGTATGCTGCTCAGTAGAACTTTTTGCAAAGATTTAGGAGGAGACATTAAGATGGACTGGTCAGAGGCCCTGATACCGGTTGGTAAAAATAAAGTGAAACTGGAACCTGAACCAAAAAATAAGTATACAGTGATGCCTTTGGATAACCCAAAAGCTCAAATTTTGTACGAGGAGTGTCATTTCAGCAACTATGTTGTTCTAACTAATCATGAAAAGGATGGTGAAACCTCTTCTCAGAAAGAAGAGGATATCTGGAAGATGGAGTTTGATGGTAGCTACTCCAATTCAAGTTCAGGCATGGGGGTAGTTCTTTTCCCTCCTTATAGAGAATGTATTCCTCTTGCTTTCAAATTAGATTTCAAAAATACTAATAATACTGTAGAGTACGAAGCCTTACTACTGGGGTTAGAAGAAGCAAAGCTGAGGGGAGTCAAGAAGTTGGTTGTGAAAGGTGACGCTGAGCTGATCATGAAATAGGTGAGAGGACAATTCTCTACCAAGAATGAGAAGTTGAGACACTATAGAAATTTGGTATGGGATGAGTTGGAGTCCTTTGATGCCTTCTCCATAGAATTTATACCAAGGAATTAGAATACCAGAGCAGATGCCTTGGCGGTATCAGCTTCACTTTTATTTCCTCACCCTAATTTTAAGACTCAAAAATATCAAATTGAAATGATTTACAGGCCTAGAATACCTGACAATGTAGAGTATTGGCAAGTCTTTGATAGTGATTCCCAGCTTAGAGATTTCCTAGAATGTGTTGTAGGTTTTTCTGATGTATATTTTGAAGGATCCTATAGTGAGTGCAAAGAATTCTACCAAGATGCTACAGATAGTGATGGAGTGATCCAGTTGAAAGGAAATAAGATTCCCAAAGGCCTCATGTCTCTTGAACATTTGTTCATAAGGAAAGATGATAGTACCATTAAAGAAAAGGTATTTCATGTGCATAATTCTAAAGAGTACGAAAAGATTGATATAGGAGAGCAAGATAATCCAAAATGGATTTCTATTGGGCCAACTTGTACCTTGTCTAAAAAAGAAAAATTGAACAGGTTACTTAGGAAATACAAAGATGTCTTCACCTAGGGATATGAAGACTTGAAGAATTTTAGAGAAGGTCAATTTGAACACCAAATTCCTTTAAAACCTGGCGTAACCCCATTTCACCAAAAATTAAGGAACTATAATCTGAAAGTATCTGAAGCTATTTTAAAGGAGGTAAAAAAAATGCTATAGGCAAGGATCATCTATCCTATCCACCATTCAAAATGGATCACCAATATAGTCCCTGTGAGAAAGAAGAATGACGATCAAGATCTGTGTAGATTTCTGTAACCTGAACCAAGCAAGTTTGAAAGATAACTATGCCTTACCTATGATGGAACATGTGCTTCAAGCTATTTCTAGATCTGAAGTTATGTCTATGCTAGATGGCTATTCTAGATACAATCCAATCAGTGTGGCAAAAAGTGATCAGCACAAAATGGCTTTCATCACCTTGTGGGAAACTTATGCATATAATCGTATGCCCTTTGGGCTAATCAATGCGGGTGCAACTTTCCAAAGAGCAATGAATTCATCCTTTGAGGATCTCTGGAACAAAATTATAGTGGTATACTTGGATGACCTTACTATCTTTTCGAAGGAGAGAAGTCAGCACTTAAAAGATCTTGAGACAGTGCTCCTGAGATGTAGAAGTCACGACATTTCTTTGAATCCCAAGAAATCAACATTCTTCGTGGAGGAAGGTAAATTACTTGGTCATATCATTTCAAAAGATGGGATCCAAATTGACCCCGAGCGGGTAAAGGTGATTCAACAGCTCAACCTACCATCAAATAGGAGTGGATTGAAGTCCTTCTTTGGTCAGGTAAACTTTTTGTGAGCATTTGTCCCTGAATTTTTAGAAATTACTAAGAATATGATTGATATAATGAGTGAAAAAGTTCCTTTCAAGTGGAGCAAGAATGGGCGTCAAGAAGATATTAAAAATACAGTATCACAAGCTCCTATATTAAAGAGTCCCAATTTCAAAAAGGACTTTATCATTTGTTGTTACACCTCCGAACATACTCTGTCGGGTATACTAACACAAAAAGATGAGAAAGGACAGGAAGCACCCATAGCCTATATGAGCACGCCACTAAAAAGACATAAGCTTAAATATTCCTAGATGGAAAAACATGCCTTTGTTGTGGTAAAAGCAGTGAAACAGTTAAGATACTATATACTTCATTCTCATTGTACAGTTTTTGTACCTGATATAGTAGTGAAAAGTATTTTGACTCAAAGGGAGATTGGTATGAACAACAAAGTAGTTTGGATAGAAAAAATCCAAGAGTATGACCTGGTAATCAAACCAACCAATTTGGTAAGGGGCAAGGGTTTATGTAAATTGATAGAAGAGAATGGTGAGCCATCTGAAAAAATTGATGAAGAACCCATGGAGTTGCTAGTTAATTTAACTGACCCCTGGTTCTCTGACATAGCCTATTTCCTTACTTATGGTGAATGTCATGATCACCTAAACCCAAAAGAGAGGCGTAACCTAAAATTGAAGGCTAGTCGATATGTTATATCTCAGGGAATAATATACAAGAGGAGCATAGACAGAATCTTTCTCAGATGCGTGGACGTTGAGCAGCAAAAAGAATTGTTGAAGGTGTTTCATGATGAGGCCTGCAGGGGTCACTACTCTTCAACAGTAACAACGTTTAAAATTCTTTAGAATCACTTTTACTGGCTTGGCATGTTCAAGGATGCATACCAATATGTTCACAATTGTGAAAAATGTCAAATTTTCACTGGGAGACCTCATCTCGCCTCCCTGCCTCTTAAACCTATAATTGTTGATGAACTATTCAAGAAATGAGGAATAGATTTTGTGGGGCCTTTGAACCCACCGTCTAGCGCTAAGCATGTCTACATTCTCACGGCCACTGATTATTTTACAAAGTGGGTGGAAGCAATTCCCACTAATAAAGTGAACTCTCAGGTGATGTGTGAGTTCCTTTTAAATTATATTTTTTTTAGGTTTGAGGTACCAGTTAAGATAGTAGTAGACAATGCTACATATTTTTCCTTCGAGGAGATTTCAGCCTTCTACTATGAGCATGGCATATCTTTAGCTTATTCTTTTGACTATTTCCCACAAGGGAATGGTCAAGCAAAATCCAGTAATAAGAACCTGGTGGTGATAATGAAAAAATTGATGGATGATAGCCCCCGCGAATGGAATAAGAAACTATACGAATCTTTATGGGTAGATCAAACTACTTTGAAATGAGCAATTGGGATGGCTCTGTTCAAACTGGTATATGGACTAGGGGTGCATGTATCACTGCCTTTGGAACTCTCCTCAGCTAAGCTCCAAGATATAATTGAAGATGAGTATTTTAAAGATCCCCTAGAGAAACGTGTCCTGCATTTCTCTAAGCTGGAATAGGAAAGAGAAGATCTGGTGGATCATATTACAAAACACCAATTGAAAGTGAAGTAGATTTTTGATATGCGAGCATGGCCTCGTAACTTTATGAAGGGAGATGAAGTGCTTCTATGGGATAAGAGATGGGCTCCTAAAGGTTCTCATGTGAAATTTGAGTCCTTATGGAAGGGCCCATTCATTATTTATGAAGCCCTTGGTTCAAATGCTTTCCGGTTGTCCTACCCAGATGGTGTGAATCTGCCTTTTACCTACAATCGACAGGACCTTAAGTTATGCAATTTATAATGATGTACCTCAGTCAGTATCCATGTACATATTAGGTAGTTTTTCCCTTGCTTTCCTTTTTGGTGTGTCGTATTTGTCTATTTTTCTTTCCCTTTTTTTGGCTTTCTCTACCAAATGAGTTATCTGGAGTTCTCTGCACATTAAGCAATATACAGTCCCCAGCTAGAGCCGATGTTAGGGTCAGTTAGAGTCACCATTGTTGAAGTGTCAAAGACCCTTGTTAGTTATTTAATTTGAATCTCTTTAGCACGTTCCCTTGAGAGTATTTCCTTGTGGAAACCCTTCAAGCACATATACTGTTCAAATTTGTCAAGTTCAAATTTGGCCTTCCTTGGATGGATCCTTTCCAAGGCCTGTACTTCACCAGAACCACTTCGAACCTCTTTGAACTCCGGTTCAAAGTAGTTCAGAGTATTTCAATGAATGTTTTCTATTCTAACGACTATTTTCTATAGGTGGGCCCTAGCCTATATCACCTGGTGGAGGTGAACCACTTCAAACCTCTTTGAACCTTGGTTCAAAGTAGTTCAAAGAGGTTCAAAGATATATTGTGGGTAGAGTCATCAGTGGAAGGACAGTTGATGGGACCCATGACATAAGCTGGTGGCATATTAATGGTTAAGTATTTAGAAGGGCAGTTTTTTATTTGACGGGAGCCATGGAGCGAGCTTTGAATAAAGTGTTGGGTGGCATTTAATGAGATTGTTAGCATGAGTGGAAGATATCATTTGGTGAATGGTTAATAATGATATTAAAGATGGTGGATTTCAAGGATGTCCTATTGCTGAGTCATTACAGCTTGCATCATTGAAATTAATGTCCCCGACTTATACTCATTAAAGTCAATCTTTCTAGGCATTAATTTGAAAATATAAACAGCTCTGTAAGTGTTTCCTACTATTTTTCTATGGAGTCTCGGCTGTGGAGAAGAGTTTGTTCCAAGTCTGCGTGAAACAAGTAGATCCTAAAGCCTTTTCTCATTTCCTATTGCTATTTGATATATTGATTCAAGAGGGGGGGCATTTGTGTTTTTATTCCTGAAGAAGGGATGAGGTCTAGTTTACATTTCTTTGGGAATGTTAGAAATATGCAATGCTGAGCTCCTATTATCTCAGAAACAAACCTGTTAGGGATATTAGTAGAAAAAATGGCATTTGACTACACAAATAGTGCAGTGGAAGACCATAGTCTAGAGTTCCTGTCAAGTGGATTATTAGAAGCTACGGCGTTCCCACCATCAGCTGTATGCCTAGAATTAGTTTAGCAATGTATTAATAGATACAATGTTAAATCCAAGTGCATTTTGAATGCAGAAGGAAAAACCCTTGTGCCAGTCAATAGGGAGACTATTATGGCTAATTTCAAAATCCCAGAAGAATCTCTTATCAGTTTTACACCCACCCAATCTCTAGCTCAGTACAGAGAGAACAAAGATAAAAACCAGAGTCATGTGGATAGGAAGTGGACTCAAACCAATTACAGAGGTGGCTCTCGGATGCCTAAAGTGCTCACTAAGGATCATATGAAACCCCTTATTCATGATGTGATAGTGTTGCTTCACTAGATTAAAGGTTCAGAACAAGTTCTTCTCTATGAGGATTGGATTTTTCACTTTATAGAAATATTCTTGGAAGGGGGTCAACATATTGATTGAGCGGAGGTCATTGCTAGTTCCCTGAGGGACCAACTTAAATAGGCTCAGACCATTACGAAGGAATTCTTTATGTCCTCCTATTTGATATACTGCCTAGCATGCACACAAGATTTGTCTACCATTCAACACATTCCTTGGAATGAAGATCTTTTAATTTATGAGTACTGTCCGTTAGTAAGGAAAGATAAAATTTTGGAAAATTACAGGAAGGTTCATGGCATATTCCTGGGTAAATTATGTCAACAATTGGTAGGAGTCCCAAACAAAAGAGTTTTATTAGAGGCACAAAAACTGGTTCAAACCTATGGAAGACTGTATATTCAGTTCCCATGTTTCACCTACATTTGGGTCGGAGGCTTTGATGATGAACCTCTTAGACTCCCAAGGTTTGCTTTCGATTGTTTTATTTTGGCAGAAGTTTGCAGGCAATTGTTTGTGGTTATTAAAAATGCTCTGCCAGAAGAAAAGTGGCCTTCTATGTTCCTAGTTAAAGTTGGTAATTTATCCTGTAACAATATGGTGGATGCTTTGGTGATAGGAAGCAACTTGTTTAAATTTCATTTTCAATTTTATAAGTTAAGAAGGGGTTTTGAAAATAAGGGCTTAGCCAGGCAAGTTCTAAGCCTAAGTAATTATCCTTCACCGAGATCGCACCTGGAAGACCTATGGGAAGATCTCGGTGATGAGGAGAAAATCTAGAGATGAGATCATTCTAGACTTGTAATTTCACAGATCAAAATGTTGTAACTAAATTTTGATATTAAGGATGTGGAGGAGGATAGTTCTGGAACCACAAGTTCAGGGGCTGACAATGTGGACGTGAGAGTTCCCCCAGACATAGGTTGGAACAAGAGAGAAGAAGATGATATAAAGATGAGGGCCCAAACCATTTTCAAGGTCATAGAAAGCTGGTTACTAGAGAGGAAGAAGGAAGGAGCTGAGAACCCCCCTCTTGAAAAGCATAGTGCAAGACCAGCCTTAATAAATGTGAAACATGCCCCAACTAATGTATCTCCTATGGCTCCAAATGTAGGTAAAATTACGTCTCCCAAGAAAAAGGTGGTCCCCAGTAGGCACCCAACTACACTAAGATTGAGACCGAGAACAAGATCAGAGAAGTGTTCTCAGATGGCAGCTTTAGGACTCGACTACCTGGATGTTGAGGTTAATGAAGATGATATTTCATTTTCTCTGGATCAACAAGTAAAAGGAGAAGAGACTTCTATCATGAATACAAAGGTACCCCAAGCTGAGAATACTCCTGTAAAAACTCTTGACAATCGGATAGTCACCAGTTTAGTCCCTCCTTGGCTAACTGAATCGGTGAATAAGAGAAAGAGTTACAAACCCATTTCACTTCCTGTGAAGGAGATTGTTACTAAACATGCTACCTGTATCCCCAAAACAAAAAGAGTGAAAAGTGATGCTAGGCTATCTACCGATCCATCTACTAGAAAGGTGACTACAAAAATAGCCACTTTCAAGCCTAAAGAGGGAATTCAAGAACCAGAGGCCGAAGACTTTGAGATTAAGAAGATGGAACTTGGTGTTCTAAAAAGGGATTCTAGGGATCACCTATTTAAATTCTCAGCTGATCATATGCTCGGGCAAACGCAAAAGGATGGAAGGGAGAAACGTAAGTTGAAATAGCTGGTTTCTACCATGGCTGAGTTTCTTTTCTCTCTCGCTGATGATGGAGTTCTACCACCGGCCTAGTCTTCACAAGATTTTGATTCAAATTCAGTCAAAAACCAAAGCTGGTGAAGCAAATACAACAGGGGAAGGTCTTGATGGAGGTCGTGAAGTCTTGGATAAACAATGTTATCACTGAAGGGAGTGCTTTCATCCGTGAGTTTATATCTACTCGCTTAGATGGAGAAACATTACTTGGTGAGGTTCAAACCCTAGTTCCAAGCTGGGAAATGGAGGAAGTGAAATGCGCAGCGATCTTCATATAGGTTCAAGAAATAGAAAACTATGGTGTGACTCAGTTCTTAGTTGAGATTCTGATGAAACTGGTAGATCCCTGTATGTTGTTCATCCTGAAGCAGAACTTCAGATGGAAAAATACAATGTTGAAAGTTGTGATCTCTCAAGCCAAAGCAATAGAAAAGGAGGTGTTGAATATGCATGCAGATGCCCTGAAAGACATCAAGATAGTGAATCCCTCAAGAATTTTGCAAATTGATGAAGGTAACAGGGATGCAAATGCCATGGTCAAAGTCTTCACAGACACCATCAATTCTTTCAAGGAAAATGAAATTCTTATAGCTCAGGATTTCACTAGAATTGCAAACATGGAATCTATGTTGCTGCTGAACAGAGGTCAATGGCCAAAGCAGACAGAGAGAATCAGGGAGTTAAGGTGGGAAAAGAATGTGACTTGGGAAAAGCTGACAGGCCTGAAGAAGTTGCATTCCTAGTCAACCCAAGAGTTAGCGAATGTGTTCCGATCCTAGAAGCTCGTACAAACCACCATGTCAGAAGGCCCCGAAGGGAGTCAGTAGTTTTTGGGACAACATTTCCCTTGCTTTACGCTTTAAATGGCACGTGTTTTGAAACTCTATTTTAAGTTATGTAACTGGTTTTAAATGGTTGTTTTTGGTGTCCGAGAGGCTAGGTTTTTATGGAGGCTATCTCAGATGTGAAACTATTAATAGGGGAACTTTGAACTGAAAAAGGGTTAGAAAATTGAGGTAGGAAAAAGATATCTTTTTTTTGGAAATAGATAGTTAGCATAGGCTTTTCTGGAATTTATGAAATAGCTGGTGACTGATTTTTTATTAGACTTTGATACGATTAATATATGAATATACAGATGCATGGTATGGTTTAGATCTTTGAATCAAAATCTAGAATGTATTGATTTCTTCGAGAATTGGTACATTTAAATCTGCACATATGTTGTTTATATTCAGTGACTTCCAGTTTCTTTATAGCTTATCTTTCTTAAGTTATTTCATAGGTTGTCTATTTTAGAAGTAATTAGTAGATCTCAGTTTACTTCGTGGTTATTTCAATTATTAGTTGATTCTGTAAATTAACTCAATACCCAAGAGTATTTGAGTGGTCCTTCTATACTTTCTGGTTAAAGGTGTATGAATTTACTTTTATGTTGATAATTCATTGAATATCTTACAAGGAAGCTAAACCTTAGAAATTTAGAGGGAAGTAATTTCTCATGCTTACCCAACTATTGATGAATGGTTTGTCTTCAAAAATATAGAGTCTTTATCCATTTTCATTTAAAAAGAGGAAGACAATTCTGTTCACCAACATGTCCATTTGTTTTGATCCATTTGTTTTTCATTGAGATGATATTTTAAGGCATTTGGCTGAGATTTATAGTCTGAATGCTTGAGATACACCTGGTCAATTTTAGGTGTCTACACATAAGAAATTAAATTTGTTTTTTATAGAATAGATATGTTACATTTGAATTATTTTGTTTGTTATTTTTATGGGGGTAAATGAGATACTCTCTTTCTATCCTTAGATATGCAAATGAAAGATCCAAGTTGATTAACCACAAAAGGAAGGATCAATGCATAAGTGAATCAATCATTTGGAAATAAGAAAGAAGGAAGATCTAAGTACCCGGTTTATTGATTTGATTAATTTGAAATGTATTTTAGATTTAGATATATTGAAAACCTTAATTGAATTAAATAGGAGAAATGCACTAACCTTGAAATATTGCAGATCCAAAGAATTTTGTTTTCTAAAGCCTGTGTTGAGTTTCTAGAAACTCCAAGACCAGATCTGGAATAGAAATGCAGAGACGAGCAAAACCCATAAATATTTTTCTATTCTGAGACAGTTCCTATTTGTAGCCTCAAGTCAATGTCACCATTTTCCATAATTTATGATTTTTCCCTAGGTCACAAACGACCTAAAAAGTCTTAGACTGAAATTATATTTTTGGATCCCAGAAGTTTTCCAAAAAGGGTATCCGAATCTCCATCCTGATCTTCTATTCCAAACCTATACCTGTAATAAAAAGGGTTTTGTATGTTGGGGGAGGGGTTTTCCTTAGTCAAACCCCAGTTTTGGAATTAACCTCAAATATATAATTGAAATTGTAGAAATAAGAAAAGTAAATGAAACGATTCACCTTGCTCATGTAAAATTCCTTGTGGAGGATTTGAATCCTTGAATCCACAAGTATGGATGCACCAAATGAATGTAGAATGTAGAATGGAGAATGAAGACTGTAGCATGTCTTTAATCAATTTCTTGGTATATCTTCAACACCAATCTTGAATTGGTTCTTTAATTGGAAGAGGCTTGGAGGAATGTAGATGGAGAAATCTTCAACAAGAGGGCTCCATGGAGCTTGAATCCTTCAATGGCCACCAATGGATCTCCTTGATGAAAATAGATGCTTGATAAGTTTTTGAGAATGGATGAATTCTTCAATGGCTACTTGTCTTTCTTCAAATCTTTCTCCTTCACCTCTTACATTCACTCTTCAAGTCTTGAAAGTTCTATGATTCTTGATGGTTAGAGAGTCTTAGAGAAAATGAGAGGAGAAAGCTTCCTTTTATATGAAACTGGGGCACAATCATCTAGAGAGGCCGACATAGGAGAATTAAATTCCAATTAAAAATATACCCCTAGAATAGGACCTATATTAAATATAATTTAAGATTTTCCGCTTCGGAACCCAAAACAACTGACCCAGAAGTGGGAAATGAATATTTTATGACCTCCGGTAGCTTACTGGCTTCCAAATTTGAAAGGGGGACCCAGGTCAAGGTTGAGGTCTTCCTTGACCTAGGTCAACATCGATGTCATCTTTGACCTAGGTCAATTTTGAGGTTGACCTTGACCCAGGGGGTGAGGACCCCTGGAAAACATGCCAGATGGGATAGGAGGTGTCTGAAGAGTCTCAATTAGGGTCCTAAACATACATAGAAGTAAGAGAGGATGCAAAAATGAGGGGATAGTATGATGGTGGTAAAAAAAATCCCATAAGGAGGGTTAAACATTCTTAACATGGAAGTTCTTCCATTTTAAGATGATACATTAAGCCCCCACTTTAGCGGAAGTATGGAAATCGAACATGTTTGCGGTAAAGTTAGAAGAAATAATCTAGTAGATCACAACAAGGAAGAAATTCACTAAGTCAAGGACATAAGTCCTTAGACCAAGGATTCTAACTCAACATACACGCATAAAGATATGAAAAATAAAGAGAAATCAATCATAGAAAACATACATGATTACATAAGAAAGACAAGAGTAAAACTATATATAACATAGCTTCATGATCTAATCCTACTAGCATGAAAGCGAAAGAGAGAAAAGAGATAGTGACTACCTCACCTAGTAAGATGTCCACCTTACTATGAATTACCAGGGAGGGAGAGCCCAATAGGTTCATCCATAAACTATTGTTTGTAATTGTAATGTGTCTTCTGATGACTTTTGAAATATCCATAGATCCACATTCTTGTATCACTATGGAAATATAAAAAAAATGTGTGTCTTTTCAGGATTTAGCAACTTATGTGTGTTACCTTCCAAGGATTTAGCATATTGTAAAATTTAAAATGCGTATCTCTTCAGGATTTAGAAACTTATGTGTGTTACCTTCCAAGGATTTAGAAAAAAATAAAAATAAAAAATGCGTGTCTCTTCAGGATTTAGCAACTTATGTGTGTTACCTTCCAAGGATTTAGCATGTTGTAAAATGTAAACTAATGTAAAATATAGTATGAAGGAGACCCTATATATGCCTCCCTCCTTATCATGACTACCCACTAGGAAGGATAAGGAAGAGAAATGGGATACCTGCTTCACAAAGTAAGGAGATATCTAGATTAATAACAATATACACTATATCCTTAGCAGAGAGTATTGACCCCTACCTCTAAGAATATAGATAATCAGGAAATGGATATGTCGCATATGGCAAAAGGATCCTCAAAGAGGAAGAGATCTTATCATCAAGACCCCCACCATAGAGGAGTTCTTAGGATAAAATATCATCTTCAAAGAAAAGAAAAAAAGGACCAAAGATTCAATCATCAAGCCCCTGCGATGAAGAGGAAGAGGAATCTTGGGATGAAGGAGTCAAACTCTAACCAAAGCAAGGGAAAGAATTTATCAAGAGCATAGTTTGCAAAATAAAGAAGAGGTGATGACCTAGGATAATCACCTCCCATATAAGAGGGTATCCATAGTCAAAAACATAGATCTTTATAAGGAAATAATGTTGTATGATAAACAAGTTCCACTAAGCTAAGGAAAGTAGATCCTTAGATAGAGGAAGAAGAAAAATACCTTGCCCCCCAGGGGATGAAATTAAGGGATATATAAAATTATATCAAGATATTTTGTAGCAAAGAGATATCTTTACAAAACAAATGTCCTAGAAAAGATATCATGGAAAATTTATAGGGATAGAATATGGAAAGAATAACCAATTAAACTCAAAACAAAATACATGTTAAGAGGAAAAATGGATCCTAGAAGACTGGAATAAAATAACTCTTGCCCTCGAGTTAAGAAAAAGAGGAGAAACATGATCTAGCTTATAGAAGAATGAGTTGAATGCCCTATATCAAAATTATGAAGAAATTGTAATACTGCACATGAATGAGATATAATTCCCAAAGCAGCTCTTTCTCTAAAATATAACTTGAAATACACACAATCAAAAAGTAAATGTTTATTACTATAATGAAAAGGACATCTATATTTAGAGAGAGAATTTTTTGGGATAGGTTTGAAGATTTCTTTCTTAGAATTCATTAATTGGACAAACACTTTCTTAGCCACATCTCGAGGAGTATCTGGGTGATCTAAAGAAGGTGTTGGAAGAAGAACATGAAGAGGAGGATGATGGTTAAGATCCACTACCTTGATTGCAGGAGGTGGGAAACCTATACCATGCATATCTTGTTTAGGAGATGAATGAATCAGGTTTTTAATGCCTTGTTCATTAATACCAATCCCTAAAGCTTTATAGCCTTGTTTATCCACCATAGTATATCTGGTAGTGTACCTATCTTGCAAAGCTTTGATAGGAGGAGATTGATTATAGTTCTCATGAGAAAATGTTGTGTATGGTGGAATGATAGGATTAGAAGAGGTTTCCTTGTTTTTCCCTTTAACATAATCATGGATTGGATAGGGAGGTGAAGGTAAATGAAATAATTCTCGAACATCATTATCATGAACCCTAGTCTGGGTCCCATCATAAGTGTGGGAAGAACTAGGGATTGAAGGTGGAGAAATAGGAATATTTGGAATTCGATTAGGATTGATGGGATTAGGATTAGGAAGATTAGGAGCTAGATCAAGCATGATAGGAGTAGGAAGATTAGGAGGTGAGGTATCATCTACCCAATTCTTAATATAATCCAAAAGAGTAATAAGTTCACTGCATAAATCCTTGATGAAAGTTTTGAAAGTAGGAAGAGAAATATTAGTTAATCTCAAAATGGCATAAGAAAGTGAAACATGAAGATTTAAAAACATAATGAAATGAATGATACTCTCATATACATCATAACTACTATAGAGAGATGCTAAAAGAAGCATAATGAGAAAAATAACCATCCCCCAAAGCATCTTGAAGATCTTCATAATGAATGAAATGCAAGAAGTGTTTTTATATGTTGATGTAGATTTTTTTATATTTTTAAAATGCAAGAGTATAAAACTAATTTAATATGCAAGATTTAGTCTCTAAGAAAAAGAGGCAAATCATCTAACGCCAAAAAGAAAGAGTTGTCTATCATGGGTTCACCAAAATGTAACATAAGAAATTGAATTTTTTTTTTATAGAATAGATATGTTACATTTGAATTATTTTGTTTGTTATTGTTTTGGGGGTAAATGAGATACTCTCCTTCTATCCTTAGATATGCAAATGAAAGATTCAAGTTGATTAACCCCAAAAGGAAGGATTAATGCATAAGTGAATCAATCATTTGAAAATAAGAAAGAAGGAAGATCTAAGTACCCAACTTATTGATTTGATTAATTTGAAATGTATTTTAGATTTAGATAGATTGAAAGTTTGAATTTAATAGGAGAAATTCACTAACCTTGAAATATTGCAGATCCAAAGAATGTTGTTTTCTGAAGCCTGTATTGAGTTTCTGTAAAATTTGAGACCAGATCTGGAATAGAAAAGAAGAGACAGACAAAACCCATAAATTTTTTTCCATTCTAAGATAGTTCTAATTCATACCCTCAAGTCAATGTCACCATTTGCCAAAATTTATGATTGCACCTTAGGTCACAATCAACCTAAAAATTCTCAGACTAAAATTATGTTTTCGGATCCTAGAAGTTTGTCAAAAAGGGTATCCAAATCTCTATCCTGATATGCTATTCTAAACCTGTACCTGCAAGAAAAAAGGTTTTGCTTGTTGGGGGAGGGGTTTCCCTTAGTCAAACCCCATTTTTTGAATTAACCTCAAATATATAATTAAAATTGCATAAATAAACAAAGTAAATGAAACGATTCACCTTGCTCATGTAAAAGTACTTGTGGAGGATTCAAATCCTTGAATCCACAAGTATGGATGCACCAGATGAATGTAGAATGTATAATGGAGAATGTAGGATGTCTTCAATCAATTTCTTGGTAGATCTTCAACACCAATCTTGAATGGGTTCTTGAATTGGAAGAGGCTTGGAGGAATATGGATGGAGAAATATTCAACAAGAGGGTTCCATGGAGCTTGAATCCTTCAATGGCCACCAATGGTTCTCCTTGATAAAAATGGATGCTTGAGAAGTGCTTGAGAATGGATGAATTCTTAAATGTCTACTTGGATTGCTTCAAATCTTTCTCCTTCGCCTTTTAAATTCACTCTTCAAGTCTTAAAAGTTTTATGATTCTTGATGGTTAGAGAGTCTTAGAGAAAATGAGAGGAGAAATCTTCCTTTTATATGAAACTAGGGCACAATCATCTAGAGATGATAAAATAGGAGAATTTAATCCAATTAAACCCATTCCTCTAGAAGAGGACCTATATTAAATATAATTTAAGATTTTCTTCTTTGGAATCCAAAATAGCCGATCCGAAAGTGGGAAATGAATTTTTGATGACCTTCGGCAGCCGACTGGCTTCCAGATTTGAAAGGGGGACCTAGGTCAAGGTCAAGGTCATCCTTGACCTAGGTCAAGGTTGAGGTTTTCCTCGACCCAGGGGGTGAGGACCCCTGGAAAACATGCCAGATGGGATGGGAGGTGTCTAGAGAGGCCCAATCAGGGTCCTAAATAGACAGATTTAAGAGAGGATGCAGAAATGAGGGGATAGTATGATGGTGGTCAAAAACATCCCCTAAGAAGGGATAAACATTCTTAACATGGAAGTGCTTCCATTTTAAGATGATACACACTTAAACAAAAATTCATTCTTAATAGTAAAAAGAGAAAACGAACTTGTCATCATGGCTTCTATGCCTTGATGCTTAAGTTTATTTTCAAAATTGCATCCAATACACATAGTATTCATACTTTCATGATACCAGTGGGTATTAGTGATAGTTTTACTATCAGGTGATGTCCATTACAAAAATTCCCAATGATGATAAAATGATAGAATGTATACAAATCAGTGACAGTCCTAAGAGTCTACATTTAGACACATTTAGAGATTGCCTGATTCATATTGAAAAGAAAAGCACAAGGACTTGAGCTTAAAATGATTTCTTGATTCATCTGAAATCCAAGTTAATTACATACATCTATGTTATTGATATTAATGTCATTGCATATCCATGACATACATTCTGCATTCATAAATGGAAAAGAGAAAATACAAAAAAAAAGCATTCAAGCATTGTATTTATTTCTACATCCTATGTGCATCTGTACATTTATTTGCATAAAGAAAATCTCGAAAACATACATTTTCATATTCACTTAGCATCATTTAAAACACATTTATATATCAGTAATAAATCAAAGAGCATAAATGATGTCATCACACATATCTAATCTAACTCATCAAAAGACCAAGATCATAATCACATGTGCATCAAATCTAATGCAAGAGAACCCATGAACATATCAAGATCAGGAACAACTATCTCAAATATATCAGATATGGAAAAGATCAAAAAAATGTGGAACTATCTACAAAATAGTATCAGAGTATCAATTATGAATCAGATATGCATGTATACAAGTCAAATACAAAGAATGATCTCAGAAGGATCCAGATATACAATAAATGATCTCAAAGTAAGACAAAATGTAGTATCAGGTCTGACTGCCACCCTCTCCCTGATCTAGAGGAGGACAAGGAGGTGGTACAAATGGAGCTGGTGGAGGCATGGCCCCCTCAGACTACTGAGCAATCTATGAATATGAAGGTTCTCTCTAACCCTCTAGAACTGCAACATGATATAAACCGAAGTAATAAGTTGCTCTTTGTCCCTGGTATGTAGCAGTGTGAGCCTATGTGTCTCTCTCTTCTCTAAAATTCTTGAGCTATACATCCCTATTTGTAAGTAAGGCCTCCAATGTAGTGATCCTAGCTCTGAGTTTCTCACGCTCACACTGTAAGCCATCACCATCTCTGCCTGAACCTCTTCTTGTATCCTATCCTAAAGGCCTATCCTATGGCCCATCCTACTAAGTGTCCTACTAACATTTTCATTATCGCTGGTTCTCTCTAGTCGATAGTGGACTTGGATATCTCTAGGGAGAAATGAATCTGAGATGAGTCTGTCTGCCACTGGCACCCTCTCCACCTCCTACTGCACCCCCACCCCTATCATCTCCACCATCATCACCATCATTTGGACCCTATCCTCTATCCAGAGGAGGGAGCCTTCCATCTTGTCTCCCACCATCTCTCCCACCATCCCTCCCCCATATCATCTCTCCCTCTAAGCTCCCTCTCTGCCTCTCACCAGTTGATCATCAGTAGGATTATAATCTAATAGATCCTCGATGCAAGGAACTGCCTCATCGAGTGTTGTAAAACATGGAAATGGATGCTATAGCATCTAAGAAAGATAACCATCTGATCACTCTACATATACAACATCTTCCAAAAGGTCCCAAGCAACTACGACCATATCTCTAATAGCACATTGAGTAGTCTCATATACCAATCTGGTACCCCATAATTTCTCCTCGTCATGGATCTATGCATATACTGATATATCCTGGCATCTTCCCTACACATGGTCATACTGCCTCAATACTTGAGTAACAAGGAATCTCTCTATGATGTACCTGGTGCGTCCAATCAAAAACCTGCTCTAAAAAAAATAAGGCATATGTCGCCTATCAAAAACCCAGTCCTTGCAGTCAAGGTATAATTGCCACCCTACTACACTCATATCATCAAATAGACGATGCCAGTACTCTACCTTTCCCTGATGGGGCTGCTGAATCCAACCTAAGTACATATATACATATGGCTACTGATCTAACCATTGCTTGTCCACTATCAGCCATGTAATTGGGATATGCTCCCAGCCCCAGATCTGTAATACAAGGATCCCAACAGTTATACTGTGTGAATACTGGTACACTATCTCATGTAACTCTCTATAAATATGAGAAATAATGTAGCTACCCCATGCAAATCTCCGAGAGGACACTACCATCTGCTCCAACATGTCAGCCCAACCAACCATGAATCTATGCTATCCTCTGTCAGGCATAAGGACGCCTTCGATCAATCCAACTAAATAAAAAGGTAAACGGTCATAATGATCACACATGTAGTCCCAAGTGAGGTATCAACGAGCTATAGTATCATCTCCAAAGAATTGTCACACCGTCGAAATAGATGAAAAATAATTCAAATCAAACTGCACCTCTTGACCCATCACAGCAACTCAAAGAATGTGCCACACATCCTCGGGTGTGACGATCATCTTGTTGGTTGGGAGATGGAAGGTGTTGTGCTCTAAGTGCCATCTCTCGGACAGAGCATTCAACAACCCTCAATTTACCCTGAGTACGGTCCTTGGAATGATACAACCTCAAAGGGAACCTATTTAAAAAAGGATAGCAATTAGAAGTTAAAATCACTACTCTAAGGCAACTACACAAAAAAGTAATCAGCTAAGTGTTTCTGATCATCAGATAAAGAAAAATAGTCAAACTTGGAAGCAAACTGACTCAAAACCCAAAAATGACTTTATTCCTATGGGGTGTGATCCCTTTAACAGGATGGGATCTATGATTTTCGGGATGCGATGGGGCATCCGGGAAGCGATCTTGTTTTAACATGATGTGACACAAGATGCGGTGTGTGACCCTATTTTCACAGGACATGATAACCTTTAAATTCCTATCTTCTTCTCCTACATGCGATGAAAAACACAAAATGGGAAATGATCTGGAAAATATGGGATACAAAACAGGAATTTAGTGGAAAATAGGATGAAACTCTAGATTAACTGGACACGATCCTAAAAACTAGAAATGACGCAATATTAAAATGGTTATAACTACTACAAAAATGCATAAAACTGGAATCTGCAAATTTGACAAGGTAGGTTTTTGAGTACTTACCGGTGGTGGGTAGTCAGATGGATGCTAATGTTGTTAGCTAAGCTCAAAATTATGCTTCTCCATAGTGACCACCATCTTCTCTGCAAAGCTTTTAGAATTACCAAGGATAATGGTGAAAATGCATGGGTAGAAAGTGAATTTTGAGATATATATTTGACTTTTTAAGCTATTTAGGAGCTCCATAACTCCTCCCAGACAACTGAAAATCAATTTTGTTCTCTTTTTGATCAATCAAGAATGAAATTGATCACACAGATGATGTTTTACACAGCACAGTAAAATTTTTATGACAGTTACCAAAAATGTAGAATTGCTCCATATGTTTCAAAAATGGTTCGCAAGCTTTACGCAATCATTTTTCTGGGTTCTAAATCATCAAATTTCACATTATTCATCAAAATATTGGTCCAACGTCATTTTACCAAACTCAAAACTCACATTTTAACATGATTAACTTGGTAAAATTATGTTTTCTCTTAACATACCTTCATTTCTCCACTTCTTCTAATTGATTCTTTCTCGATTAAATCGATCAATTCAAGTGATATATCATTCTAAAGAGGGATTTTTTCTTTTTTATTTGATTTTGTTCCCGAGGGGGCATGATCACACTCAAATCAATTAAATTCTTTCTCAAAACAACATTAAAATGACTTCATCATCAAAAGACTAAGGGCGTGACATTTCCTTGACTAAGTTAGGACTGTTGGATTGAAGGCTTTGGTTCTCACAAGTTGGATATCTTATGTCTACTTTTTCTTAGATTTTTATTAAGCTCCTAGCACATTTGTACAGACCTTCATTTGATCAAGTTTGAAGTCAGTATTATCAATTCTCAGACAAAAACCAAGTTCAGAATTGGTATTTTAAAGATATTTTCTATTAACCTTTGTTTGATCAAGTTCAAAGTTAATTCTATGAGTCTTAGTTCAATCAAGTGTGAGACTGATCTCATCAGACATTTCATTTGATCAAGTATGAAATTCTCAAACTTTCTGAAGTCAACATCAAAACTTTCTTTGAATCAATGCGCTACTCACACATCAATTCAAAGAGGGGCAAATGTAAGCACCCTAATTTGGTCTACTCTGACCATAGACCCTATTTTCCCTAAGTGTGATCATACCCCTAATTATGTTAAGACAATTCTTTAATTTATTGGCATAATTCATTTAAATCAAATTTAATCTCCTAAGTGATTTAATCGCTAAATTACATTAATTGCCTTAGCCAATTAAATCAAATCAATTCAAATAAATCAAAACAAATCAAAAAACACGGCTAAATTAATTAATACTAGGAATTAAATAAATCCTAATTACAACTCCATTTGCAAAAAGGGAAAGTCAAATCCCTAACCAATGGGAGTTAAATCACTTGGATCACCTCACATGGATCGCCAAAGATTCAATCTCCACCTCTCTTCCACTTTCAATCCTAACCTCTCATTCACCAAATTCTTCTATAAATAGAATGAATTTTAAGCTCAATGGGCCCCTAATTCTTAATTGTTGAAAGCAAACTTATGCTGCATATATTCTTAGAAATCTTAAATGCATTTTACTTCACATTTTCATAGCATTATTATAATCTTTCATTTTGGAGCTTTAAAATGAACATTTCTTGAGCATTTAGATTAAAAGCATTTAAATATTTCATTCTAAGTTGTATATGTCACTGATTAATGCATAATCTGAGGCCAATTATAGAATTCTTCACACTCTTCTTAGATAGGAAGCAATAGGTCAATTTTAGTGATCGATTTTCTTGTTAACTCTTATTTTTCACTAATATAATGACTTATTGAAGTGTTGTGTTGTAGACAATAGGTACACAAAATAACACACACACAAGCCTTTTCCCTATAATTTTCTTTCTCTATATACAAATAATTTCCTATCTCCTTCAATATTGGTTTTCTTAACGACATAATCCATAATTTTATGAGAACTTTATCAATTGGATTCAAGGGTCTTACATATTTTTCACATTAGATTATATAAGGATGGGGTTATAGTTTGTGTTGGTTATGTCATGAGAAAATAGTCTATCAATGGTTGAGATTAGTTGGATGTGGGTGACTATTTGTGGCCAATGTTCCAACTAAACTTGATTAAGTAGTGCATACTTAACTCCAATCTAGGAGAATTGGACTTCTAGGTATATGTTCTAATAGAAAGTTAAGGGTGCCTATACACAGTGTGATCTAAAAATAGATTTGAATGTGCTCCAAAATTAATTCATTTCATGTGTTCTTTTAAGTTGGTTAACTGGCTTTTGAGTGTTCTCTAAAGTTATTATAGATGATGTTTAGACCCTTGGAAAATATATTTTTCAATGTTTCTGTTTTTGTGTTTTTAAGGTGTGTCACAAAATATTGTGATGGTTGTGTCACTCTCAAAATATTATCATTATGTCAAAAGGAGATAAATGTCATTGATGTCACAAGGAGATAAATGTCATTGATGTCAAAAAAGAGATGAGTGTTAGAGGTGAGAATAGAAATTTGTAATTGATGTCAAAGGAAAATGTCATTAGGTGTTAATAAATTGGGTAGTTGTGATCTATATCAACATAACTTAATACACAATCCAAATCAAAGGTTAATTATAGTTTGTGGTGATGAAGAGTAGATTATTTTTCTCACCAAAATGAATATGCTTCAAGATGAGCCATCAAATATTCTATTTCTAAAAGCAATAGAGAGGATTGTAAAAGAAGTCAAACGACTTCTAGGAAAGAAGAATGCAACAAAAATAGATTCATTTTTCTTAACATGTTTGATAACAAGATCATATCTTATAAATATATTAAAAAGACTACTATGAATTTTTCAAGAACAATGTCCAACTTTACGAAGAAGAGTTTCCTGAAAGGTCTTATACAATTTGCAAATTCTTTGAGAACTTGACCACCCTTTTATCATCAAGGTAAAAGACATTATGCTACCTCTAACAAGTACTTCTTAATGAAACTTTTTTCATCTTAGAAATAATGCAACAGAGAAATGATTATCTAGAGAAAATCATGAAATTCAAAGAAGCATGAGAGAGTGAGAAAGTTTGATATTAAATTATTTTTGACTCTTAGTACATGCATGTGAGTAGCATCCTTCATCGAGGTATTAAATCTGATAATATTCTGATGGACAACATGAGAGTTAAACTGTGTGACTTTGGTCACTCAAGGAAAAAATAGGAGGTCTTGGTTCAAAAAAAATCTTAGGTTTATGGATTATTAAAAGGAAGATGACATATCTTGATTATATACATGTGAAGACACATACATGTAAGTTTAAAAGAAAAACAACAATTCATTGAAGATGGTGACTTACATGACAAGAAGCAGTTGTATGAGTGGCGAATTGTTTAAGACACGAAGATTAAGTGATTGCGTTAAGAAGAGAAGCCACATTATTAACATATCAATATTTACCATGGATAGTGATCATGTGTGTGTGTAGCTGTGATTCATAAAAAGTGAAGATATATGTTTGACAAAATAGCAACGATCAAAGTTAATTTAGACGAAATAGTGATTAAGACAAAGACTAAAGGCAGAGATCAGACATCCACACACATAAAGAAGATTAGCGATCATTATGCTTCTAAAAATCATGTGTCTTTCATAGTAAGTGGAGACTTCATTAAGGAAACAACCTACAAACATGGACAACAATATATGGATAAACAACAATCATGGCATCGCTTTATTGTTGTAGACTTCAGAAAGGAATTTGTTGAAATAAGAGAATTAAAAGAAGTGATATGTGCAGCAATTTTAAACTAAGTTGATGTAGAAGTATCTTTAGTTCATTGGAAATCTTGCATCACCCAAAAATATTTCCTTTCAGTTTTGTTTCTCATTTCTAGTTTTCTCAATTTTTAGTAGCATTCCTTTGTTTTGGATTATTTGTTGTTGCAAACCTCAGGTTTGTTTATGGATATAATGTTTTATTTATGTCTACATTCAGACCTCATTTGGATACTTCATTGTAGAGATATTAAAGATTCATGGTCAGTTTCATGTGTTCTTCATGTTCTAACAGTCAAATGGAGTTTTCTGATCTCGCAAAGTTATTTCCCAATCAGCAAAGTTTGGTGCCTCATATCATGATGTTCCAGGATCTTTGGTTGACATCTCTCTTGGATCGCACGTCATTTATACATCTTGGTAATAAGTTCTTATGATTTGGGTCCTGAACTATATTTTCACATGTTACATTTTCTTAGTCTTAGAAAATATAATTGATCTGTTCAACATAAGAATTGGGAAGGCTCTATATATTGAGGATTTTGATCTATGTTACGTAAATTTAGTAGCCTAGAAGAAAGAATAACCTTTGGAGGTTAATTATAGGGTTTATATTTGATTTAATATTATAATGGGCATGTGAGCCTAAGAATGTAATCTGCATGTTGCGGGCCAATGTGATGTAAATAGATGATTTTGTGATAATGCGAAGATTTGTTGTAGCACGTTGATTCTCTATTCTTGTTTCTGAGTTGATTGTTTCCATTGTGTTGACTCTTGCTACATGGTTAGAACATCTCCATTGGGAAAAATTCTTCCATGACTGCATCATATGGTATCAGAGCAAGGATGATGTTCTTGTGTTTGCAGATTAAGTTCTTGAGCTTGTGAATCCCTAGATGTGTTTGTTGTGGGGTGGCAAAGTTTGGATTTGGCCTGCAATTCCTAAGGACTTGCGCAAGGGGATCATTGAGGAAATTTTTGTTGGTTGAGAAATTTTTTTGGGTTGTTGAAGGCATTCCAAGGGTAAACATATCACAGATTTGGAGGCAGGTTAAGAAGTGTGCTTTGTAGATCACCAAGTGAGAGGCAATTGAGAACCTTGTAATCACATTGCCAAATTCATGGCAGTTGCACCTGAGGATTAGAAACATGACTCCTAGAAGGATGAACCTTATGAGGTTAGAACAAATGATGGAGGATATCCGAAATGAGATGTGGACTGAGATCTAAAATGTTTTGACTGGATTATGGAGGAATCTTGAGATTGAGGAAGGGTATGAATAAGCTGTTGAAGATCTTGAGATTGTAGATATTGATATCCCTTCAGATGAGGAAATATTGTTAAGGGCTATGGCACAAGTAAAAGTCATATGATGTAAGTTTCTACTTTCTCTAGCTCATTGCATCCAAAAGATTTGATAGATTAGATTGGTGAAATAGAAAATTATTTTGAGCTTGAAGATATGAGATATCCACAAAGGGTTAGGTTAGCACAGACTAAGTTGAATGGTCATGTTGCCTTATAGTGGAAAGAATTGAAAAAATATAGAGAGGAAAATGGTGAATTGAAAATCACTAAATGGAGGGTAATGGTTTTAATATTGAAAGTTAAATTCATTCTTAAGGATTATGAATTGGAATTGTTAAAGAAGTTAAAGAACTTGAAGCAAAAGGACATGAGTGTGAAGGATTACATTGAGTATTTTTACAAGATGACCATTAGATCTCAGCCCCGAGAGATATCTAAGTAGAAGGTGGCTAGGTATATTAATGGTCTTAAGATTCAATATCTAGGATGAGTTGAGTATGTTGCGGCTTTCTACACTCGAGGATACTTATTAGTATTCCTTGAAGGAAGAAGATAAGTTAAAGAGAAGATAGAGTAACCCTAGGTGAAGGGAGAAGCAAGTAAATAGTAATGGTAAAGAGAACCAAACTACTGAGGCCTAATTAGGAGAGGAAACGGTAGCAAGAATTTTAAAGGTTCTTGTTTCAAATGTTGTGGCATAAGACATAGAGCTTTTCAATGTTCTAAAGGATCTAGTAAGAATGTGGGTAGAAAACATTATGTGGCACATGAGGAGCGGGCTACTGATGAACTTGTTGAGAATTTAGTAGGACCTAAGATGGGAGAATCTCTTATACTTAGGAGATTCATGTTGAGTAAGAAGGAAGATTAACCTATACAAAGGAGGAGGTTTTTAGTAATTTTTGCAAACTAGGAGGTGTTGTTCCAAAATACACACCCCATTTTGGCCACTTAGCCATAGGGTCGCCCTTCTTTTTTTTTATTTTTTTGTTCCCTTTGTCCTTTGGTTTTTCTTCTAGCTTTTAGTTTTTTTAAGAAAGCCCTTTCTAGCAAGCCTTTTTTTGCTCTTTTAGACTTTTGGCCTTTGGGTGTTATATGGATCTCTGAAAGTCTGAAAGGTTGAAAGGCCTAAGTCGCGCACAAAAGATAAATTATTTTGGACATTCAGTCTCCAAAACCCCAACAACACGTGACTCTTGGGCTTTGGGTTTTTATCCTCTTAAATTTTGAAACACGATGATGACATCATCGGTGCCGAGTGTCTATAAAGAGGATAAGGGTTTGTCTTTGCTTTCACTCTACATTTTTCTCCTTCAAGCTCCAACTTTCTTAGTGTTTTTAGTGTGTGGGTTTCTTTCTCCTAGTGATGTTGGAGTTGATTATGTGTGTCATTCTCATTGAGCTCATCACAATTTTCTTCTCATGCCCTCGTGTTTGCAGGTAGGGTTTTGGCTTGGATTTCTTTGCTGGTTTTTTTTTGTTTTGTGGATTTCGTTGTCGGGGACTGGTTCTAGGGGTTAAGGTTTTAGTCCTTTAGTTTTTTTTGTTATTATTTTGGGTTTGTGTCGCTTGGCTTTGAGCCCTTAGGGTGTCTAGTCTAAGGTTGGTGTGTTTTCTCCCTCGATGGTTTGCATTCCCCAATTTTTTGGTCTCCAAAAGGCCAAAATGATTAACTAACAAAACTCAAAAAATCATCAAAAATGGCTAGGTTAATGTCAAACTTGTTAGACTTTCAGCCTCTGAAGATCCTTGCATCCTTTGCACACCAAAACACCGAAGATTGAATTTACCCAATGCATTTTGCACTTTCAGCCTTTCAGCCTCTGACAAATCATTCCATCTCCAAAATGTTGAAACACTAAAACTAATCTCCGAAGCCTATTATGATTACATCTTCTCCCTTTCACACTTTCACACACTAACTTTCCTTCGCCCCTTTGCACTCCAAAACTCTGACATTGAGCATTCCCTAGACCCCATATTTTGGCCTTTTGGTGGCCTATTCTATCTTTGGTGTTTGAACCTCCGAATGTTAGAAAATAATAATAAAGCTTATTCCTAATGGTTTCTAACTTATGGGCTTGATTTAATAGGTTTTATGAACTTTTCTTTCTTAGTTGGTGGTTGTTTTCAATAAATGTTTTGCTAATTAGTTGCATGTTTTCTTGCAGAATGCCGAAAAAGGTAGTTGCCTCACCAATGAAGTACCTATTCAAAGGGTATCATGTTTCCTCTAGGGTTGGGAGCCTCTACAGTGAGGTCACTGATATGAACATCGACAATATAGACTGGAATGATTTTCTCACCAAGTGTGCCAACCCCAATGCAAGATTGGCTAAGTGCACTTCTCTAGTACTTTCAAGTCTGGTCAATGTTGCAGCACACCCAGTGTCCCTCATGTCCTCTGATCTCATCATGACTCTCATGTAGCACTACATCCCAGATGAAAGGGTACTCAAGAATAAGACTGGAGACATTATTCTAGACATCAGACCTGACAACATTGAAGTTGTCTTCCACTTACCAAAGGGGGTTGACAGATTTTATGACTTCTCTATCAAGAAGGGCTTGGATTGGTTTGAAAGAAACACTCAAATTTCTTATGAAATTGTGAATAAGGAATACCTAATGCAGTCTCTCCCCAAGAATAAGTTGGAGAAAATTGACATGAGAAGGGGATACTTGAAATATGATATCCAAGAAGCAGTTACCATGTTGAGAAAATTGTATGGACTTCCCCAATCAATCCAACTTGAGAATTGGATGATTCTCTTGATTGAAAGAATAAAGGGAATAAGAGCTAGATTTTACTGGGCTACCATCCTGAGTGATAACCTAGATGAGAAGTTAATCAAAGTGAAAAAAAATCCCCATTTCTACATGACTTCATATGTTGTTTACTTGTTGGAAGCCAGGGCAGAGAACCTGGGGTTAGTGAAGAGAGGAGCCTTTGGTCAGCCAAATACGTGGCCATTCACTATCTACCCTCAGCTAGTTAGGAAAGATAAAAAGGATGAAAATAGCCCAGATTATAGGATTATCAATGATGCCTTCCTCTTTGAAATTATCCATTCTATTGAAGGTTATTATGGAAAGAGACTCGCAAAGGAAGCAGCTGCTAAAATTAGGGCAATAGGATCTTATTACATTCAATTTAAAATTTTCACATACATCAAAGTGGCAGGGTGCACTCTGGCAACAAAGAATCTCTCCTGATATCCTTATGATAGGATATTTATTTTGGAAATGGCTAGGGAGATTTATGATGCCTATAAAAACATCAAGCACACGAAGAAGCATTGTTGGGGCTTCCCTCTATTAATTGGTCCCCATTCTTTGCAGGCCATGAAATTATGCAAGTGCCTTTCATTCGAGTGGCTTGAATGTCCCTTACAATCCTATTAGAATTTAATCTGTCCTTGGTTGAAACTATGTAATTAAAGGATAAACCAAGGTATCCCTATTTGTATTTGTCCTCTAGTCCAAGTAGGAGGACATGTCACTATTTTTAAATTCCTTTAATAAGGAAATTAGATATTCCTCTTTAAGAGGAATCTCACAGTTGTCACACACACAATATGAATGTGGCATTCATAGGAGAAGGGAGTTACATGAAAACTCCTCCACTCATCTCTACTTAAGAGATGCCTCTCACATACTTTCTCTTATTATTCTTCTCTATTCTCTCATTTCTCATTCTTGCTCTCCATATTGTAATGAGCTTTGTGCTCCATTTCTCTCTTCTTCTTCTTTAGGCTTTGAGCCTCATTCATAATACACAAGGGGTTTTTCTTTGCTTTTCCCCTTTCAAAAATTTTTGAGTTCTTGTTGTTCTTGGAGTACTTTTGAGATCTTTTGGCTTGATACTTTGAAGCAATTCCTCTATCTCTCTCTTGGTGAACTTGGTAAATTCCTTTCATGCGCTCACACTTGGATTCTTTTATTTGTTGTACTTCTTTTTTATGATTCCTAACATGGTATCAGAGCAGGTTTAATCCTTGTTTGTTGAGTGTTACTTGTAGGGGAAGTTGAAGAATATTTCAGTTGTGAAGGAGATAGCACTTTTTTTGTTATCTAACCATTGTTTTGCAGGTTTTTCCTTCATTATTTTATTGCAATCTAACATCTTTTTCATTATTCTTTTAAATCTAACCTTTTTTGCAATCTAACCTCTTAGTTTTGGATGGCTTGCCGCCAGATCTAAGCTCTATTCATCTTATTTTACATTTTATTTAAATCTAACATACCCTCTGTCGGGCAAACCGCAAGGGACTTCAAGTTAACTTATTCTATTTCAGCTTTAAATCTATATTAAAATCTATTACTAACATTCTTGTTGCAGGTTTTACATTTATCTTTTATATCATATCTTTTCATATCTCTATTTTTTTATCAGAGTTCTCTTGATTTCTAACTCATTTCTTATAGGAGGCTTCATTTGCAAAGTTATATTAATATTACCTTTGTCTATTATTCTATTTTTTTCACTTTGGTTGCAGGTGTTAAAACATCTCATTTTAATTTGTATATTGCCCCTTTCAATTTTTTGTTTCCTCCCAAGCTCACGCACCTTATAGCTTGGAGTAAACAGCTTGGAGTTTACTACTTCATATTCTTCATGCGTAGCATTCTCTAGATTATAGCCTTGTGCAGCCTATTTTTTCACTACCCTCGCAGCTTTTAGTCTTTGTTGCTTCCTCACGCAGCTCCACATTAAGGAGAGATCATTTTGCACCTTACATTATATAAATCTCTCATAATTTTTAATCTTTTGTTTCCTTTGTTATGCAGCAGCCTAACTTTTATTCCCATTCCTTCCTCTCACAACATATCATTATTTCCACTTTGGCAGCTTTACATTATCTTTGCGTAGGAAACCAAACTCTAGTTTTAAACTCTAATATTCACTCCTTGCACAACATATTATATATTATATTCATTGTTTCTCATTTGTAAAAAAAAAAATTTATTGCAGCAGGGTAGATCATCAAGTTCTGGACTTTAGTTCTTTGTGTGAAAGTCTTTGTCATAAGACTTTGGTCTTTGCAAAATTTTAAATTATTTATATCATTCTAACGTTTATGCTTCCAGAACCTTGCTTACTTTGCTTCACTTCTTTGTGCAGCTTGTAAAAACATTTTTCTTAGCCTCTTTTCTGCAGGAAATGTTTGCTGCTTTGGTTTCTACTATTAGTTTTTAGTAATTCATTTTTATCATATGCATTGTATCTTTTCTGTAGTAAATCATTTTACTTCTGCAGACAAGAAATTTTTCTGAGTATCTGTCATTGGTATTTGGTTCAAATTTTTGGTATAATTGTTCTTTGTTTAAATTTTATTGGTTCAATCTTGTAGTGCATGTAACTACATATTTGAATATTGCTGACTTATTCCTTTTTGCAGGATAACCATTTAATTCACCTTATTTAGCATATTCATTCTTTCTAGTTTGAACGATTCCATATTTGACTAAGTTTATCTTTAATTACATTAGTTTTATTTTTTGTTTAATGTTATCTCATTTTAAAATTGTTCATCTAATCTATTATCCATAATTATTTATATTTATATTTCAACTTTTAAAACAGTGTCTAAATATCAAAAAATTTAAACGTCACATTCTGATCAAAATTGTTCTCTTATCATAATACTTTTTTCAGAATGATTTCTGGGTTTTATGCTTCTCCTTTCAAAATTTCTAGAAAATTTTGAATTTCTCAATTTCATTGAGAAATAAGAAAGTTACAAGCATTTTACTAATACTGGTTTTCAGAGTGATGTCTCCAAAATTAAACATGATAATTTCCTCTTTAACTCACTTAAAATCTCATTATTTAAAGTATAAGGAATCCATTTAGTCAAATTTGGTTAATATAAATTTATATATATCTCTCTTTATCTCACATTCATTTAATTCTTAATTTAAAATTTAATTCATTTAATTCAAGTTTGACAATTGTATCATAGTTTTAGTTTAACATTTTTTTTTGTTGATATCACTTTGTATAATCATATCAAATTTAGTTGTTAAACATTGTTCCTTATATCTTTTTTGTCGATACTTCACTCTTAATATTTTCCTTTATCAATTCTATCTCTTTGTTTTTTAAGCATTTAATAAAATTTTAATTTTTTCTTAAAATCTCAATCTATTATTATTCATAATTGTAATTTTTCTTTTATCATCATGTCTAATATAATTCCAGAAATTAAACTAACCAGATCTAACTATCATCAATGGAGGACACGTGTTTCTTTTCTTTTTCATTTTAAACATTTGCTTGAAGTTGCCACAGATGCGACTCGTGAACTAGCCGCCACTGCTACTCAAGCATAAAAAGATGCATGGCAGGGTAAAAATGATGAAGCACTCAGTCTAATTGGACTCTCCATCAGTCTTGATCTCTATGTCTTGATTGGACATTTCACCAAAGCTCATGTAGCTTGGGACATCTTGAAGCAAACCTACGATAGCTCCTCTGAATCACGTAATATTCAGCTCCAAGACAACTTGGAAGATCTAAGGTATACAAATTTTAAATCAATGGATGAATTTCTACTCAAGTTTGATGCTATTAGAACTCAATTAAATGGTTTAATTGTTACTCTTACAGATATTATATTGATCACTATAATTCTTAAGAAATGTCTCCCTAAAGAGTTTTAGCAATTTATCACTAACATCCACTCTCAGCTTGCTATTTCTAGTTTAGCTCCTCGTTTAACTTATCCTATTTTTCAAAAATTGTTGCATCAAGAGGAGGAAAAATTATTACAATTTGGTACTATTAAATCATTTGAACATGTTTTTGTATCTAAAACTCAAAATCATAATAATAAGTCTCATAATAATCATCATAATAGTAATCATCGTAACAATAATTATTCCAATAACAACAATAATTATCATAACAAGAACAATAATCATCATAATAATAATGGTTATTCCAATAATAATAATCTTAATAATAATTATTCAAACAATAGGTCTAGTTCTAGGCCATCATAAATTAATAATAACAATAATTACAATAATCAACAAAATCGGAAACCACATTGTACTTATTGTGGTAAAGATGGTCACCTAACTAATGATTGTTTCAAAAAACAAAATGATAAGAAGCCCATGAATAATAATAATCAAAATAACTTCAAATCTCAAGGTAATCAATCTCGTCGTGCTTTTCCTGCTTGTTATAAAGCTTCTCATGCATTAGAATGGATTATTGATAGTGGTGCTTCTCATCATGTTACATCTCATAGAGAAGTTTTTTATTCTTTGCAACCTGATACTACTAATATTACTATTCAATTAGCCGATGATAATAGTTGCAAAGTTGATGGAATTAGTGATGTTAGTGTTCCAAATGGAAAATTACATAATGTTCTTTATGTTCCTGACTTGAAATCTAATCTCCTTTGAGTTTCTCAATTATGTCAAGATTACAAAGTTGAATTTCATAAGGATATGTGCTCTATTATTGATCCTAACACTAATCATGTTGTTGCTAATGCTAAGTTGGATCATGATAACTTGTTTAAATTCTATGAGTTTGCCTCTTCTAGGTA
>MU224344.1:250280-260954 GCA_018584345.1 Thuja plicata
TTCTTTGATGCTAAAATCTAACATGGTTGAAGGATTACCCCATATTGTTCCATCTAAAATTACATGCACAGGGTGCATGAGTGGAAAAATGAAAAGGGAGCCCTTTCCTCATGGTACTTCATGGAGGTCATCTCATAAGTTACATCTTATTCATACTAACCTTTTGGGTCCAATGGAGAAAAACACCATACAAGGTTCAAAGTATGCTCTTACCTTTGTGGATGATTTCACTAGAAGAATTTGGATTTACTTCTTGCATACTAAAGATCAAGTTCTTGACACATTTTCTGAATTTCATATGTTTGTGGAAAGGCAATCTGGTTCTAAACTTAAAATTCTTAGAATAGATAATGGTATTGAATATGTTATCAATGCTTTTCATTCTTACTTAAGATCTTTTGGTAGAAAACATTAGGTTACTGTTCCTTATACACCACAACAAAATGGTGTGGCGGAAAGGAAGTATAGAACTATTGTGGAAATGGCTTGATGTATGTTATATGCTAAAGATATGCATTACAAGTTTTGGGCTGAAGCAATGGCTTGTGCAGCTTATATTCTTAATATAACTCCTACTAAAGCTTTGCAAAATATAACTCCTAAGGAAGCGTGGTCTGAAAGGAAACCAAATTTACAACACTTGAAATTTTTTGGATCTATTGCTTATGTTCACACACCTAAACAAAAAAGGCATAAACTTGATTCTAAATCTTCTTCCTTTAATTTTTTTGGGTATGGTGAATCTATTAAAGGTTATAGAGTTTATGATCCTACTACTAACAAGGTACATATTGCAAGAGATGTTGTTATTGCAAAAAATGAATTTCATGATTGTTCCAAGGTCAAAGATGATGAATTTAAAGGGGGTATTATTGATCTCTTGGAGGACCAACCTCCTATTATAAACCCTACCCCTAAAGCACCTATTTCTATTCCTATTAGTATTAAAAAAGATGATGATGATGATGATGGTAATAATATCTCTACTCCTCTTAATGATAAGTTTTCTCATGATAGCGATAATGTTGTTAATGATGATAATGATGAATTTATTCCTCATACTGATGATGAAAATGATGAATGTACTCCTCATAGTGATATTTCCATTAATTCTAAGAGAAATCCTAAATGGTTTAAATATTTAATTAATGAAGGTGATGATTATATTTCTAGAATGGGTGGTCTTAGACCTAGGAGACTTAATTATTGTAACTATTCTTTAATGTCTTCTCTTATGCATTATAAAGATCCTCAAACTCTTTCTCAAGCTAAAAATCAACCTCATTAGAAAAATGTTATGCAAGAAGAATATGATAGTTAATTTCTAATAATACTTAGGATTTAGTTACTTTACCTCATGGAAAAAATCTAGTTTCATGTAAATGGCTCTACAAAACTAAGTTGAATGCAAATAATGAAATTAGTAAGTTTAAAGCTAGAATAGTTGCAAGAGGTTTCTCTCAAGTTGGAGGAATAGATTATAATGAGACCTTTGATCCTGTTGCAAAAATGCCTACTATTAAAGTTTTTCTTGCTTTAGCTACAAAAATGAATTGGCCTATTCACCAAATGGATGTTAAAAGTGATTTTTTAAATGGTGATTTGCATGAAGAAATTTATATGTCTCAACCTCCTGGTTTTATTAAAGAAGGTAATGAACATCTTGTATGTAAACTAAAGAAAACTATCTATGGTTTAAAACAATCTCCTAGAGAATGGTATTCTAAAATTAATGCTTTATTTTTTTCTCAAGGTTTTTCTAGAAGTAAAAATGATCCTAACTTGTATATAAAGCATAGTAAAAATGACATTATTATTATCATTCTTTATGTTGATGATTTGATTCTTACTTCAAGTTCTAACCATTTAATTTCTGATATTAAATCTAAACTTAACCAAAAATTTGAAATGGTTGATTTAGGACTTCTTCATTACTTCTTAGGAATGCAAATTTGGCAAACCCCTAAGGGTATTTTTCTTTCTCAAAGTAAATATGCTAAAGATCTTCTTGATAAATGTCATATGAATGGTGCTAATCATGTTTCAATTCCTTGTGAATTAGGAACTAAGTTAATGATAGATGCTACTCCTTATAGACAACTTGTTGGAATTTTAAATTATCTAACTCTCACTAGACTTAATATATCTTTTAGTGTTGGTTTAGTTTCTAGATTTATGTCCAAACCTCAACAAACTCACTCCAAATTTGCTAAAATAATACTAAGGTATATTAAAGGTACTCTTGATGTAGTTTTATTTTATGATGCAAATGCTGATTTTATATTAAAAGGATTTACTGATTCAGATTTAGGTGGAGACCCCAATGATGGGAAATATGTTTTTGGGTATTTTTTTTTTCTTGGCTCAGGTGCTATCTCTTGGAAAAGTAAAAAAGATCAATTTGTTTTACTATGTTCTACTAAAGCGGAATACAAAAGTTGTACCAATGCCTCCAAAGAATCCTTATGGCATAGAAGAATTCTTGAAGATTTAGGTCTACCTCAATAAGAACCTACACCTTTATATTGTGACAATCAAAGTCCAATAGCTTTGGAAAAGAATCTAGTTTACCATGAAAATTCAAAGCATATTTCTCTCCACCACCACTTCATTAGAGAAAAAATTTAAGAAAAGAAAGTTTCACTCATCTACTACAAGGGTGAAGATCAAGTTGCAGATATTTTGACAAAGCCTCTTTCTAGAGAGAAATTTGAATTTCATTATAACAATTTGGGTTTGATACCCCTTGATGTAAATCCCCCAAGTAAATATTAAAGGGTGGTGTTAGAATTTAATCTTTCCTTGGTTGAAACTATGTAATTAACGGATAAAACAAGGTATCATTTGTATTTTTCCTCTAGTCCAAGTAGGAGGACATGTCACTATTTTGTAATTCCTTTAATAAGGAAATTAGATATTCATCCTTAAGAGGAATCTCACATTTGTCACACACATAATATGAATGTGGAATTCATAGGAGAAGGGAGTTACATGCAAAATCCTCCACTCATATCTACTTAAGAGATGCCTCTCACACACTTGCTCTTATTATTCTTCTCTATTCTCTCATTTCTCATTCTTGCTCTCCATATTGTAATGAGCTTTGTGCTCCATTTCTCTCTTCTTCTTCTTTAGGCTTTGAGCCTCATTCATAATACACAAGGGGTTTTCCTTTGCTTTTCCACTTTCAAACATCTTTGAATTCTTTTTGTTCTTGGAGCACTTTGGAGATCTTTTGGCTTGATACTTTGAAGAAATTCCTCTATCTCTCTCTTGGTGAACTTGGTAAATTCCTTTCATGCACTCACACTTGGATTCTTTCATTTTATCTACTTCTTTTTTATGATTCCTAACACCTTGGACTAATTAGGGCTAGGTTTGACTCTATTGGTACCTTCATTCAATAAATATGAATATGAAGTCAGGATCCAAAAGTACTGCAGAATGTCCCTTGAATTTGCACAAGATGCTCTAGAGCTCAGCATTCCACCCAAGGTATGGGATATGGAGATAGAAAATGTATTGGATCCTATTTACAATAAAGAAAAATATATGTGAGATCCATCCTGAATGCAAGAGTAGATAAAGAAGAAAATGAGAGTATTGATTTCAAGGCTAGGCATGTGGTGAATACCATGAAGGACTGGATCAAAAGGCCATTTAAAATGGACCCCATACCAATGAATCCACAATTGGATCCACTCTCCAAAGGGGATAAGACAAGGGGAGCGAGGGTAGTAATGCCAAGGTTTAAAGAGGAAGCCCCTCAGAAACTAGAAACAGTGTACAAGCATGACCGCCCGGTAGTATATGGCTCAAATTCAAAATCTAAAACAGAAAAGACAAGAATGACTGGTAGTATATCCTCGCCTCCTGATCAATAAAAGTCCCACAAAGGTAGGATCCTAGTAAAGGTTGATCTTTGATTGTGAAATTCATAGGACCCATGGCTACCCAACAAGAGAAGAGGAAGGTTTACAAAAGGAAGAGACCCTCTATATCTCCGAAGAAGAAGAAGAAGAAGAAGAAGAAGAAGATGATCATCATCATCATGATGATGATCATGATGATCATGATCATGATCATGATGATATATACATTTAAGATGGAGAAAACCATCAGGGATAGCTACCCTCAAAAGGAGAGATCTAGAAGAAGATGTCCCAATCAATGTAGCGATAGGAGCACAAGAGGAACAAGGAGATCCCTAGGATTATTTTGGTCCTGACGAGTTTTATATCGCTGACTTTCAAAATCTTACAGGATTCAAGGATTAAATTATAGACCCACTTGATCACACTGCAGAAGTAAACATGGACATAAAGGTACCATTGGTCCCATAGGTTACTCTGGCCCCTCCTCTATCTCAATTCACATCCCCACAGTTGAAAAACCACTCATGGAACCAAACTTAGGGAAGAAAATGGGTACAAAAATTCTTTCATCCACTATGGGGTCTGTAGACACAGAGAAGGAGGTAGAGGTACAAGTTACCCTAGGGCTCCCAAATATTTATTCCTCACAAATAGAACAAGGAGAGATTCCAAAAGACACTCTCATAGATAGGGACATTAGGAAGGATATAGATATAGAATAAAATTTATCCACTCAACCTCCCACTCCCACTCCTCCTCTCATCATTCCACCTCATGCACCCACGCCTCATCCTTCTATTCATTTTCCAACTCCTTCACCTTTTGTTCAAATCCCCACTCCTCTACATTCTTCTCTCATTTCTTCTTCAAACCTAATTAGCCAAGAACCTACATCTTCAACACCATCTTCACAGGCAAGGAAGAGATAGGTAACAAGTCTCTAGGTAGAAATATTGGAAAGCTCATATGAAGATGATGAAGAGCCTCAAGTTGAAAATGAATGTACATAGGAAGAAGATACTCCTCATAAACATACACTCAGGGAGCCAAGTACCACGGTTGTGAAATAGAAAGAAGATGAGAGTGTTAAAGAAGGACTAGAGGATAAATAGAACTTGTAAATAAGGGAATCTTTGGAGAAGAAATCAGATTGAGAAAGAAATAGAGGCCCAAAGTACAAAACAGGCACTCTCTGTCCTAAAGAATTCCTCATATGAGTCAGTCACTTCCTTTACTAAACCCACATGGTTCACCAAGGAGATACAACCAAGGGGAAGGGTTTTTTAGCACTATATCAAGAAAATTTTCAATTTCCTACCATTGGTTGTTTTCCCGCATATTCTAGTTCAAATCCCATGTCTTACTATGCTTAAAAGGTCAAAATTCATTATTGATACTTTGTTTTCAAGTTTTTGTTGCTCAGTCGTGTTGGTATGTTAACATGTTTTCAAGTTGTGCAAGTGAGCGGTGAGTCATTTTAGTGTAAATCATGCAATCATGGTAAAATTGTGACAAATCATGTTAGCGGTGTGATTGAGCAGTTTGGTTGCTAAAGAATGTAAATCATGCAATCGTGATGTATTTTTGAAGTCAGGTCATAGCCTTGCAGCTAAGTGGGGTGGAAATGGTTATGTTTATCACTCACTCGTGAGGGATTAACTTATTTAAAAGAAGTTTTAGTGAGTCCACGATGACTTAGAATCTTGTGTGTCGCATAGTCACTTTAATGTTATGTTGTTAACTTTATGCTCTATGACCGAGCGAGTGTATTAAAAGGGGCTTAGTCGCAAACCCGAGTTAGGTTTTCATGTATGTCTTTTAACTCAGTGACTGTGCGAGGAAGTCAGGTTGTAGAGGTCGCTCACTCATTCAAGTTTTAACTCATATGTGTTTTGCAACATGAATAAGTGATCTGTTATGCCGAATTTATCAGTTGAAAGTTTGCCACTCAGTCGCGGAGGTGTTTTTCAATGTTCTAAAAGGTGAGCAGGTACATGACTATGATATCATTTATCTCCTCGCTTACTCACTGATGATTTAAAGTTTAAAGAAATGAGCTCACGAGTATGCGATTAAAGAATGAAAAGGGATATCTCTAACTCACCCATGAATAAAGACAAAAGCAGAATGCTCAGCGAGTATGTGATTAAAGAAATAATGTTGGCAACCACACACTCGCAGTCAATCAGATAGTTAAGTTTTCAAGTCCGCGAGTGCACAATGGAGAAAAAATGAAGTTGTCGCTCAGCTGCTCATAGATTGAAGTAAAGAAAAAGGGGTCAGCGAGTGAGCGATAAGAGAGTTTTAAGATTTTTATAAAAGAACTCGCTCAGCCACAATGGATTAAGTTATAAAGAATTTTCAACAGCGAGTTTGCGACTGAATGAAGAACAAGGGTCATCGCTCACTCACTAATATTATAAGTTGAAGTGTTCTGCAGTGTGAGTGAGTGACCAGATAAAGTACATGATAAAATGAAAATTGCTCACTCACTCAGATCCAAAGGCAATGATTTAGAAGCCAGCAGGTGTGCGACTATGAAATGATTAAGAAATGAATGTGTACTCGCTCACTCGCGAGGATTCAAACAAAGCTAAATGTGGAGCAGCGAGTCCGCGATGGGAGAAGAAAAGGTAATATCGCACACTCGCATGGACATAAAAGAAAAGGGTAGAAAGTTAGTGAGTATGTGACTGCCAAATGATGAAGTGCAAATTAGGTCATCACTCACCCGAAGAAGATGTAAAATAAGGTAGAAAAAGATGGTGAGTGTGCGACTAGTTAAAGTAAAAGGTCACATCGCTCACTCACAAGGACTATTCTAAGTATGAGTAAAGTACAGTAGGTTGGTGCCAGATTGACAAGTGGCTAGTTTTAGGCTTACAAGTGCAAAAAGAGAAAAGTGTACACTCTTTTCCAACTAGGTTCAAATAGTGTGAATTAATGGCAGCATTAGTGACAGAGAGGTGATTGCATGACACTGCAACTGTGAGAATTTGGCATTCAAGTGGACAAGACACAGGATTTAATGACTATAAGTTTGAATGATTGAGTTTTATTTTGTACAGCTCTCATTTATGCATCCTAAGATTTTCTGTGAAGAGCGAAAAAGCTTGTTAGTCTGAAGTATTTTGTCTAAGATAGTAAATTCAAAGAAGAAGGATGAGTCAAGCTATTGTTCCTACTGCCTCGCAAGGGTCTGAGAAGAATAAAGAAATTACATTGAAGAAGTATGTGGAAGAATTTTCTGAGTTGCTGCCCAGGACTCTGAATACAAATAGTGCAAATTAGGATGAATGGAATGACAAATGGTGTCAATGCAGAAATATGATAACCCCAAATTATTCTTGTAGTACTTTGTTTCATTATTTCTAGAATAATAGGATCAAAGCAGTCCCAATTTGTAATCCATGGGATTTGAATATGGTGAAGTTGATCATTCCTGATGTCTATGTCAACATAGGTCTTATTAAGGAACTAGCTAAAAACTACTTCCCAGTAGCTAGGGTAATTAGGAAGAGGAATAAAGAGACCCTAGTTTCCATAGATAGGAAGTCAGTGGCAGAGGTATTTAGAATCACTGGTGCATTGTGTACAAACATTGATTTAAAGAAGATTAACACGGACTATGTCAAAAGAGAGCACTTAATTAAGCAATATGAAATTCCTAAGTTCATGCCTAGAGTAGAAAGGCACCTGGTAAAAATCCTAGACAACTTCAAGCCACCTTTTGACTTATCCCTATTTCATCATTATGTAAAATGCATGTTCTATGGTTTGAGCAGGGTTCTAGGTTTTGATGGAGATGCCACAGTGTCTCAAGATTTACTCATGATGGCCATGAACATCCAGCACCCAGAGGTCAACACTGATTATGACTATGTTGGATATATAGTTGATTCTATCCATGCTACACTAGTAGAGATAAAGTCAGATAAGCCAACACCTACTTTTAAGCATTACTCTCATCTGATGTATATGATTTTGTATTATAATAGAGCATCAATGGATAAAGAGCTTGAATTATTTGTTTCAGAATATGGTGTTGATGCACCAATCTAGAGATGGACTCAGGTATGGGATAGTTCATCCAACAACTCATCATTTGTATGCTTTTGCAACTGGATTGTGGATCCAATTTTTAATTTGTTAGGAACATATAGGCACAGGCTTCCTTTTCAGATTAGAAAGGTTTTGAGACCTTGGGAGTATGTCCCAAACTGGCCTATCTCTCACAATTGGGCTGATTTCTTCTTTTTTGACTACATTACTATCATCAAAGTATATGGTTGTACGCAGCCCCCTCACATCCTTCTCAAGTTTGTTCTTCTTAGGGTTGCATTCTTAGAATTTGTTTGGAAAATCACTTGGGTAGATAAGGAATTTATAGAGGGACATAAGAAGGGCACTTTTATACCCAAATTGTGGGTAGGTTTTGAATTTTCTATTGGGAAAAAGGTTTTTGATCTGATAAATGACTTTTTGAAGCAATATAGAATGTCTACAGCAATTGCCAGATTCTGTGATCTAGCAAAATTTGTTCAAACAACCCTAAAAAGAATGAATCCTTGGCAAAAGATTAGGGATCATGAACCACTGGATGATGAGGATGTTGTGAGGAACAAGTTAAATAAGAAAGAATTCTAGGATAGGAGAAAAAAGTGGAATGACCTCCTTAGGGCAGAATCTAAGTGGAAGGAATCAGATAATTCATTCTTTGGTTTTTTTCCTGATCTCCCATACTTCCATAGGATAGAGGAAATGCTCAAGTCCTATGAAACCCTAATGGCACAAGTACCAAAATTTAGTGTTGAAGATGCACAATCTAAAGGGGCCCCAATTCCAGTTGCATTACATGACCAAGAATACCAGAAGCAACAGGAAGAGGAACAGCAAAAAGACAAGCATCAGGAAGAAGAAGAGGCTGGTGAAGAGGCTACTTTGGTTAGAGAGCCACGAAGGAAGAAACAAAAGAAAGAGCACAAGATGGTGCAAGATAAGAAAAGCATGGCCAAGGCCATGATCACTGAGAAAGGTAAGTATTTCAGAAAATTGAAAAGACAATTGCAGAAAGAGCCCTAGGCTGAGGGCCAAGGAGATAATCAAATGGTACTATTTGAAAAAAATGACGAGAGGGTCATGATGGCTAATGAATCTATGAAGGATGATGAATTCATAAAGTCTGAAGAATTCAAGACTTTCTTGATTAAATTAAAGAAAAGGAACTTGAGGCAAGGGTTGACTACAGAAGAAGAAAATGCAGATAAGAATGAAGAAATTGTACAAACACTCCAAGATTATGAACCTGAGAGTGAACAGATTACTATGGAACAAGCTAGGTTGCTGGTACAGAATAGTGGTGTAATGTTAATGCCTGGTTGGGATCTACAATCCACATTCATTATTGATCAGATCAGGAGGCAAGAAGATCCTCTGTTAAAAATAGAGTTTGAATTGGATGAAGTATTAAAAGGATCAGTATTTGATCCTAAATCCAAAACCTTGGCAATATGGTCATTAGCTCCTGCCACACAAAAACCATTGGTCATGAATATCAGAGAAGAAAAAAGGGCAGACAAGATGATATGGAATTTGCAGAACACTTCAGATACTGAGATAGCTCAGTTAATGACACAAGTTTCATTCATGAACCTGGCAAAGTTTGATGACTTGTCCAAGAGGTATGAAACAACTTTTGGCCAAATGATGGCCCTAGAAAAGAAACATGAAGAAGTGGTGGTCCAGAACCACACATTAGAAGAGGAGAATGCCAAATTGAAAGAAGAATTGATAGAGAGTAAGAGAGAAAGACTCCAACCCTTGAGGAAGTAGAAATTGTTGTGATAGGTGTTGCTATTGGGGTAAAGGAAGATTCAGCATTAGCAGAAAGCCAATCCAAAGAGTTATTATAGGAACAGAGCATAAATGCTATGTTTGTTATATTGCTCAAATTGCAGAACAGGATTGATGTTCTAAAACAAAAAAATGACATAGTATACACACTATATGGGTCATTACAAGAAACTTCAAAGATAGCTGCAGAAGCTATGGTTTTCTTAGAACCCACTTTCAAAGTGTGGTCAGGGAGGGAAAGGCTCATGGATAAGTTAAAAATTGCTATGCTATATAGTGATGATTTCCCAGATAAAGTAACATATACCATAGAGATGGTTAGTGAGCTAAATGAAACCTTTCCCTTTTTCAATGGCAAATCTGATTTGATAGACAATAAGTTGCAGCTATTTGGTGATCAGTGCCCATCCTTGATCCCAAAAATTTATGATGAAGTGGGTGTTTTAAAGACACAATCAGATTGGGTAGATAGTTTTTATGGTATACTTAAAAATGAAGATATAAAGCAATGCTTGGAAAAGGATACAAATGCTGAATATTGCAACAAATTGATTGATAGCCTTTTTAAGATTGAAAGAGATATGACCAAGTTTGTTTCTAAGGCTAGAACTTCCATCGATGCCAGGTGTAACGCCCTGCCAGGGAACCCAAGAGAGATTAACCTAAACATGTCACTATGTGTGCTGAATAATTTTTTTTTTAAAGTTAACATAAAGAAACATACAATCATGCGGAAGCAATTACCATTTATACACATGTCTTACACTCACATAGATTACACAACTCAAGGGTCCCATGATGTTGAATTACTTAAAGCAAAACACAACTAACATTATAACAAAAGATTCCATCTGATTAATCATAACAAATACAACTTACATAACCATAATTACAATCCTCATGGATAACCATGAAACTACCATAAACTCACATCCACTGCACATGT
>MU224344.1:264089-276480 GCA_018584345.1 Thuja plicata
TTAGGTTAGGGTTTTGGATCTGTATGTTACCTCCCCTCTTTACCATTGAGATGAATATTTATGGGCACGCTCACTCCTGCCAATTCAGGGAAGATGATGCCATGTACCTGCAATCCTATCACCAAAAGAACACACATGTACATACATAATATAATATCACAATCAATGATAGAGATCAGTCAAACGTGTGGATCTCGCTGAAGCAAGTAACTACATCTTCATCCTCTACCACAACAACACATCAACAAGTACATTCACATAAAAGACAACCATACACATGCAAGTATGGGGTAAGTATATCATAATCTGAAATCGACATATAATAATCAACATGATAGCATCATCACATCTATCTATCATAAGGTAAAATCATAACATCATAAACAAGTATCATCATCAAATGAAATAATATCAGCTCACATGAAATATGGCCTAAGACAATTCGGCCAAACAACTGAAACCAATGCCTAAAAGTACGGCATCCTAAACTAAAAAGCAAAACATGAGTGGGTATTACACCAGGTGGGTAGAAGTTGTTGCCAAGTTGGAGAAAGAAAAAAAATTTGATTGGCCCACTACAAAAGAGGTAAATAGGTTGGAGGCAAAGGTAAAAGGATGAGGAGGATATTGTCAACAGCTACAACAAACCTTATTCAGACTTTGCCAATAGTTGCCACTTGTGTTCTGTTACAAGTTTTTGTTTCTTGTCTGTTGCAAGGTTGTTGCAAAATATTTTGTAAATCTTTCCCAGTAAGTCGGTAGCTTATTGCATCCTTAATTATAAAAGGATTCCAAGACTACTAGGACAAGAGATAACCATTTTATTTTTGAGAATGCAAGATATAATTGTATAAACTCTGGTTCAAGACCAATCCAATGGGTTTTTGAGAATTACTGTTGAATGTAGCAAGCAATTCTAATTTTGAATGAAAATGAAATCCAGTTGACAGTTTCTGAAGCATGTAATGAGTATTGTGTCTTCATTTTTGTGTTTTGAATTTTATTTAGATTGAATGTTTGAGAAATGTTCAATTTATATGTCTATCATGAAGATTATGAAATAGTTTTAGGGTTCTTTCAAGGAAAGACTAAAATTGCCTTAGGAATATTTCAATAAGATTCAGGGTATACAATGAATTTGATGAATTAACTTGTTATGTGTATTGAGATAGATATATAAGGTATATCTATGTTTGTGTCAGATGTCGTAATTATTTTAAGTTCATATTCATGATCAAGCTGGTTAAAATTGTTCACAAGTGACTCCATGCCCTAGGACTAAGCACTAGTCTATTTCCATTAAATCAAGTGACTATCACTATTAAAACCAATCTTTACTTATTGTCTGGTCTGTATTCAATAAAAGTTACAGTGATCAACCCCTGTAATTCCATCCACATTCAATTGGAATAATTTAGTGATTTCATTATTCTAAGTTAGAAGGGTAATCCCGTCCGAGCTAATGGAGCTCAAAGTGTAGGAGGTTTTAAAACCTTGTTTCTGTTATTCTTCATCTTGCCTAGTCAGTGTCTGGGATAAATAGAGAAAACTCTCTAAGAGTATTTTTCATGTCAGCAAGAAAAGGAACTAACAAAAAATGGTGACTCTACTGGGTACTTTTATCAAGGAATGTGTGAAAGGTTAGTCTAACAACAAAATTCCATAATATAGATTCCTTGAAGTCCAGTTTTTGAAATCACAAGTTGTTTATTTCATTTTATTGAGTTATATCCTCAAATATTATTGTCAAAGTGAATTTTCTTTATTTATTCCCAAAGTTTTTCGGTGGCAACTCTGATTTATTGGTTACAATGTTTCCAAGGGGAATACTAGCAGATTAAGTGTGTGAGAGTTCATTTTGGACATAATGAGGAACACAAAAGAAAACACAAAGAATCACTCTCAGGAAACATCATAGAGTGATATTTCTAAAAATTCTAGAAGAAATCACTCTAGAAAAGGGGAGTCATCTAATAATACTTCCTGGAATCCTAGGTCAGTAGGCCCCAGCCAGTCATTAGATACTATTCCTGAGAAAGAAATTAATAAACCTTTAAACCCTGAGTCTGACACAACTGGTTATTTTGAGAAAATATTTAACCCTAGACCAAAAAATGTATATCAAAAAAAGGGGGAAATATCCTCCTATTTCAAGGGTATCCCCTATGATAGGGTTGAAGAGCAAAAAGGAGAAAATAAGATGAATATATATGACTCTACTAGTTCTAATATTGAGGGAGTCCTCAGAGATAATGACCTTTTGGAGAGGGAATTAGATGAATTTTTACTCATCAAGCAAAAGAATGATGAAGCTAGAGAAGAAAAAGTTATAACTGCTATTACTGAGAGGGAAAACTTAAAGAAGCGGGTTTCTCAGTTAAAATTGGTAGCTCAGGGTGCAAATGAAGGATTTCATGGTTTGAATAAAGAGATTTTGGAGATATAGATACCCTGAGAAAATAATTCTAGGAAAGAGAAAATTTACTTAAGAAGGGTGAACCCAGGGATGCAGGCCCTGTAGTGAGGCAAGTTATTAACTATGAAAGTCAAAAATCTCCTAAGCCTCAGATAGTTACACAAAATGTATCAACAACTAATACTAGGAAAACAAAGGTTGATAAAGGAAAACAAAAGATCACTGGCATTAATTTTCTCAACCTAAAGTTGAAGAGGGCATATCTCAGAACATATTCTCACTTGGTTTGGAATTAGAAAGGGTGAGAAAGGCCAAAGATAATATTGCAAAATAGTTGGAAAGAGCTGAATTAGAAGTCGTTGCTGCAGAGATGAAGAAAAGGATTGCCTTCTTGAGTTCCATGACTAATTCCAATACAACCAATAATGCTACTAGTCAGGCCATCCCTATATTTAACTCTAATTTTTAAACCAATAATGCCAATACAAATACCCAGACATATAGTGCAGCTCAAGGGGCTACATCACAATCAGGAGCAAGTGGACCTAATAGAAATATTGGCCTCCAAAATGTGGGCATTGGTCAGAACATTAGCAATATTACCCAGAATGTTGGTCAGAATGTGGGCTCTAATTTTCAAAGAAGACCTATTCATCTAGAGAGATATAGACAGTTGTTCTTTGATGGTATCCCTGGCCAACCAAACCTTATTCCTAATGAGGTCAGAGATAAGATTCCTAGGTTTAGTGGGAATAATGCCATAACTAGTGAAGAACATTTAAAATTATTCTCGGATACAATGAATGATTATGAGATTGGAGATGAGGATGATGTAATGAAATTATTTGTACAATCCTTAACTAAGGATGCAAGAGATTGGTACCAGGGTTTTCCTAATCATAGTATCTATTCTTGGGATGAATTTGTTAGAAGTTTCAAAGAGCAATATGGTGATAAGATAAATTCTAGTTTTATGTTGAATGAATTCAACAACTTGAAAAAATTCACTAATGAAGGCATTGCTGAATTTAATGAAAGATTTCAAAAAGGCTATGTATAAGTTGTTTCAAGTATTGAGACTGGATTAAAATGTATGTGTCACTACCTATTGTAATGCTTTGGATGGAAAAAAAACTTATCTACTTAGGGATAAAGACCCTCAAACCATGAGAGAAGCATATAAGTTGGCTATAAACATAGAAAGCAATAGAAGGGCTTCTGAAAAGCTTGGTAAAAAGGATGACAATAGGCTCTGGAAAGAGTAAAAAACACAGCCTAATAAAATCCCCAAGGAAGAAGATAAGATGGACGCATTGGTAACTGTGGTGAAAGATCTTGCTGCCAAGGTAGACAAGAATGAAAAGGTATTTCAAAATAATAGGCCACAGTACCAAAGATAGGATAAACCTTATAGACTTTAGGATTTCCCTTATAAAACTCAGTGTAAGGATGGGAAACCTATGTCAGAAGAGCATAATGATCCCAAAAAACAAAGAGATTCCTGATCCATTAAAAAACAACAGTGCCCATAATGTGGAAAATACTCCTTGGTGCATAGAATGTAATATGCCTCATTCCCCATATCAATGTGCAGTAGCTCAGAGCTTGGTGGATCAACGTGAAAACATTCGAACACAAGAAATTCAAGGTGAGAAGAAACCTGTTGTAAATATGTGTGCACTTACTATTGAAGATGACAATGGTAGTTCAGAAGAAGAATTAGGAAAAGATAGTCCAGTCACATTTAACAATACAAGTACTAAATTAGAGCATTTTCCATTTGGGATGCCTAATGATGAAGAGATAAGAATTTTAACTATTGTTGTTGTGACACAAGCAAGAAGTTCATACCAGCTCAGGAATAGAAAATTTGATCAAAATGGGAAACAACCTAATTCACCTATCATTACAGAAGTTGTAAATGAGTAAATTAAAGATACCTTGGTTAAAGAGAACAAAATTACTCCTATTCATGACCAAAAAACAAAACAGTTAAAAGAAAGTAAAGGTAAAACATCTTCTGACAGTGACATGAGTTTCCCAACTTTTAATATGAAGCAAGATTTATCTCAGATGAAAGTCTCTATTCCTTTGCTTGAGATGTTTGAAATTAAGGAAAAATGAGAGGTAGCCTTTTCATTGTTTTCTAAATTACCTGGTATGCATGACAATACTATTTTGAATGATGAACTGATAGATGAGAATGAAAAAAAGGATAGGATCCCAATCTGTTTGGGAAATATAGTTATTCAAGAGCTAGATCAGATTGATCCTTTTTATGTTACATTACTCACAAATAATATGTTGCTAAAAAATTGTATGATGGATTCAGGAGCTGCTGCTAATGTGATGACTTACACTGTTATGAAACAATTGGGTTTAGATGTGGATACTACTTGTGGTAAATGTTATGGCATGGACAATAGGGAAGTACCTATAATAGGAACTTTGCAAGGGTTAGAGATAAAACTTGTTGCTTACCCTAAGGTCACTTTTAAGATAGATGTTTTGGTTGTAGATTCACCACCCCATTATGGTATGCTCTTATCAAGGCAATGTGCTGCAGCCATTGGAGGATATGTATAATTGGATTTATCTTTTGCTACCATTTTTGTTAATGGAAAAGAAGTAACATTGTTAAGGGAACCCAGATCTCCTGTTTATGTTAAGAAGGTTCAACCAAGTATGTTGAATTGCTTTGTGGATGTAGATATGAATAATTTCAAAGTGGAAAAGATTCAGCCACAGTTAAAAAATACAGATCCCATTATAGAAGAATTGGAATTGTAGCAGCAAGGGTTGTGTAAGATGTATTTTGATGGAGCATGCTCCAAAGAGGGATCAGGGGTTGGTGTTTTGTTTGTTTCTCCATCAGGTATTACTTTCAAATACTCATTCCTATTTTCATTTCAATGTACAAATAATACAGTTGAGTATGAGTTATTATTGTTGGGATTGGAGATAGCAATGAAGCATGGCATTAAACTATTGAGAATTTTTGGTGATTTAGAGCTAGCTATTTCCCAAATTAGAGAAAGATATGCTGCCAAGAATGATAGGCTGAAACAATATAAGCATGTTGTATGAGATAGAATTGAGTTTTTTGATGCATTTTCCATTGAATAGATAGAGAGATCCAAGAATATCATGGAAGATTTTCTGGATAATATAGCTTTAAAAAATGATGATCTAACACTAGTAGGGATATCTATTATGGAAACTAAAGCTAGGCCTGCAATCCCTAATAATGTATATAATTGGAAATTTTTTGAGAGTGATGAGGATATCCTCAACTTCATTCAATGTGTGGATAATTATGATGGTCAAGTCATTGATTGTAATAATTTGATAGAGATTATTGATGGGAAGGAAACTATTTTTGGTAATGAAATTCTGCAGTTGCATAAAAATGAAATCCCTAAGGGACTGACTAAAGTAGAAGGGTTGTTTACTGATAATGATAGTCTTATGTGCCACAAATCTTCTGCCAAGTTGGATGAATTTGAGGAGATAAATTTGGGATCAGATTGTAGTCCTAAGATTGTGTACATTGGAAAGAAATTGGCTCCTCATGTGAGCACTAATTTGATTAGCCTGCTGAAAAGATTCAAGCATGTTTTTGCTTGGTCTTATGAAGACCTGAAGGCTTACAAGGAAGATTTATTTCAACATGAAATTCCATTAAAAGATTATATTAATCCTTTTAGACAGAAATAAAGGCCAACCAACCCTTTGTTGGCCCCCAAAATGCAGCAAGAATTGACAAAACTCAGAGAAGATGGAATCATAAAACCAATCAGGCATTCTTCTTGGGTGTCAAATTTGGTCCCTATCAGAAATAAAAATGGAGATATTAGGCTGTGTGTTGATTTGAGGAATCTTAACGTGGCCTCATTGAAAGATAATTTTTCCTTGCCAAACATGGAGGCCATGTTGCAAAGGGTAACTAGTTGTGATCTTTTATCTATGATGGATGGTTTTTCTGGTTATAACCAGGTGCTGGTTCAAGAATCTGAACAATTCAAGACAGCTTTCACTACCCATGGGATACATATGTTTATGTAAGAATTCCATTTGGCCTAATGAATGTAGGGGCTACTTTCCAGAGAGCCATGGATGTGGCTTTCAAGGAATTTATAAATATTATTATGGTAGTATATCATGATGATTTAACTGCATATTCCCAAAAGGTTGATGATCATTGCAAACATTTAGAAAATATCTTTACCAAAGCTTTGGAATATGGGATTTCTTTAAATCCAAAGAAGTGTCACTTTTCTGTCACTGAGGGTAAATTATTGGGACATATAGTGTCTAAAGAAGGTGTCAGGATTGATCCTGAAGGAGTGGAAGCCATTAACAAGGTGTTGCCACCAAAGAATATTAAAGGAGTTCAGTCTATCCTTGGAAAGGTAAATTTTGTGAGAATATTTATTGTAAAATTTGTTGAAATAGTTGATGACATGTAACTGATTAAATGGTTGACTATATTAAGTTGAAGATGATGCAAGACATTAAATCAGTTAATGGTCTGTATTATCATTGATGTCAACTTGATATCATCTGTATGGTCATATACATAATGCCAAAGACTTCAGAGAACCAATGAAATATAGGTTATGCTTTCAGCAATGCATAAAATTCAAGTATTCACCAAGTGACAGAATAAACTGGCAGAGTGCACACCCTCGGTAAAGACAGAGATAAAAGTCACAGTGATGCCCGACGAGAAAAAGACAATATTGCCTGACAAAGCAGAATCAAAGGATGCCCGACGAGATAAACATAGTGTTTCCCAATGAGCAAGATCCAATGATGCCTAACAGACGGAGATCCCAAAGCTAACTAAAGCGACACCGATGGAACTGGCAGTTGTCACTGGTGACAAAATACAGATTTGACCGATAGAATAGAGAGATCAGAAAATGACAAAATATCTAGCTGGTAGAGCTAACGGATAGACTTAACTGGTTGTTTTATTTGTTTTATTCAGACACAGTTAAGTAAAGTGATTTGTACAGTTGGCGAGAAGATAACTATGAGATAAATCAGGAGTTAAAGCCATAAATCAAATTGGCTGGATTATTTTTCATGCCAAGAATCAAGAATCAAGATCTTAGAATTAAGGAAATCATGTCTATTTAAGAGACAAGCATAATTCATTCTAGGTGGTGGTCAAGAAGCAATCAGATACATGGGGGAGTCAACTAAAAGAAGATGTTGAAGAAGAAACTGATGAAGGATTAACTTCATGCAGTCCTGATCAATCAAGCTGAGGGAGAGCTAAAGAATTTTGCAGACAGTGACGGACAGTGAATCACAGCATCACAGATCAGAAAGAGTTAAGTACAAAGGAATTGAATTTATACATTGATTAGAAATATATTGTAAGTAAATAGATTTGAAAATCTGCAATTCAGTTGCATTAGAAACAGGTCATTTTGTTTCAGTTTAACCATTGAAGCATTAAAGTATCTTAACAGAGTAGGACTTAACAGTCTTTTGTAATTGAGGTATATCCTAATAGATTACCAAAAGGTTGACTCATGATAGTAGCACTGGTCTTACCTAAAGCCTATTGACAGTCTAAGAAGGAGGTTGATTCAAGGATGGTAGTAAGATTTGCATAAAGCCTATTGATAGTCATGAGACTGATTCAAGGATGGTAGCGTAGATGCCAAATACTTAGTGATAACCTATGTATTGAAAATACTCTAACAAGGTCACACTTAACTGTGTGTTTGTAACCTTTAACAGGGTTGGATCCTAATAGGGCTCACTTCAGAAAAGTGAAAATTTGGGGTACTGGTCCCAGTGGTTTTTCCCTTAACAGGGTTTCCATGTTAAAATCCTTGTGTCATATGTGTATGATTTATTAATTTATGGTTTTACATTATGCATATGCATTTATCGATTGACTGGTATGCTCTGCATATTTACTGAGTATCAATAAATATAGTTTACTACTTATTGGTTATCAAGGAGAATAAGGACAGACAAGGTAAACCAACAGACAGTTATTTGTTTCAAATATTTCAATGGCATACATCTTGTTGGGACTTAATAATTAGAGAAGTATTGATTAGTGGATTAAATTGGACAGATTATTGAGGCCACTGATTCACCCCCCCCCCCTCTTAGTTATTACTAACAATTGGTATCAGAGCTTGTGTGCTTAGAAGGAAGGTTTCAAGACCTAAGTTAAAGATCACAAGATGAACAGACGAGATGTCCCCAAGTTGAACAAGGACAACTTTGCTTCATGGAAAAGCAGGATAAAGTTTCACTTATCAGGTATTGGCAATGATATTACCCAATACTTAGAAACTGAATATGTGTTGCCTATAGGACCATTAATAGTGGATCAATTAAGAGTAAAGCATGAACATAATTGCATGGTTATAGAGCCTCCAGCCTCACTCTCTGATGCTAAATTTGAGGATGTCAAAGATTGAAAAATTGCAAAAACAATGTGGGACAAGTTGAAAATTGTACATGGAGGTGATGCAAATGTTCTAAGAGCCAAGGCAGAAAGCCTTAGAGGAAAGTTTGATGATCTCAGAATGAAAGAAGGAGAAAACATCACATAGTACAGTACAAGAATAAAGGAGGTAGTCAATGCTATACGAGGTGTTGGTCGTACACTTGAAGAGGAGACAGTGCTAAGTAAAATCCTAAGAACCTTATTGCCCATATATGCTATTAGAGTCTGTTCCATTCAACAAATGAGAGCAGTAGAAAATAATACAGTCACTCTTGATAGACTGATTGGTAGACTGATTTCATTTGAGATGAACAACTTTGATAATAGTGTCTTACCAAACTTAGAGTCTGCATTCAAGTCTTCTGTGAGAATAAGCAAATCTAGTTAGAGACATTCATCTAGAAGAGACAGTGAAAGCGAAAGTGAAGAAGAAGATCTAGATGAAATTGAAGCACTCATGGAAAGAAAAATGTTGAGAGGCAAAGGTAAATACAAAGGTAAGTTACCACTTCTACGTTTTAATTGTAAAGAGATTGGACACTTTGCTACTAAAAGAAAAGATGACAGAAGTGATAATAGATCTTTTGAGAAGAAATCTGATAGAGGTGATAACAAAGATTACAGAGGTTACCGATGATCAGAAAGAAGTAATACCCGAGATTACAAGGACAAAGGCAAGAAGGCTAGCTATCTAGTTGCTTGCAAAGATGAAGATACTGACACTGAACCGGATGATGATATTGAGGTAGTGTTTGTAGCTATGAAGGATGATTCAGATGAAGATGAAAGGTATGAAGAAACTGCACTCATATCTAACATCAGTAAAAATGATATCTAGATTATAGATAGTGGCTGCACTCACCATATGACAAGTGACAAAGAAAAGTTTGAAACTTTTGAATACTATAAAGGTGGTATAGTAAGAATGGGAAACGATTCTCCATGTCAAAATGAAGGTAAAGGAACAGTAATGCTGAATAACCTGATTAAATGTGAAAATGCTTATTGGGTAAAAGGATTGAATTATAATATGTTGAGTGTTTCTTAGCTAAATAATTCAGGTCATAAAGTAGCATTTGAGAACAAGAAGGCAAAAATCTTCAATGAATCAGGAGCACTGATTGGTACCGATGAACAGACCAAAGGTAATTTGTTCTATCTGAATGATACTAACCCCACTTGCTTGATGACTAGAAATGAAGACATATGGCTATGGCACAAAAGTTTGTGTCATGTAAACTTTGACAACATGATGAAGATAAGCAAGAAAAGAAGTGTAAGAGGCTTACTGACGATGACAAAGCCAGACAACATCATGTGCAAGAATTGTCAAAAAGGTAAAATGACAAAGTCTAGTTTCAAAAGAAAAACCCATACATCTGATGATATTCTAGAATTAGTCCATACTGATTTATGTCGACCTATGAGGACAAAGAGCTATTATGGAGATAGATATTTTATTCTCTTTGTTGATGATTATTCTAGAATGATGACAATCATGTTTTTAAAAGAAAAATTTGAAGCATTCAAGATGTTTAAATGGTATAAAGCTATGGTAGAGAAACAAAGTGGTAAGGATCTAAAATGTTTGAGATTAGATAGAGGAGGAGAATTTATATCAAATGAGTTCACTAATTTCTGTAATGAGCATGGTATAAAAAGACAGGTTTCTACACCAAGAACACCACAGCAAAATGGAATTGTTGAGAGAAGGAACAGATCAATAGTTGATTGTGCAAGAACACTGATGATAGAGAAGGACATCACTTAGATCTTCTGGAGGGAAGCTATTAGCACTACTGTTTACACACTTAATAGAGTACAATTAAGAAAGGAATCAAAGAAGACTTGACGCCAAAAGTGATGAAGGCATTTTTATGAGGTATTCTACCAAAAGAAAAGCTTTTAAATGTCTAATCAAGGCTTCTAACAAAATAGTTGAAAGTGCAAATGTAAAGATTGATGAATTTGCAGAAAAGAATGAGTTGGAAAGCACAAAAGAACCCGAAGACTACAATAAATTTGTATACTGTGAAGGACCCACAACTCTACCCGAGCAATAGTGCATAAATCCAGAACAACAGAATGTTGCAACCGACGGTCAGAACGCTGTTACCGATGGTCAGGATAATGGTCAAGATAATGTGCAAGGTAATGAAGATTAAGCTGATATGCAAAGAGTTGTACGTGTACTTGCAAGATATGTAAGAAGGAACCATACAGAGGACTAGATCATAGGAGATAAGAAAGATGGTACAAGAATAAGAGGTAAGTCTTTAAACTCAAATTTCTTAATTTGTGAGTTTGAACCAAAGTCTGTTAATGCTGCACTAGATAATGAAGAATGGATAAGTGCCATGAATGATGAGATTGAACAGATTGAAAAGAACAAGACATGGTCACTTGTGCCAAGACCAGATGACAAGAATGTCATCGGTACAAAATAGATATTTAGGAACAAACTGAACAAGAATGGAGAAGTCACAAGGAACAAAGCAAGACTAGTATGCAAGGGGTATGCACAAGAGGAAGGTATTGTGCTAGCTAAATGTGGGCCTCTAATTTAGCCATACACTTCAACATGGTCATTATTCTTTAGCTGCATACAGGAATGAATATCGATTCATTCACCCTGCATGTCTAGAAGAGTCGACCTGTTGCCTTCTAGAAGGCAGGAGTATGAGCTTGTTCTCAGGTCATTGCAAGCTCAGTGACTACACCGAAGACCTGAACAAAGGATTTAATCTATATGCTGAAAGTAAACTATTGATTAATCTAAATGATTATGCAACTTTGTTGTTCATCCAAGCTATTTAAGATTGATTTTAGAAGCACCAAATGAAATGTGAGATATTCATTTTAACAACACCAAATCAAAGTGTGCTCTAAATTAGATTGATTTGCTTGAAAGTAATAAACAATAAATATCAAATAAAAGCTATAAATGCAAGAAACTAAGACGAAAATGCAGCATAATAACTTTAATTAAAAGATTAGGATCCTTTGTGAGGCAAAAGAGTTTCTCTTTTATAGAAATCTCTTTCAAATCGACGGTCGAGGTCGAACAAAAAGAGTGGCTTAGATTGGATTAAAGAAGCACAATCCATGTGCAAGTGATTCGATTGGTCGAGAGAGTCACTTGACTGAACTAACTAGTCAGTCTTTTTGGAAACTTCCATATTCAATTTTTAGTTAACTGAAATGTTTCCAAAATGATAAATAGTGGAGAATCAGTTAACTAAGTGGAACTGGATTGTTTCCATTTTGATAAATTAGGTAACTGGATTTGATGATGTCATATGCATTTTTAATAAATTAATTAATTTTGAATGCACATTTATGTTTTTATAATTATTTTAATTCATTTTTGATTTAATTGACAATTTTATAATTTTTATTTAATTAATATGTCATAATATCAATTAAATAATAGTATAAAGTTTATTTGCCAATGTAATGTGATTTTAGGAATTAATTAATTAATCAAGTAA
>MU224344.1:286339-322498 GCA_018584345.1 Thuja plicata
CAAAGTGAAGGTATTTTCATCACTCAGTCCAAATACATCAAAGAAGTTCTGAAAATATTCAAGATGGAAGATTCCAAACCTGTTGGAACACCGATGGCTACTGGATGAAAATTAACAAAAGAAGACAAGACAACAGAGGTAAATCAAACTCTATATAGATCCATGATAGGAAAACTCATGTATGTTATACACACTAGACCAGATATTGCACATGCAGTAGGAATTGTTGCTAGATTTTCTGCTAACCCCAGGGAATCACACATAACTTCCGTAAAAAGAGTTCTAAGATATCTGAAGAATACTAAGGAATTTGGCTTATGGTATAGAAGAGAAGGAAAATTTGAACTAAAAGTGTTTATCGACGCTGATTGGGCTGGAAATCTTGATGACCGGAAGAGCACAACCACAGGAGCATTCTTTATGGGTGACAAACTTGTCACATGGATTAGCAAAAAGTAAGGATGCATCTCTCAGTCTACTGCAGAAGTAGAATATGTTGCTGCTGCTACAAACTGCTCAAATATTGCATGGATCAAACAACTGCTGGATGGTATGCATATGAAGATCAAAGAACCAGTAGTTATTTATTGTGATAACACAAGTACAATAAATATTTCCTAGAATCCAGTAATGCATGCGAAGACTAAACACATTGCCATCTTGTATCATTATTTGAGAGAACAAGTTCACGAAAAAGAGGTGATACTTGAATATGTGCAATCAAAAGAACAATTGGCTGATATCTTCACCAAGCCACTACCAAAGGATACATTTGAGTACCTAAGGAAAAGACTAGGGGTCAAACCCATGTCTAACAGTCAGTAATAGGACTGAAGGCTGCACCAACCATATATTATCAGAATATCAATCATGATTGATGCAAGCAGAAGCTGAACCTCAAAGCTACATCTATATACAACAAGATATATATCAGAACCAAGTACTAGAGAAAATTGTTATATTGATAATGGACAAGGGAAATTCAAGGAATATATTATGGAAAGAAGGAATTAGTTGACAGAATGTCAGATATTTGTAAAATATTTGTTTGGCATTGTTGTCAAAGGGAGAGAATGTTTCCATATTATCATAAAAAATTATTCATTGTCAAATTACTCCAAACAGGGAGAGATCATATCCAAAGGGAGAGAATTTGTAAAAGTTGCAAAGAAAAGATAGAGACATCATAGAAGAAGAATATTCAAAGAGAAAATTGACACCAACAGAGGTCAAAACACATCAGAAGAAGAAAAAGGAAAGCTACAAGAATCAAATCTAAGCTTACACAGAGCTTACCGACAGTCAGACATTTTATCGGTTATCAAAAAAAATTGTTTGGTAGTTTGATGAATCTCAACAATTGTATTTCATATTGTAATAGCAATAATATAGTATGATAATATAGCATGTTGCCATCAATGCCAAAGGGAGAGATTGATGACATGTAACTGATTAAATCGTTGACTATATTAAGTTGAAGATGATGAAAGACATTAAATTAGCTAATGGTATGTATTGTCATTGATGTCAACTTGATATCATCTGTATGGTCATATACATAATGCCAAAGACTTCAGAGAACCAATGAAATATAGGTTATGCTTTCAGCAATGCATAAAATTCAAGTATTCACCAAGTGACAAAATACACCGGCGGAGTGCACACCATTGGTAAAGACAGAGATAAAAGTCACAGTGATGCCCGACGAGCAGAAGACAGTATTTCCTGATGAAGAAAAATCAAAGGATGCCCGATGAGCTAAACACAGTGTTGCCCAATGAGCAAGATCCAATGATGCCCGATGAACGGAAATCCCAAAGCTAACTGAAGTGACACCGACGGACCTGGCAGTTGTCACTGGCAACGAACTGTAGATTTGACCAACAGAATAGAGAGATCAAAAAACAAAAAAATATCTAGCTGGAAAAGCTAACGGATAGACTTAACTGGTTGTTTTATTTATTTTATTCAAACACAGTTAAGTAAAGTGATTTGTACAATTGGTGAGAAGATAACTACAAGATAAATCAAGAGTTAAAGCCATAAATCAAATTGGCTGGATTATTTTTCACGCCAAGAATCAAGAATCAAGAATCAAGAACCTAGAATTAAGGAAATCATGTCTATTTAAGACACAAGCATAATTCATTCTAGGTGGTGGTCAAGAAGCAATCAGATACACGAGGGAGTGAACTGAAAGAAGATGCTAAAGAAGAAACTGATGAAGGATTAACTTCATGTAGTCTTGATCAATCAAGCTGAGGGAGAGCTAAAGAATTCTACAGAAATCGATGGACAATGAATCATAGCATCACAAAGTAGAAAGAGTTAAGTACAAAGGAATTGAATTGATAAATTGATCAGAAAGATATTGTAAGTAAATAGATCTAAAAATCTGCAATTCAGTTTAACCATTGAAGCATTAAAGTCTCTTAACAGAGCAGGACTTAATAGTCTTTTGTAATTGAGGTATATCCTAATAGATTACTAGAAGTTTGACTCATGATAGTAGCAATGGTCTTACCTAAAGCCTATTGACAGTCTAAGAAGGAGGCTGATTCAAGAATGGTAGTAAGATTTGCATAAAGCCTATTGATAGTCATGAGACTGATTCAAGGATGGTAGCATAGATGCCAGATACTTAGTGACAACCTATGTATTGAAAATCCTCTAAAAAGGTCACACTTAACTGTGTGTTTGTAACCTTTAACAGTGTTGGCTCCTAGCAGGGCTCACTTCAGAAGAGTGAAAAATTGGGGTACCAGTCCCAGTGGTTTTTCCCTTAATAGGGTTTCCACGTTAAAATCCTTGTGTCATATGTGTATGATTTATTACTTTACTATTTTACATTCTACATATGCATTCATGGATTGACTGGTATGCTCTGCATATTTACTAAGTATCGGTAAATACAGTTTACTGCTTATCGGTTATCAAGGAGAATAAGGATAGATGAGGTAAACCGACAGACAATTATTTGTTTCAAATATTTCAATGGCATACATCTTTTTGGGACTTAATTATTCGAGAAGTATTGATTAGTGGATTAAATTGGATAGATTGTTGAGGCCACTGATTCACCCCCCCTCTCAGTTATTACTAACAATAGTAAAACCCATTGTTTAATTGTTGAAGAAAAATGCAAAGTTTGAATGGGATAAAAATGCTCAGTCAGCATTTAATGAGATAAAAGTGGCAATTCAACAGGCTCCTGCATTAATATCTCTAGATTATGAGAAACCTTTCTCCATGTTTTCATTTGCTTCATTTCATACAATTGCTGCAGTACTTTTGTAGAAAGATGATGAAGGCTTTGAACACCCTATAGCATTCTTTAGTAAGTCTCTACAAGTAGCGAAACTTAACTATGAGATAATGGAGAAACAAGCATATGCATTGGTCAAGGCAGTCAAGGCTTTTAGACCTTATCTTGTTTGCGCAAAAATAATTGCTTATGTGCCACACGCCACAGTGAAAGACATATTATCTCAATCTAAAGTTACTGGGAAGAGGTGCAGATGGATTAGCAGGATCCAAGAGTTTAATCTGGAAATTCAAGTTACCAAATTGGTAATGGGTTTGGGTTTGGCCAAATTAATGACTGATACAAACATGGAGTTAGCCAAAATGAATGATGTACAAACAATAAACATGAACTTTACTAGCATAGAATTGCAGTTCTGGTATACTGATATTGTGTTTTTCCTAAAAAATGCTAAATTTCTAGAACATATGTCAGATAATCAAAAGAGGACTCTGAGATTGCAGGCCCAGAGGTATGTCTTGATACAAGGTGATTTATTTTGGAAGAATAGAGATGGAATTTTATTATTATGTTTGGATAAATCACAGTCTGAAAGGGTCTTGAATGAAATGCATAGTGGTGTATGTGGTGGGCATTATTCTACCAAAACCACAGCTCACAAAATAACCAGAGCTAGATTCTATTGGCCATGTATCTTCAGAGACACTCAAATGTTTGTACAAAAATGTGAACCATGCCAAAGGTTTTCTGCTAAAATGAAATTTTTAGGAGCCTTACTTTTAAATCCTATGACCATTGAAGCACCTTTTGCCCAATGGGGTTTGGACTTTATTGGTGAATTTACAGAAAAATCCAGTGGAGGTCATAGTTGGATTCGTGTGGCTATAGACTACTTCACAAAATGGATAGAAGAAATTCCAACAAAGAGGGAAACTAGCAAGATAGTAATGGACTTTTTAATGGATAACATTCTGGCAAGATTTGGTGTTCCCACTAAGCTAATTATGGATAATGCCATGTGCTTTAGGTCTAAGGAATTTAGGGATTTCTGTGAAGATTACGACATTATTTTATCTTACTCCTCACCATATCATCCCCAAGCAAATGGACAGGTTGAGTCTAGTAATAAGAGTCTCATGAAAATAATTAAGAGGATTTTGGATAAAAACAAGAAGTCTTGGCATTCAAAATTGAAGTTAGCTCTTTGGGCTGATAGGGTGACAGTAAAAAGAGAAATAGGGGTTTCACCTTTTGAAATGGTTTATGGAAATCATGAAAGGTTGCTTTTGAACAACCTGTTACCAGTGTAAAAAATTTTGAAGGAAGAAGATTTGGAAAATCAAAAACCCATAATGGAAAGAATGGATCAGTTGGTGGAACTAGAAGAGATAAGAACAAAAGCTCACAAAAGAAACCTGAAGCTCCAACACCAATCCAAGTACTTTTTTGATAAAAGAGGAACTAGAAGAAAATTTTAGATAAATGATATGGTGCTGCAATGGAATGCTAGAAAAGAAGAAAAAGGCAAACATGGTAAATTTGAGTCATTATGGATGGGCCCATTTGTAATCCAGGAATTTCATGGTCAAGATTCTTATTTCTTGGAAGACCCTAATGGTGAGGTATAGGAATTTCCAGTGCATGGAAAATTCCTAAAACATTATTTCTCATAAACCTACTTTTTCCATGCGCAGTAGATTAGATTTTGTTGTTTTAAGTGTGGTTTTTGTGTGTGCATGTATAGTTTTGTTTCAGTTTGTGGTCTGTTTCCCAGAGATTCAGCTTCTAATGTCAATTTTGCAATTAACTTTCCCCAGTCAGAGCCATTGTTAGCACTATACCAAGAAAATTTTCAATTTCCTAGCATTGGTTGTTTTCCCGCATATTCTGGCTCAAATCCCATGTCTTACAGTGCTTAAAAGGTCAAAAGTCATTATTGATACTTTGTTTTCAAGTGTTTGTTACTCAGTCACGTTGGTCTGTTAACATGTTTTCAAGTTTTGTGAGTGAGTGGTGAGTCATTTTAGTGTAAATCCTGCAATCACGGTAAAATTGTGACAAATCATGTTAGCGATGTGAGTGAACGGTTTGGTTGCTAAAGAATGTAAATCGCGCAATCGCAATGTATTTTTGAAGTCGGGTCGTAGGCTTACGGCTGAGCGGGTTGGAAATGGTTGTATTTATTGCTCACTCATGAGGGATTAACTTATTTAAAAGAAGTTTTAGCAAGTCTATGATGACTTAGAATCTTGTGTGTCGCATAGTCGCTTTAATGTTATGTTGTTAACTTTATGCTTTGCGACCGAGCGAGTGTTATTAAAAGGGGCTTACTCGCACACCCGCATTAGGTTTTCATGTATGTCTTTTAATTCAATTACTGTGTAAGGAAGTTAGGTTGTAGATGTCGCTCACTCATTCAATTTTTAACTCATATGTGTTTTGCAGCACGAGTAAGCGATCTGTTATGCCAAAGTTATCAATTGAAAGCTCGTCGCTCAGTTGCGGAGGTGTTTTTCAATGTTCTAAAAGGTGAGAAGGTACGTGAATATGAGATCATTTATCTCCTTGCTCACTCGCTGATGATTTGAATTGTAAACAAATGAGCTCACAAGTATGCGATTAAAGAATGAAAATGGATATCGCTCACTCGCCCATGAATAAAGACAAAAGGAGAATGCTCAGCGAGTATGCGATTAAAGAAAGAATCTTAGCAACCGCACACTCGCAGTCAATGAGATAGTTAAGTTTTCAAGCCTACAAGTGTGCGATGGAGAAAAGATGAAGTTTTTTCTCAGCCACTCACAGATTGAACTAAAGCAAAAGGGGTCAGCGAGTGAGCAATAAGATAGTTTTAAGATTTTGATAAAAGCACTCGCTCAGCCGCAAAGGATTAAGCTATAAATAATTTTCAACAACGAGTTTGTGATAGAATGAAGAACAAGGGTCATCTCTCACTCATTAATATTATAAGTTGAAGTGTTCTGTAGTGTGAGTGAGCGACCCGATAAAGTACATAATAAAATGAAAATCGCTCACTCGCTCAGATCCAAAGGCAATGATTTAGAAGCCAGTGAGTGTGCGACTATGAAATGATTGAGAAATGAATGTGTACCCACTCACTCATAAGGATTCAGACAAAGCTAAATGTGGAGCAACGAGTCCACGATGGGAGAAGAAAAAGTAATATCACACACTCACATGGACATAAAAGCAAAGGGTAGAAAGGTAGCGAGTATGCGACTGCCAAATGATAAAGTGCAAATTAGGTCATTTCTCACCCGCAAAAGATGTAAACTAAGGTAGAAAAAGACGTCGAGTGTGCGAATGGTTAAAGTAAAAGGTCACATCACTCACTCACAAGGACTATTCTGATTATGAGTAAAGTATAGTAGGTTAGTGCCAGATTTACAAGTGGCTAGTTTCAGGCTTACGAGTGCAAAAAGAGAAAAGTGTACACTCTTTTCCAGCTAGGATCAAATAGTGTGAATTAATGGTAGCATTAGTGACAAAGAGGTGATTGCATGACACTGCAAGTGTGAGAATTTGGCATTCAAGTGGACAAGAGATAGGATTTAATGGCTATAAGTTTGAATGATTGATTTTGATTCTATATAGCTCTCATTTCTACATCCTAAGATTTTCTGCAAAGAGCGAAAAAGCTTGTTAGTCTAAATTATTTTGTCTGAGATAGTAAATTCAAAGAAGAAGGTTGAGTCAATCTATTGTTCTTGCTACCTTGCAAGGGTCTGAGAAGAAGAAAGAGGTTACAATGAAGAAGTATGTGGAAGAATTTCCCAAGTTTCTTCCTGGGACTCTGAATACAAACAGTGCAAATTGGGATGAATGAAATGACAAATGGTGTCAATACAGAAATCTGGTAACCCCAAATTATTCTAGTAGTACTTTGTTTCATTATTTCTGGAATAATAGGATCAAATTAGTCCCAATTTGTAATCCCTGGGATTTGAATATGGCAAAGTTGATCGTGGCTGATGTCTATGTGGACATAGGTCTTATTAAGGAACTAGCTAAAAACTACTGCCCAGTAGCTAGGGTAATCAGGAAGAGGAATAAAGAGACCCTAGTTTCCATAGATAGGAGGTCAGTGGAAGAGGTATTTAGAATCACTGGTGCATTGTTTACAGACATTGATTTAAAGAAGATTAAGGCAGACTATGTCAAAAGAGAGCACTTAATTAAGCATTATGAAATGCCTAAGTTCATGCCCATAGTAGACAGACACCTAGTAAAAATCCCAGACAACTTCAAGCCACCTTTTGACTTATCCCTGTTTCATCATTATGTAAAATGCACGGTCTATAGTTTGAGTAGGGTTCTAGGTTTTGATGGAGATTCCACAAGATTTACTCATGATGGCCATGAAAATCTAGCACACGAAGGTCAACACTGATTATGACTATGTTGGATATATAGTTGATGCTATCCATGCTTCACTAGTAGAGATACAGTCAGATACTCCAACACCTACTTTTAAGCATTACTCTCATCTGATGTATATGATTTTGTATTATAACATAGCATCAATGGATAAAGAGCTTGAATTATTTGTTTTAGAATATGGTGTTGATGCACCAATCCAGAGATGGACTTAGGTATGGGATCGTTCATCCAACAACTCATCATTTGTATGATTTTGCAACTAGATTGTGGATCCAATTTTTAATTTGTTAGGATCAGATAGGCACAGGATTCCTTTTGAGATTAGAAAGGTTTTGAGACCTTGGGAGTATGTCCCAAACTAGCCTATCTCTCACAATTGGGCTGATTTCTTCTTTTTTGACTACATTACTATCATCAGAGTATATGGTTGTATGTAACCCCCTCACATCCTTCCCAAGTTGTTTCCTCTTAAGGTTGCATTCTTAGAATTTGTTTGGCAAATCACTTGGGTAGATAAGGAATTTCTAGAGTGACATAAGAAGGGCACTTTTATCCCTAGATTGTGGGAAGGTTTTGACTTTTCCATTGGGAAAAGAGGTTTTGATCTGATAAATGACTTTTTGAAGCAATACAGAATGTCTACAGCAATTGCCAGATTCTGTGATCCAGAAAATTTTATACAAACATCCCTAAAAATAATGACTCCTTGGCTAAAGATTAGGGATCATGAACCACTAGATGATGAGGATGTTGTGAGGAATAAGTTAAATAAGAAAGAAGTCCAGGATAGGAGAAGGAAGTGGAATGACCTCCTTAGGGTAGAATCTGAGGGGAAGGAATTAGATAATTCATTCTTTGTCTTTTTCCCTAATCTCCCATACTTCTAGAGGATAAAGGAAATGCTCAAGTCCTATGAAACCCAAATGGCACAGGTACCACAATTCAGTGCTGAAGATGCACAATCTAAAGGTTCCCCAATTCTAGTTGCATTACATGACCAAGAACACCAGGAGCAACAGGAAGAGGAACAGCAAAAGGATGAGCATCAGGAAGAAAAAGAGGCTGGTGAAGAGGCTACTTCGGCTAGAGAGCCACCAAGGAAGAAACAAAAGAAAGAGCACAAGATGGTGCAGGAGAGGAAAAGCATGGCCAAGGCCATGATCACTGAGCAGGGTAAGTATTTCAGAAAATTCAAAAGATAATTGCAGAAAGAGCCCCAGGCTGAGGGCCAAGGAGATAATCAAATGGTACTATTTGAAAAAGATGACGAGAGGATCATGATGACTAAAAAATTTATGAAGGATGATGAATTCATAAATTCTGAAGAATTCAAGAATTTCTTGATTAAATTAAAGCAAACGAACTTGAGGCAAGGGTTGACTATAGAAGAAGAAAATGCAGATAAGAATGAAGAAATTGTACAAACACTCCAAGCTTATGATCCTGAGAGTGAGAAGATTATTGTGGAAAAAGATAGGTTGTTGGTACAAATTAGTGGTGTAATGTTGATGCCTGGTTGGGATCTACAATCCACATTCATTATTGATCAGATTAGGAGGCAATAAGATCCTCTATTAAAAACAAAGTTTGAAATGGATGAAGTATTGAAAGGATCAGGATTTCATCCTAAATCCAAAACCTTGGCAATATGGTCATTAGCTCCTGCCACACAAAAACCCTTGGTCATGACTATCAGAGAAGAAAAAAGGGTAGACAGGATGATATGGAACTTGCAGAACACTTCAGATCTTGAGATAGCTTAGTTAATGACACAAGTTTCATTCATGAACCTGGTGAAGGTCGATGACCTGTCCAAGAGGTATGAAACAACTTTTGGCCAAATAATGGCCCTCGAAAACAAACATGAAGAAGTGGTGGTCCAAAACCACACATTAGAAGAGGAGAATGCCAAATTGAAAGAAGAATTGATAGAGTAAGAGAGAAAAGACTCCAACCCATGAGGAAGTAGAAAATGTTGTGATAGGTGTTGCTATTGGGGTAAAGGAAGATTGGGCATTAGAAGAAAGCCAATCCAAAGAGTTATCACAGGAACAGAGCATAAATGCTATGTCTGTTATATTGCTCATATTCCAGCACAGGATTGATGTTCTGAAATAGAAAACTGACATAATATACACACTATATAGGTCATTACAAGAATCTTTGAAGATAGATGTAGAAGCTATGGTTTTCTTAGAACCCACTTTCAAAGTGTGGTCAGGGAGGGAAAGGCTCATGGATAAGTTAAAAACTGTTATGCTATATAGTGATGATTTCCCGGATAAAGTAACAGATACCATAGAGATGGTTAGTGAGTTGAATGACACCTTTGCCTTTTTCAATGGAAAATCTGATTTGATAGACAACAAGTTGTAGCTATTTTGTGATTAGTGCCCATCCTTGATCCCAAAAATTTATGATGAAGTGGGTGTTTTAAAGACACAATTAGATTGGGTAGATGGTTTTTATGGTATACTTAAAAATGAAGATATAAAGAAACTCTTGGAAAAGGATACAAATGCTAAATATTGCAACAAATTGATTGATAGCCTTTTCAAGATTGAAAGAGATATGGCCAAGTTTGTTTCTGAGGCCAGAACCGCCATCGATGCTAGGTGGGTAGAAGTTGTTGCAAAGTTGGAGAAAGAAAAAACTTTTGATTGGTCCACCGCCAAAGAGGTAAAAAGGTGGGAGGAAAAGCTAAAAGGATGAGGAGGATATTGTCAACAGCTACAACAAACCTTATTCATACTTTTCCAATAGTTGCCACCAGTGTTCTATTACAAGTTTTTGTTTCTTGTATGTTGCAAGGTTGTTGCAAAAAAATTTGTAAATCTTTCCCAGTAAGTCGGTAGCTTGTTGCATCCTTAATTATAAAAGGATTCCAAGACTACTAGGAAAAGAGATAGCCATTTTATTTTTGAGAATGCAAGATATAATTGTATAAACTCTGGTTCAAGACTAATCCAATGGGTTTTTGACAATTACTATTGAATATAGCAAGCAATTCTGATTTTGAATGAAAATGAAATCCAGTTGATAGTTTTTGAAGCATGTAATGAGTATTGTGTCTACATTTTAATGTTTTGAATTTTATTTAGATTGAATGTTTGAGAAATGTTCAATTTATATGTCTGTCAGGAAGATTATGAAATAGTTTTAGGGTTCTTTCAAGGAAAGACTAAAATTGCCTTAGGAATATTTCAATAAGATTCAGGGTATACAATGAATTTGATGAATTAACTTGTTATGTGTGTTGAGATAGATATATAAAGTATATCTATGTTTATGTCAGATGTCGTAATTGTTTTAAGTTCATATTCATGATCAAGCTGGTTAAAATTGTTCACAAGTGACTCCATGCCCTAGGACTAAGCACTGGTCTATTTCCATTAAATCAAGTGACTATCACTATTAAAACCAATCTTTACTTATGGTCTAGTTTGTATTCAATAAAAGTTACAGTGATCAACCCCTATAATTCCATCCACATTCAATTGGAATAATTTAGTGATTTCATTATTCTAAGTTAGAAGGGTAATCCTGCCCGAATTAATGGAGCTCAAATTGTAGGAGGTTTTAAAACCTTGTTTCTATTATTCTGCATCTTTCCTAGTCAGTGTCTAGGATAAATAGAGGAAACTCTCTGAGAGTATTTTTCATGTCAGCAAGAAAAGGAACTAATAGGGTTTACACTAGGGAGGAAGACACAGACATGGAAATTTTGGTCCAAACCTTCCACAAGGGTGAATCTAGCACCCTGGCTAGAATAATATCCTATGTCACTCAGGACCATAGGGGCTGATGGAAGGAACAAGTTGTGGTACCCACAATAAGTACTAGCGAGTCACAAATAACTCTAGAAGATTAGACTTTTGAACCCACCAGAGAAGGGAGTAAAACATTGGCATCTTTAGGTTTGAAACATGCCCTGAGATTCATGGACAAGGATGAGGAAATGATAAATTTTGTAACAAAATAGAATGAAGCAGTGAAGAAATTCATTACTAAAATAGCAAGTTGCATTAACCTAGACTACCTAGAAGCCTCATTATAGGTTGTCTTAGAGAAGAGGATTGTCCCAAAATTTCTAACGGGTGTAACATATTATTTTATTAAAGATTGTACAGATTGGAAGGTTGATTTTGAACAAATAGGAGAAAGCACCATTAGAGAAATCTTCAAGTCCTTTAGGGTTATTTTAAAGGAGGTCGCATTAACCTAGACTACCTAGAAGCCTCATTACAAGTTGTCTTAGAGAAGAGGACTACCCTAAAATTTCTAACGGGTGTAACATATTCTTTTATTTAGCCTTGTACAGTTTGGAAGGTTGATTTCGAACAATTAGGAGAAAGCACCATTTGAGAAATATTCAAGGCCTTTAGGGTTATTCTGAAGGAGGTCACCAAATTGGTGGAAATCATGGGTGACAAGAAAGGACTAGATTTTCAAATAAAGAGATGGAAGAAGGTTCTTAAGGACCTAAAGGTGATAAGGAAGCAATGCTTCCAAATTTTGGTCAAATTGTATGAGGGGTCAAAATTGGACAATTTTGAGACTTGGATCAAGGATAAAGCTAAAATTGTGAAGGTCTATGAGAAATGCCTAGACACGATTAGAAAGAGGCATGAAGGGGTCATTATGTGGGTTAAGTAGATAGATAAATTCTTCCATGGAATCAACCTAGACTTGTATGAAGATGAGGCAAACCAAATTTTTTACCCAGTGAAGAACATTGTGCAATAGTCCACGGTAATTTTGGTTGGTGTCAAAACCAAATTGGACTTCCAACTGTTGTTCCATTTCAAAAATAATATACAAAGAGCATTGGAACATGAAGAGAAAGTCAAGTTATTTGCCTCAGAATTGATCACTTTAAGGGAGAAGAAAGAGAAGTGCCTTAATGATATTCAAGTGGTGGACTTTGAAGAGGTGTAGGAGATAGTGCAGAGACTCCAAAAGGTGCATCTAGATATCCTCCTAGAATGACTAAGTGTTTAGTTTTGGGACTTAGTCAAATTTTGGCAAAGGGAGATTTTGATACTTAGTCATTTGGCCAGATCAAGTTTTTTGGCCTTTCAGACTCTGAATGTCCAACATTTTGGGGGTCTTGAGGATCAAAACTTAGAAAATTTTCAGCTCTCCAAATTTCAGAATAGAGTTCAGGGTCTAAAACATTAGGGCCATTCTGACGTGGAAGTAATATGAAAGAAGAACTATTTCAGGTCAGATTATATGCAAGTTTGGGTTCATTTTGGTTTGAATAAAGGATATCAATCAGTTGTACTCATGCAAAGAAGCCAGGATGAAGATTCCAAAGTAGAACTCTAATTCCATAATAGCACTTTAGTTCAAAATGGTGGAGCCCCAGTCCTAATTTTCTTGTTTCTTAGGCAAATTTGGCCCTGTTTGTTAGAAACGCTGAGAGGGGGGGTGAATCAGTGTTTGTCTATTTATTACTTTTCAGATCTTAAACATAAATAAAACATACATTCAATGAATCTTAACATAAGAACTCATAAAACATCATATGATTACGGGGAAACCTTGATCAGAGGAAAACCCTGGTGGGAATTTGTACCCACAAATATTGTACTAGTCTAATAAACCTGTTAAAGTTCCTTTGCCCTGTTAGAAGCAGTCTTTACAATATGATTACAATGACCTAGTTAAAAGTTTGACCCTGTTAGGAGTCTTTTACAAAACCCTGTTAAAGGTATATGGCTCACTACCTAGGCTCACTACCCAATAAGATGAAGGCTACAACCTTCTGATAGTTGATATACAATATATCAAAAGTGAACTGATGTGATGACACTGTTGTCTGATCAGTTCTGTGTATGCGCTGATGCTCTTACTCTCTTAAAGAGATTTATCTCATACTGACTTCATCATACTATTCTTCTATATCTTTCTCATGCATATTATTTGACACTTGTAACATAACTTTACATTACATACTTATATGTTCATTCCCGAATAGGCTCGACTCTAAACAAGACTATAATCGTCCCTAGAAACATAATACACAACACTTCCGAGAAAGTTGGATAAAGCGTGTTTAAAAAAATACTAATTACATCATTACAAACATATAATCAAAGGTGCTTGGCCGTTACATAACAAAATAATTCATGTTGATCAAAACACTAGTCGGCTTCCATGCTCTATCTTCTAGACTGCTGGTGTACTGATCTGTCTGTAACTTCTCTGTACTATCATTTCATACCATGCGTGTCTGGACTTAGTATGTAGATATCACATAGAACATATATTTGAATGCACATACTCTGATTCAATCTCTCACACGTGCGCTGATGTATTGATCGTTGTATATCTATGTCTGCCCTGTTTCCATACTTAGTCATTTTATCTTCTAAGTTACCTTTGACAGAAACTTAGTATGACTTTGTTTCCATGATGACAACATGAAATAAGTCATGCATCCTTTAGGAGTCAACTTTCCAACAATCTCCCCCTTTGTCATTTATGGCAACAAAGGAATGTGACCAAGTTTCTCAAAATGACTTAATCACAAAAATTGTCTATCATACACATATACTACTACCATATATACACATTCTCTATTACTCCCCCTTTGACATTAATGACAAAGGTGTACAAAAACTTGTGAGTCTCAAGGTACTTACTCCATGTAGACTTCAGGGTACACAATCTGAAGAGATTGGATCTCTTTCTGCCAGAATACTTTCATTGCATCAACTGTCTGAAGATGCGCGCATAAGGAATATGTTAGTTTTTCCATCTTCATCAAATCCATGCAAGGACCTTGATCATATGTCACAATTGTGGCATCAATCTATTTGATGTTCTCATTTAGAACTGCTAAAGAGGGTGCAAGTGCATTTCTCAATTGAGTTTGTTTGACTCTTATCTTGGTGATCTCCAACTTAGCCTTTTCAATTTTGTCCAACTTACCTTCATAGACATTGTTACATATGTTCATGTCCTGGGTAGATGTCTCAACTAATTTTCTGATAGTGTCCACCATGATCTCAGCCTCTTCTATCTTCTTGATATGTTCAGAGGTGAACTTCACTTTGTCCATGCAGTTTTCTATAACCTTCTTTCCTTTGGCTGCCAACTCTTTCAATATGGATTGCCCAATCTTTAAAGATGTTAAGTCTAAGGTAAAATTATTTACCAATTCATTCAATCTCTCCTTTTTATATTCATCTTCCACAATTCTAGTAGCAGAGTCTACTAGATCTGTAAAGTGAGCTTTGAAGCTTGTTAGAATATTGTCAACATCTTCAACTAATTGAATCTTGGCTTCTTTCTTATCTACAGGTACTAAATCATTTAGAATGTTAACTGATTCTAAGAAAATAAGGTTCCTCATAACATGTTTTTCTTTTTCCTTTTCCATATCTAGCACGCTGATCTTCATTAAGTCCTCTTCTCCCCATGCATCTAGACTTGCTGAATCAGGAGTTAACATTGACAACAATGAAGTAGATGGTAAAGTGGGTGGAGTGAATATAGTGTTTTGACTGGTATCCATGCATTCACTCTTTACTAGTTTCTCCTTGATTGGTGTCTCATTATCTTGAGTATCTTTTTCTTCATTCAAGTCAATTGGATCATTGGAGGGAACTTCATCTTTTTGTATAGATGTATCATCAGTGCACATCTCTTCCATGCTTACAAATGCTTTATCAACTTTGTCCATGTCTTTGTTAGATGTTGTCATGGATATCTTGATATTATCAATCACTATAGTATCTTCTGAGTCTTTTGCTATATCATAAGTTATTGTCACTGAGGGTGCTGAAACTTGTGGACCTGTCATAGGTTCTCTTTGAATTACTGGTTTTATAACCTATTTGGGAGGAGTTGGAGTTACCTTTGTTATAGGCATCATTGATGGATACATGTGTCTATCCATAAACACTTGTGCAAATGCCTTTTCATTTTCTTTACCTATCTTATCATACTCTTTGTTCATAATCTGTAGAGTTCTTGTCTTGGTTCTGAGATGAGGCTTCACCAGATCTAATAGAATTTCCTTCTCATCATGTGAGCATACAGGGAGAAGATTATCCAATGTTTCTTCTCTTATCCTCATGTATTCCTTAATTGCATGTCTCTTCATGATCTCCAGTATGTTCCATAACTTATCAGGTATCACTGTCTTAAGTTCAAGAACTAACTTCTTAAACTTAATCATATGGGAGATGATAATAGAGTGTATCTTAGTTTTATCAATCTCTTGATACTTGTCATAGACTTTGGCAATAGTGTCTAGTCTACCTTCATTTACAATCCTATTATTTAAGAATTTAGACTGGGTCTAAATCCTACCTCAGGAGGAGCTTGAGTATTCCTTGCTTTTCTCTGTGTTCCTTGAGGATGGGTGATTTGTAGGCACTTCCTTCCTTCCTCTAGAATTCTTGATTGGTATAAAAGGTGGAGATGAGTCTAGGTCAATGGTGGTAGAGGGTGCAGAGGTTCTCTCTACTTTCTTCTTCTTCTTGATCTCCTTAGTCTTTTCAAGTTATTTGGCTATCTTGGCTTCTCTAGCTTTGTCAAGATCTTCTTAAGTGAATCCATGAAATTTTAGAATGCTAGATGTAATCTTAGATGCCTTTCTTTTATTATCAGCACTATATAGTACGGAATCAACTGCATTAGTCTTCTCTCTATAAGTACCCCATCTGGGCTCATTGGGATCTTTGGGCGCAGACAAAAGAACCTCTACATATCCTTCCAATACATGTTCCTCCACTTCATACCCAAGTGGATGAATCCATTTAGTTCTAGGCTCAACTGCCTCCATGAAAGTGTAGTCAGTTTCTACCATGAAGCATATGGTTTCCTTATACTTTTCAACAATCTTCTCAGGTATCCTGAACCTCTTATACATCTTGATCTTGAAATATTTGATGTCCATGTCCATAGCATCCTTTGCACTACTCTCTAATGTGGATTTTTGTGAAATTTGAGACATTGTAGGTTTTCTTCTATCTAGGTACAGATTTGCAACCTTACTAACAATATGGAAGTATAGATAGATGATCAGAGACCCAAACCTGAATGTTTTGTTCTTGTCATGCTTGATAACTCAAATGTTGTCCATCAATTATATCTCACATAGATTGAACTAAGTGTTATCTTTTACCATTCTGATAGCTTCTAGAACTGTGGCTGCTAACATACTATTTAATCTTCTTGCATGCTAAAACTTGTAACCAAGGATCATAGTTAGAAGCTTTATGTCATCTTCCTTGATAGGATCGACTGTCATACCACGCCTGTCACTTCTGGATAGGCATGCTGTCTCAACCTTTATCTTGACATCCTTCCCAGTAGGAAGAAGTGGTTCAGTATTAGGAAGTCCAGTCATGTTGTGGATTAGGTCTGCAGTAATATGGATGGGGACTTCACCATTCTAGAAAAGATCATCATGAATTCTGCTCAACAAGATTTTAACCCATTCTGGTTCATAGAATTCATGCGCATTCAAATACTCAAAGATAGGGTTGTCTGTAAGGTGCATGTATTCATCCTTGAATGAATATTCTAGTGTCATCATCGAAGCCATGAGAGTGGCTATACTATTATCTCCAATTGTTTCCTTCTTACAATAAATGTATGCGCGGATATCTTCTACGTGAATAACACCTAACGGGTTTTTGGAGAAAGCTCCTTCCACATCATCCAGTATGGATTTGCATGGATGCTTCTTAAATAAAAATCTCTTCCTCTCTACAGTATCAAATACAACTGGATTCACCATACTTACTTGATGATTTCTTAAATAGGGTTTCACGAAATTCTGAAACGGCGCGACTACTAGGGTTCCATTCCAAACTTCTTAACTATGCTTCTTAACCACCAAATCTGTTATTCTTTCATTCTTTGATTCTCATTGCTCCTATGCTCTCCAAATTCTATGATCTCAAATGCAAATGTGAAGATGATCAAAGACTTACATCTTTTTATAAAATTTACTGCATTTAATGTTTTCAACCATACACAATTTTCACAGTGAATCTCAAACTTTGTTCAGAATGCATTATAGATAATGCGTGTCTGCATACTTCATCCAACTATGATCATAAACATAATTTCATAGGTGCATACTCAGAGGTGAGTATACCAGCCGCGCAGGGGTTCTAAGCTAGAATAGCTCCCCCTAAGACCAAGAAGGTCTATTCAACCAGAAATAGAGGATGCGTCCACTGTGGATGCATCAACTACTTTGTCAACATCATTGTCCTTCTTTACTTCAACCCAAATTTTTCTTGAATCTTCTTTTTCTTGAACAAACTTGACTTCTCTTTCTTCTTCAAATAGTGATTTCTTAGGATCTTCTTGCTTTTGAGCTCTGGATCTACAGAACCTTGAGATGTGTCTAGCCTTTCCACATGTGTGGAAAATGATAGGAGGTCTGATGTTCTTGTTCATCATGTTGCACTGCTTTGCTATGTGTCCATTGTAGTTACATATCTGACATGTAATGTTCTGCAAATTTATTTGAGGTTGATTTCTTTGATTGTTTTGATTCATTCTTCTCTAATTCTGTTGTGACTTATTTATTTGATTGGTTCTACAATGTATATCCCTGTGACCAAACTTATTACAGAAGAAACAATAACCATTGAAAGGTTTTACCTCTTTACAATCTCTTTCCAAATGACCATGTTTGTTACATGCATAAAAAATTCTATTAACTTTCTTGATTTCCCCTTTAGGTGGATTTGTTTTAATCTTTGCAACATTTTCAACTTTCTTTTCTTCTAAAGATGCTTCATGTTCTTTCTTTCTTTCTTCTAATGAATTTACTTCAACTTGTGCTACACTGTCTCCAAGACCAGTAGTGTCGCCTCTTAGTTTTTGTGCATTGAGCTGAGATTGAAGTGAATCAGAACTTGTGTGGAGTTTATCAATCTTATCCTTTGCTTCTGTTAATTCAGATTCCATCTTCTTTTTTATGTTCTCCAATTCCAAGACTTTCATGTTTGCTTTCTTTGATCTTTTCTTCAATGGCAATTTGACTGTCTATTAGCCATTCATCCAAATTTTCAATTTTATCTTTCAGAGACATATTCTCTTCATTGATATTTTTGACCATTTTCCCTAAATCACTTGTAGAACAATCTTTTAAATATTTTCTCAATTTCTTGATAAGAATTTGTGAGCCATCAACTTTTAGTCTAAGTTCTTTATTTTCTTTTTTAGATCTGTCAAGGTCTTCAAGACCTGCTTCAAGATTATTTTTCAAATGTTTTTCTTCTGCTGAGTCCATGATCTCCTCAAGTGGTTAAAATTTCTTTCAGACGACCAAAGCTCTTATACCAATTGTTAGAAACACTGAGAGGGGGGTGAATCAGTGTTTGTCTATTTATTACTTTTCAGATCTTAAACATAAATGAAACATACATTCAATGAAGCTTGACATAATAACTCATAACACATGATATGATTAGGGGGAAACCTTAATCAGAGGAAAACCCTGGTGGGAATTAGTACCCACAAATATTGTACTAGTCTAATGAACCTATTAAAGTTCCTTTTCCCTGTTAGAAGCAGTCTTGACAATATGAGTACAATGACCTGGTTAAAGGTCTGACCCTATTAGGAGTCTTTTAAAAAACCCTATTAAAGGTATATGGCTCACTTCCCAATAATATGAAGGCTACAACCTTCTGATAGGCTATATACACTATATCAAAAGTGAACTGTTGTGATGACACTGTTGTCTGATCAGTTCTGTGTATGCGTTGATGCTCTTACTCTCTTAAAGAGCTTTATCTCATACTGACTTCATCATACTATTCTTCTATATCTTTCTCATGCATATTATTTGACACTTGTAACATAACTTTACATTACATACTTATATGTTCATTCCCGAATAGGCGCGACTCTAAACAAGACTATAGTCGGCCCTAGAAACATAATACACAACGCTTCTGAGAAAGTCAGCTTAAGCATGTTTACAACAATACTAATTACATCATTAAAAATATATAATCAAAGGTGCTTGGCCATTACATAACAAAATAATTCACGCTGATCAAAACACTAGTCAGCTTCCATGCTCTGTCTTCTGGACTGCTGGTGTACTGATCTATCTGTAACTTCTTTGTACTATCATTTTGTACCATGCATGTCTGGACTTAATATGTAGATATCACATAGAACATATAGCTGAAGGCACATACTCTGATTAGATCTCTTGCACATGTGTTGATGTGTTGATCATTGTATATCTTTGTCTGCCCTGTTTCCATACTTAGTCATTTTATCTTCTAAGTTATCTTTGATAGAAACTTAGTATGACTTTGTTTCCATGATGACAACACAAAATAATTCATGCATCCTCTAGGAGTCAACTTTCCAACACTATTTTCATGCATGAATAAAATTTAAATGGATTAAAATTCATGCAGAATTATTAACAGTTGGTTTTGGAGTTGATTTATTTAAGTAATCTCTAGATTTATCTTTATTTCATTATTTTAGTGTAAATAGAACCCTGGTTTTGAGGTTCTAAATTTAGTAATTGAAGAACTATATATTTCATCACAACAATGTAATTGAGGTCGGATATTTTATGGAATAAAAGATATGTGTTGTTGGTGCTTCATTCATGGTGTGATTCTTCTACTATCTATGAGAAATTTATGAATTTGTGCATACTTGTTCATTTCTTTCAAAGAGAAAATGGCAATGTATTGTGAATGCATCTATTCTCAATCAGTTGGAGTTTTTTGTTGTTTATTCATCTTTTTGTGATGAGTGATTGAAAAGGATGGTTCAATTTGGTTCAAAGATAAATCTGTCTCGTGTGTCCATGTATCTAGTAGCTTCACGATCTGATAGATTTAGAAAATATTGCATTGGGGTAAAAGTTCTTCAAACTATTGCATCTGCTGAACATGGAATTGTGATTGGGTTTGATTCATGTTTCATGGGTTTTCATCTTTTTCATCATTTAATTCACAAATGTGATTCAACGATGGTTTATGTTCGTTAGATTTCATTTCCATAAATTTTCTTACAATTCTTGTCAACCATAATCTTTTGATCTTTTTTATGGAATTGGTTAAGATAAGAAATCATCATAGGTTTTAAAAGTTAGATTTTCTTTGTTAGGAAAATTGTATACATTGAAAATTGAGAAAATACAAAAAGAGTGCTAAAGTTTGTTTTGTAGCATCAAGTTAAAATGTACCAGCAAAGGCCTCCTTGTGAACATTCACATTTATCTTTAACTGAATTTACAAAGAGGTTGTACCATGACCATGGAGAACCTTGGGATTAACTTTGTTATTATTTCAAGAGAGGAAATCAGATCTCAAATTCCTAGCAATTGACTTGTATAAAAAAAATGCTCAATAGATGTGGCGCTAGAAGGAGGGCTAAAATAACAGGTTGGATAATATCAGATTCTTCTCACCAGAACGGTTTGAGAAAGTGCTTAGATCATCTCCAAGGAAGGGAAAGTTCCTTGACCTCACCCACTATCACAAAGCTCATAGCTACAAGATAAAATTGAAGGTGACTCCCTCTCACCACCACATTGTGTCACAAAATATACTTGGACAATAAACCCACATTTTTGCCCTGACAGTTACCATAGTCGTTAATCAAAATCAGAATTTTCCACCATCTCATCCAATGGTTTTATTTTATAATGCACAAAGCTCTTCTTTGAACTTAGTTGGCCAACTTCATGAGTTATCCAAGAATCCTAAGAATTTTTGCACCTTCTTTGTCTATGGTAAATCACGAATGGTGGAAGAAATTGTTTGTTCCTTCAATTATATTTGTAAACACAAAGAGATTGCACACCAAGATGTTTTTTTCCACTTATTTCCATACACACTAGGTGAGTTTTCATACAATTGGTATCTAAATTTTCCATGCGGGTCCATTTCTACACGGCCAGAGTTTGAAACCAAATTCCTAAATCAATTCAAACTATATGTGGACCATACTACTTTACACCACTAGTTCATATCTCCAAGGAAGGATTCCAATGAACCAATTTCTATGTTCAATAATCTCTTCCACACACTACAACATTTGGGGTCAAATGTTGACGCCAATTTGCAATGGCACTACCATTTGTGTGTGATTTTTGTGTTTTTTTTTCAAGTGCCCCCGATGCTCTCATAATAACAATGATACCGTCGTAATTACGACAACCTCTTGATTATAAAAAAAAAAAAAAAAAAAGAAAGTCTCATTTTTGATCGAGTTGTGCATGTGAGCGAAAGAGGGCCATAATGATGAGCTTGGTTTTTCCCGGTAACATGACCACTCAGCTGCTTGTCGAGGATATGTCACCCATGATTTAGAGGACACCATGTTACTTACCTTTGTTGCTTGTTCATGACTTTGAGGACACATCCTATTTTACAATTTTTGATTCCCAACTTTTACTATATTTGAGGTTTTTTAACCATTTTACTGCTAAGATTGTTTGCGTACCCTTTATACATTGATGACTATTCGAACTGTATTTTTCAATTTGAATAACCTCATACATGTTTTCATTGATCTTGGTAATAGGTTTTTAAAATTTTGAAGGTGAGAAACCAGTTCTTGGCTTCATCACAAGGTGAGTAAAAATCTCCAACACCCATCTACTATAAATTCCAACTCTTCTTTATTTGTTTTGTAATTTATCATTTTCTTTAGCTTGATCTGGAAAACCCTCAAATATAAAATCTTTGCGGTTGCTGGACATTTTCATTTATCATTTTTTCCATAGGATTAAGAATCGAGATCTCTATGGTTGTTGAATGTAACCTATGCAAGAACTTGAAGGCGAACATATTGTGTGTGTGATTTTTGTACCTGTTAAGAGACACAACACATCAATAAATCATTGCATTAGTGAAAACAAGGGGTTAGAAAACATAGAAATCACCAAAATTGATATATTGCTTCCTATATAGGAGGAGTATGAAAAATTACATAATATCCCTCAGATTATGCATATTCTAGTGACAAATACAACCTAAGAACGGAAGATTCAAATGAAAAGTAATCTAAATGATTCAAAAACATGCATTCTAGCTCTAGAAATGGAGAGTATAACAATATGACTAAGAAATAAGCTATAAAGTACTATGAGAATCCCTAAAACATGAGAAACATAAGATTTCTTCTTCAATTATCCAAATATGGGCAGCGTAAGGATGCTTTCAATACTTCAAAATTAGGAGCATTACAACAATATATTTCATAAAATCAAGGGCCATTTGAGCTCAAAATCCATCCTATTTATAGGAGAAATGGAGGAAGGGGAGAAGACTCTAGAAGGGATGCCATTAATGAGAGTTTAATAATCCTTAAAGAGGAGTGGTGAAAGGAATATGTAAGAGCCATTAATGCTTCATTTATGAAAGCATTAATGAGGTATGGGTGAGGTTTTAAGAAGCATGGCTGAGGGTTTAAGGTCAAGCCTGACAAATTTGACTTTAGGGGGAGGGTTGAATTCCTAATCACACCTTAATGGAATGTGACAAGCTTAAGGGTAGCATAGGATTAAGTTTAAGGCTTAAGGGATGTGATTAAGGAGATAGAGATGGGAGGAGAGAGAATTAGTGGAGGGGGGATTAGCTAATTAGGGTTAATTAGCTAATTAAGAAGAATTAGCATGTGAGAAGGGGTTGGGATGAGTTTGAACTCATGGTTGGGCATTTGAGATTGGTTAGGTTAGAGGGAATATTAATAAAATGAATTGTTTTAATAACATATTTACTCAATAATAGGAAGTTAATTAATCATTTAAGCTTTTGATTGCTTTGTAATAACTAATTAGGTCTATAGCCAAATTGAATCAATTTAGGCTAGGGGATTGATTTTGCAAAGGATGAGGTATAATTAGGATTCTATTTAATTCCCTTTAAATTAATTGCCTTAGCTAGGTATTGATTTTAACTAATTGAATTGAATTGATTGGTTTGATTTGGCTAAAGTGATTAATCTAAATTAGTGATAAGATCACTTAGGATATTAAATCTTATTCGAATGAATTATGTCATCTGATTGAAGAGTTGTCTAAACATAATTGGGGGTATGATCACACTTAGGGAAAATAGGGTCTATGGTCAGAGTAGACCAAATCTAGGTGGTTGCATTTTCCCCTCTTTGAATTGATGTGCGAGCAGCGCATTGATTCAAAGAAATTTTTTGATGTTCACTTCAGAAAGATTGAGAATTTGGCTCATGATCGAACGAAATTCCTGATGAGATCAGTCTCACACTTGATCAAACTAAACTGATAGTATTGATTTTGAACTTGGTTTTCATACAAAGATTAATAAAAGATCTTAAATATACCAATTATGAACTTGGTTATCATCCAAAGATTGATAATACTAATTCTGAACTTGGTTGTTGTCCAAAAGTTAATATGAAGCTACCAGGAGCTTAGTAAGAATCTTTTAAAATGAGGAAACAAAAGATATGTAGCTTATGAGAACCAAATATTTCTATCCAACAGTCCTGACTTAGTCAAGAAAATTGTCATGCCCCTAGTTTGTTTGATAACAAAGTCATTTTTAATGTTGTTTCAAGCAAAAATTTGATTGATGATAGTGTGATCATGCCCCCTCGGGAATGAAATCGAAGGAAAAAGAATAAAATCCCTTTATTGAAAGAACGTATCACTTGCAGTGATTGGGTAGGCGAATGAAAGAATAGATTAGAAGAAGTGAAGAAATGAAGGTGTGTTAAGAGTAAACACACAAGTACCAAGTTAATTACGGTTTAAATGTGAGTTCGGTTTCATTCCCGATTGATCAAAGATTTCGGGAAGCATGGGTATGTAAATAGCTTGGATTTTAGATGAATTAAAAATAGAAAGGAGTTTGAGCTCAAATCCTTATGTTGTACTTTCAAAAATGCATCATGCAATCTCTAAATGCATCTATATGAAGACTCTTAGGACTTGTCACTGATTTGCAAATATTGTAGCATTTTATCATCATTGAGTGCTTTTGGAATGGATGCCACCTGATAGTACAACAATCACTAATACCCATTGATATTATGAAAGTATGAATACTATGTTTATTTGGAATGTCAAAAATAGACTTAGGCATCAAGGCATAGAAGCCAGGATAACAAAAAAGTCACCTTCCTTTTACTATATCAGAATCTGCATAAGGAAAGATATTGGACCCGCAATGACCTTGAAAATTCATATCCTTGGGTACATTATGCTTCGTATACCTTAATGAGAATCTGAGTCAAAAATAGAAAAGGTAATCGTTTCAACCTCACCATAGTTTACACATAACAAAGATCAAGATATATGCGGCTATCCACCCATAGTGGCAGCTCTTACCATAAATATCCAAGTTAGGTGAAATGTATAGGATCATTTGGAACAATCACCATACGCAGAAAACCAAGAAAATATTATGCCCCCTATCCTTGTGACTCTTTGTCTTTGTGTAGATGTCATGGAGTAACTTGGAAGACATAAAAACTTATCAATTGTGAATCAATCAAATAAAATTCATAACTGCTTAGATGTCCCTAGTTAAAACATCATTAAGACATGAAAGAGTTATAATCAAACCAAGATCAAATTGTGTTTAAGTAGTATTGATAAATACCATTGATTCATTTTTCAAGCATAGTAGAGATTCATCAATCAAAAAGCTGGAATTCAAGAAAATATGTATTCCATGTATGAGTATTCTTCCTGTTTACAATCCAATGTAAGTCTTAGGTTCATTGTTCATGTTAGTGAAATGTGTGTCACCTTTGTGTCCTAAAAGTGATAGTGGTGGTGAAAGTATCAGAAAGAATTGTATTATGAGACAAACCATCTATGAAGACCTAGCAGACACAACCTATCAAACTAGAAAAGATGCCCCCAGTGCAGAATGACTTGATCCTAAGACAGAAATACAGACAAATCCTAGGCAAGGATAAGATTGTTGTAAGGAAACAAAGTCAACATTAGCACAGGTGTAATTGTGAAGGCTTAGTATCAATACTGCATTGATAGATGGAGCGCAGAACACAAGTGACACCTGATTGCCAGGTTTTCACCACTTGGCAAGATCTTTTCTTTCTTCTTTTTTTTTGGCTACCAAGATGCCCATTTTACTAGGTTCTCATCAAGGCACTTTTCTCTTTTTCAATTTTTTTGCTTTTTTTTCTTTTTTGAATGTTTTTGTAGTATCAAGGCGCCTGTTTGCCAGGTTTTCACCAAGGATACCTTTCTTTAGGACTTTTTCCACTATTTTTCTGGATTTCTTCAGGTTCAATTTTCTGAATGTTTTTGGTATTTTCTAAGAACTATTTACTGTACACGTTCTGCTAGCCGAAAATCAAGCGTAGAATCACTTCACATGTAGAGTATTGATAGGATCTAGAAGAACATCTCCCTTAGGTGTAGCTAATTGATAATCTCTAGTCCCAAAAGTAGCAGTGATAACATAAGGTCACAGCCAGTTAGGCTCAAATTTTCCCTTATGTTCTTTGTTGGGCTGGTTCTTAGGATTCTCCTTTAGGAAAAGATCCCCCACTTCAATTTTTTTTGGTTTGATCTTCTTATTGTACCCTTCGGACATACATGCTTGGTATACCTTTAGATGATCAAATGCCTATTGTCTGTGCTCATCTAGTAGGTCCAAAAAATTCACCCTATCTATGCGATATTGCTCATCAGTAACAATACCTTGTAAAGATATCCACAAATTAAGATGGGATTTCAACCTCAATAGGTAGTACTTCTTCAGCGTTGTAGACTAGAGAAAATGGTGTGGCTCCAGTCAGTGTTCTTATGCTTTTTCTGTAGGCCCATAGTGCCAGATTCAGTTGTAAATTCCAGTCTCTGCCAGAATTAATTATAGTTCAGTGTAGGATTTTGAGAATATTCTTATTAGATGCCTCAGCCTGTCCATTACCTTGAGGGTAATAGATTGAGGAGCAATGTTGAGTGATGTGGAACTGTTCACAAAGATCATCAATGTCTTGATTTTTAAATTGACCCCCATTGTCTGTTATAATTAAAGAGGGTATCCCATATCTATAGATAATGTAATTCAGAATGAACATATCCACTTTTTTTCCAGTGGCTTTGATTAGCGACACAGCCTCGACCCACTTTATAAAATACTTAGTGGTCGTAATGATGAACTTGTGTCCATTTGAAGAATTGGGATATATTTGTCCAACCAATTAAAAGGCCCATTGCTAAAATGTCCAATATGTAATGAAAGGTATAAGTTCCCTGGTAGGAGCATGGATGAGATTTCCATGTGCCTGGCATTTATGACATGTCTTGGAAAACTAAATAGCACCTTTCTCCATGGTAGGCCAGTAATAGCCTACTCTGAGTAGTTTCTTTGCTAGTGAAAATTCATTCGAATGTGATCCACATACACCTTCATGGAATTATTTTAATGCGAGATCGGAATCTTTGAGTTATAAACATCTAAGAAGTGTACCATCAAGACCTCATCGATAAAAGTTATTAGTTATGAGGACATAACATGATACTATCCTAATCAAGGCTCTTTTTTCATTTCTAGATAGATTGTTAGGAATAGTTTGGTCAGTGAGATAGGAAATGATATTAGCATACCGAGATTGGTCTAGGGTGTTTATAGCACAGATTACTTGGTATTTAGGGGTATCAAAGGTGGGATAGGAGATTTCTTCCACCAAGAATTCATAGCGGAATTGATGTTCTTCTAGTTGTATCATGGACGCCAATGTAGCCATAGCATATGCAACTTTGTTCTCTGTCCTAGGTATCTACTGGAATGTGACGAAGACAAAGTATTTCTTTAGGTCATCAACCAATTGCTTGTAGGGTGTTAAATTTTCATCTTTTTTTTGGTAATCTCCATTAACTTGATTGATAATGAGCTGGGAGTCACCGTACAAGTGTAACTCTACAATCTTCCACTCCATGGCAAGCTTAAGACCATTGACTAGTGTCTCATATTCTAAAATGTTGTTTGTGCATGGGAACATCAATTTGTAAGACTTGGGTATCTTGTAGCCTTGAGGATCTATGAATAGAACTCCTACCCCAGAGCCTTGTTGTGTGAAACAACCATCAAAGTACATCTTCCATGGGTACTCAGTTAGATGCATAATTATTTCATCAGGGAATTCAATCCTCAGAGGTTCATCATCTTGAAGTGGTGAATTAGCTAGTTGATCAGCAAGGACTTGTCCTTTAATAGCTCTCCTATCTACATACTCAATATCAAATTCACTTAGAATGAGGACCCATTTTTCTAATCATCCTGTTAATGCTATTTTGCTCAAAAGGTACTTTAGAGGATCAATCTTAGCAATAAGCCTTACTATATGAGAGAGCATGTAGTGTCTCAATTTTTGTGATGTGAAGACGACTGCTAAGCATGCTTTCTCAATAATGATGTAATTGAGCTCATAGGAGACTAGTGTTCTACTAATATAGTAGATATCTCTTTCTTTCTTTGTTTCATCTTCATGTGCTAATAATACTCCTAATGATGTAGCTATAGCTGAGATATACAAGAGTAATGGATTTCCATGAATAGGTGCCATAAGAATAGGAGGAGTAGCTAGGTACCCTTTTTGTTCTTTGAATTTGGCTTCATAATGTTCATCCCATTTGAAATTGACCCCTTTATGTAGTAATTTGGTAAAGGGTTGTGCCCTATCAGCAAGTTGTGACATGAACCTGCTGATTGATTGAAGTCTCCCTTGCAATGTCCTCATTTGACTGATGTTTCATGGAGGATTCATCTCTAGAATAGCTTTGACCTTTGCAGGATATACCTCAATTCCATTTTCTAAAACAATGAATCCTATCAACTTCCCTGATTGGACCCCAAAGGCACATTTCTTTGGATTGAGCCTGAGTTGAAATTGCTCCATTCAATCCAATATCTTCTGTAAATCAGCAATGTGAATGCTCCTCTCTTTGGATTTGGCTAAGGTGTCATCCACATAATCCTCCATGTTTTTATGCATCATGTCATGGAATATAGTGGTCATTTCTCTTTGATATGTTGCACCGACATTCTTTACCCCAAATGGCATGATGTTCCAGCAAAACATGCCCCATGCACATGTAAATGCAAGCTTATCTTGATCCTCGGGGGTAATTTTTATTTGATTATAGTCTGAGAATCCATCCATTAGTGAATACATCTGGTAGCCTATTGTGAGGTCTATGATCATATCTATATTAGGCAGTGGAAATTCATCCTTTGGTCATACCTTGTTTAAGTCTCTAAAGTTGGTACAAATCCTAATAGATTTATTAGATTTAGACATGGGGACCACATTGGAGATCCATCCTATGTAGGTAATGACTCTGATAAATCCAACTTTTAACAATTTCTCTAGTTCTGCCTTTACTAGCAATGAAACATGAGGATGCATCTTTCTAAGTTTTTGTTTCACGGGCTTGATCCCAGGAGCTATATATAAGTGGTGCATGATTAGATTAGGATCTAGTCCAGGCATATCCATATAAGACCATGCAAATTTGATCTTAAATCTACAATAACTCCTTTCTTAAATCTGCAATAAACTGATCATAAACTTGTCACCAAATGATCACAATCTCCTCTTGAAAATCTGCTATAAACTCCTTGTACTCTTCTCATTAAATCTGCAAATTATCTTCTCAATAATAGCTCCTCACAAATCTGATGAATATGCTTGATTGTCAATTTTCTCACAAAAAACACACTTCTCTCATCTAATCAACCTTCCTTTAGGAACTCTGTGAACTATGTCTTCTCTTTTTCTGACAAATATTGTGCTAGGTGTACTATTTGAGGAACTTCAGCTGTGCCCAAATTAACTGGCTATGTTGGTACTATCAGAATTGAAGGAATTTCTTGAAAGTTCTTGGGGAGGATATCAATAATTTCATCCATTGGTGCCTCTGAGAGGTTTTCACCATTAGATACATCTTTTTTTTACTTTTTTAGGATCTGACACTGCCACAACGTGGTTTTCACTATCAGTTCCCTTTTTATTTTTATTTTTCAATTTTTGACTAAGAAACCTGATATCCTCCTGTGACATGTTCTCACTCCTTACATTGGTGGAAGAAGGGTAAGGTTCACAAGAATTGAGATAGAAAGCTAGGGTGTAGTCATTGGGAAAGTCGAGAGTAGGAGTAGGATCTACACTAGTCCAATCAATTAGGTCTGGGTGTATCAAAGATAAGGAATCTGACTCTGGGAAGGACAACATCACATTAGCATCATGACTATTAACTAAAATGACATGTCTTGTTAAGTTAAATTCTTTGATGTTTAGATCAGTAAGAGCTAGATCGTCATTAAAAAGGTTGTTGTTAGTTATATGCAGACCAAACTCTAGTGACTCATCAGTAGAACTATCATCTTTGTCTCTTCGTAAAAGGAGGCTTCTTTCTTGTAGCCTCTGAAATTATTCTAGACATATGAGAACACCAGTCTCTTCATCAATGATTGGGGGAAGGAACTCTTCCTCTACTTCAGTAATATCAACATTATTGGGAGTAGTGTCAGAATGTTCACGAGGTGCTGAGGGAGGTGCAAACATGTGAATTGTATCTATTTCAATATCTTTTGTGGTGATAGATATCTCATCCCATTCATAATCATGAGAGTCAGTGACCTCATCATCAGATCTATTTAAGTATTCAGCAATGGTTATTTAATGTACCTGGTTAGCTACCTACAGATCAAAGTGTGGTAGATCAAGGACATGTGAAACTATGACCAACTCACCCTAGTTAGGATGTAAATATTTTCATCAAGGTGTGCTTTTTGTAGCTATTGCTATCAATGGTATCTCTGAATCATCTATTGTTGAGTCTCCTACCTCTTCAATGGGAGGTTGTGCTAACAAAGGGGTGTGAAGATCTTGTGGTGCCCCAAAGATTGGTTCATAGCACTCTCCTTGATAGTTGGGATTCTCAATACCAATATGTAATAACCTTTCATAAGGCCATGGTTCTAGTACTATATCATCTATTTCATCACTCCCTCTGTCTGAGGCAAGACTATCTTTTGAAGCAGGTTTGTCAGTTTTAGTATTAAAACCTAGTCATGTTTTGTCTCTAGTATTCTGGAACTCCATGGGTATAGGTTCAATAAGTCCTCTACCTATGTCGTTTAGAGGTCCTTTTCCTTTGTATCTCATTTTCTTGAGGAGATCATATCCTTTTCCATACTGGTCTGGCGATATTTCCACATGTTTCACTTTAGCTTCCGTGGGTTCTCCTTTATAAAGCCAGTCCAAGACTGCCTATTCTTCTGTGTTATCTAAAGAAGATGTGGATGCTTTAACCATGTATGTGGCTTTATGTACTTATGGTTCCTTTGATGCAGTAGGTTTGAATGTCAAAGAAGGTTTTCCATAGGACCTTGGTGACACTATAAGTTCTGTTAGTGATGGAGTCAGGTCCAACTTTTATTCTCCCATACCTGTTTCTTCAAGTTTTAAGGTTTTTCCAAAACTCTTCATAACCATGTCCTTGATAGTCTTAGGAGTAACCTTGTCCATATCCTCCTTGTTATGCGGGATCATACTACCTACTTTGATATTATTACAAGTATAGTTAGCATCCGCAGGAATAGTCACTTCCACCCCATTATGTGGGAACTTTATGCACTGGTGGTAAGTAGATGGCACAGCTTGCCTTTTATGAATCCATGGTCTCCCCAATAGGATGTTGTAGGCCAAGGGTACATCCAGAACTTAACATGTGACATTCCTCTTAATTGGTCCAACTCTGATAGGTAGAAAAATAAGTCCTTTAAAGGATCTTACTTCCTCATCATAAGCTCTGATAGTTATTTTTCTTCTAGAGTCAATAGTCTATTCTGAAAGACCCAGTTTCATGATTATATTAAGTATACAAATATTCAATCCTATGCCTCCATCTATCAACATGTGTCTAACATGGGATTTATGAATGAGGACTTCAATATGGAGGGGTTGATTATGTGGATGTGTCAATGACTTATCATCCTCTTCAGGAAAAGAGAGGTAATGTGGCGTTGAGATGTGATTGACCATCGCTTGGAATTTTTCTATATCAATATCCTTTTGGATGTTAGCAGCATGTAGAGATTTTTCTAGGATCTCCCTATGCACTATGGATATTTTGAGAAACTCAAAGATATAAATTTTGGCAAAGGTTCGCTGCAGTTGGTCCACCAAGTCATACTTGGCTCCAGGAATAGTAACCACATGTTTTGTTGCTGGTTTAGGAATAGTAATAATAGGAACTTTGGACGCCGATGATGGCTTTGAGGAAGAATTAGGTCCTTTGATTGTGACCTACGCTTGGCTTCATGTCACTACATTTGAGTGAAATGAAACACCTTTGATTGTGACCACATTAATTGATTCAGTTTTAATGTCTATCATATTAATCACATTGTCATTTTTGGAATAGGTGTAGTTTACTTCATTACCTTTTCCTTTAGATGTTTCCCCTTTGTTGTAATTAGGGAATGGTTTATTGAATGTTGTATGATCTTCATTGGTAGTTTTTCCATCCACTTTGATCTTACCTCCTTCAATGAGGTCTTAAATAACATGTTTGAGCTTAAGGAAATTATTAGTCTTATGTCCTTTGTTTTTTTGAAAGATGCAGTAGGAGTTATCATCCCACCATCTGGGTTTTACCATTGGTTCCCACAGTTTAGAATCTGGGATTGTGAGAAATTTTTTATCCAATAGTGTTTTCAGAATAGTCTCAAGGGGTTCTCCCAAAGGAGTGAATTTTCTTTGAGGTTTGGAAGTCCATTTCTGACCCTTTCTATTATCATTGTTTGCTTTGGGTATGGGGGTTGTTACCTTGGCATCCTTGCTTGCTTGCATAATGTTGGTTAGATTGAATACCTTGGGTTTAGGGCCAACATTGGATGTGTCTACTACACCATCGTTGACAACATTTTTGTTTTTCTTCCATCATTTAGGCTTGGAGTTGGAGTTGTTTGATTTGTTTTCACCTTGAAGAGTGATTTCCCCCTTTCTAACCATAACTTCTTCGATACGGAGGGAATTTTTAATCATCCTATCAAAACTAGGGGAATCTTGCATTTGCAATGCATAGTTCAATTCTGGTACCAAGTGATTGACAAAGGTTTCCATCTTCTCCAATTTAGGAATAGCTCTGGAGTACCATGCAAATAGTTTCCTCCATCTTTGTAGGAAGTGTGTAAATGATTTTCCAATCTTCTGTTTAGTGTTACATAGATCCATCATGGTCACATCGTGTTGTATGTTGTAGGAGTAATGTTGGATAAACTTTTGTATTAACTCCTCAAAATTTTTGACCTTGGGTGTAAGCTTTGAGAACCATTCCATGGCATTGCCACCTAGGCTTCCTGGAAAGATTTGTATGAGGTATGTAGTTTCATGCATGTTAATGATGCTTAGAGAAAAAAATTCTCTGACATGATCGTGTGGGTCAGTCTCCCTCATATAATTATCATATTTTGGTCTCACTATGTTAGGAGGGAATGGGACCATAGTGATACTCTTTTCAAAAGGAAATGGGCAAATGGTGTCCAAAGAGTATTTTGTTTTGGGTTTATCTTTCTCCTGTTTGAGAGTCTTAAGCTCTGTTTACATCAAAGTGAGTTGTTTGGTGAGAATAGATATAGGAGTTGGTACCTCCTTTTCTTTGAGCTTTTCCACATCATAATCTAGGGGTAATTTTACTCCTGTGGATGCTAGATGGAGGAAGTATTTTTCTTTATCCTCACCAATTATCTTTTCCATCATCTTTTGGAATTTATTTCTTTGCTTGAGTTTATTGTACTCCTCTTCAGTGATGTCCTCTTCACTTCCTGACTCTAATAAAGGATGGTCAAACTTTGGTTCTTCTTCTTCATCGGTATCTTCAGGCTTTTGGTGTTCTCCATTGTTATAGTCCTCAAAAGCCTCACTCCATTTGCGAGTGTTTCTATCCATCACTAGAGATTCTAGATCGAGTAGGGAACTGTGAGATGTTTCTCCTTGAAAGTGTGGTGATTTAGGAGGCACTTTTGATCCTTTAGATGTGTACTTTTTGTGTCTTGTGTTAACCATGTGGTTATGTCTCAACTTTTGTCAACATTTCCCAATAGTTTCAGGTAGAGTCTCAAATCGTTCAAGTGAGTGTGTCTAGGTAGAAGTGTTGTTTGTGTTTTGGTGGAAGTGAATGATTCTAGCATCAAAGGGTCAGAATGCCCTGATAGTGAGCTGGGAATCAAGTTGTTGTAAAAAGTGGGTAGACCACACATATTGAGATAGATTGTAAGAGTCTGACAGGACATGCAAGGTGGACGTCTGAAAAAGTTTTTGATACAGCCACAGTGAGACAAAAAGAAGCAATAAGGACAGGCTAAAGAGTCAAAAGGGGATCTGAAATAAACTATCTTCCTCCAAGAGCCAATGATGCAAGTTCCCACTGTCAAATGTTGTCATTTTTTTTTTGGAATTGCATGAAGTTTGTTTGATCGAAGATTGTATTTTGAGGTTTTTCAGTGAGTAAAAAACACATGCATAGACCAAGGTTTGAATTTTGTTGCTTGTTTGAAGATGTTATCTTTTTAATGATTTTCAGTCATATCAAGCATTGCTACATTGTTAGGAGGGTGAAACAGACACACATTTTATCCCTATTTTCTAGGTGGAGGATTAAAATCCTTGCTTGTCAACTTAGGTACACACTCAAATGCTAATCAGAATACAGCCATCACAAAGCACGCAATGGCTCCAGTCATGATGTTGTATTAGCCAACTCCAAACGCAAGTGAGGGCACGATATGATGAGTGTCTTGGGGAAATTACTTTTTGCCTTGCACAAGGATTATCACCCTTTTGGGGGTGAATCAATAATTCTTTCAGTTTAAATGTTGTCTATGATTGTGCAATCCGTTCGAAACCGTCCCCTATAGAATTGTACAAGGCAAAATTGAGGCATATAGCCCTATGAGTACTTAAGTATATATAGTCTCTCAAGTAAGATTCAAGTGGATCCTCTCTACACATACCCAAGCATGTTCAAGGAATGATGTCAAAATTCCATGAAAAAAACCAATTCTGTCTTCCCAGGCTTTGGCCTATGAGGAAGCAATCATTTATAGTGAGTTGGAAGGTTTGGCTTAAAACTGTCCTCACTTGGGTTGTTCCCGAGAGATTTTTTCCTCAACCGGTAGGCCCTCTACTATTAAATAAGCTTACAAAGGATTTTCAAGCGTAGGACATCTAGATTTATGATTCTTTCAAAGAAGAAAAGCATACTCCCCTAATCCATGTCATTTTCTCACAAAACAAAATCAATTAAATAGTTCATTCCCTCAAGCAATGTTGTGCTCAATTTAAAATGTTCCTATTTAAGGAAAATAGTATACCTAAAAGTAGATTTGTACTTGTTCAATTGACCACAGTTTTTAGTACTTTTCTTGTCCAAATACTGATCCAAATTGAATTAAACGTTTGAACTTGTTCATTTATCCCATAAATTTAGTGCTTTGATTGTTCAATTTCTGATTCCAAATTAAATTAAATGGTTGAACTTGTTCATTTATCCTACAAATTTAGTGCTTTGATTGTTCAGTTACTGATCCAAATTGAATTAAACAATGTGAGTTTGCTTGTTCATTTACCCCCTAGATTCTTTCACAAGTGTTAAAACAATGTCTGATTTTCCTTAAAAAGGAAAAGAGCATAGTAATCTAGTTGTTTTAAGACATGTTTGAGAAAATGGTATTTAAGTGTGAAAGCTCTTGAAAAAGGGTTAGTATCAAAATCAGTCTAAAATCCCTGCAACCACACACATTTAGTATTGTCTTCTTATTTCCTTCTTAGAAACTTGCAAGCACTTAGTTAGGTTGTCAAAAATAGGATCACAATCATGAAAAAAACTTGTTAGAAAGTTAGAAATCAAATTTGCAAATGACAGAACTCTGTATTTTTTCCCTCTTGATGACAGACAATATTTTAGAGGCCCAAAATGATACAACCCAAAAATGATAAAAGATTGACCCCAAATGATACTTTTCACCTAGGACGATATTCCTTTTACGCGAAATGATAACACGTACCAAAAATGAAAAATAAGCTACTAGAAATGATTTTAAAGTCAAATTTTACCTTCTATAAATGCAATGACAGATGATATTAAAACTCCCAGAAATGATAAGTTGCTCCCAGAAATGTTAAAAGATTTACTAGAAATGATAAGTTGCTCCTGAAAATGATAAAAGAATGACCAGAAATGATAACTTTCTCCCAAAAAAGATAAACTGCCTGCAAATTTTGAAAATGTCAAGGGCAGAGAGAAAAATTGGTGAAATTTCAAGAAATCTTGCCCCACAGTGGGTGCCAGAGATGCGTGTGTGATTTTTGTACCTGTTAAGAGACACAACACTTCAATAAATCATTGCATTAGTGAAAACAAGGGGTTAGCAAACATAGCAATCACTAAAATTGATCTATTGCTTCCTATCTAGGAGTATGAAAAATGACATAATAGCCCT
>MU224344.1:343458-357489 GCA_018584345.1 Thuja plicata
TTACTTTGATGAATGGGCCCATTCAGAAAAAACTCAAGATCATTCCATCAAATGTAACGTAAGAATTCCTTTTACTATACCATTTTTATCTTCATTGAATTCTGAAACTAAAGGCATTCCTTACCATATCCATTTTGAGTTTTTAAAATTTTTCTTCCAATTAATGAAATTGACTCCCTTTATAGAATCAGTTGTGCTTAACATCATTGCTATTTTTCTTTGTCGGATAGGGTGATGGTCCAGATGTGTTCAGTGCTTTGATGAATGAAATTTAATGTCGCCTTATGGAACAACTCCTCCCTATGCTTATATGTATCCATTTGGAGGAATTTATGGCCATCCATCAGTACCTCCTGTAAGTTCTAATACCTTGAGTTTTGTCATTCTTGTCTTTTCAAATATTTAATACTTATAATTTGAAAGTATGCATCTGTCTATGTGATTTTTATTTTTAAGTAAGTCAATAATGAAGGAGATGGTCACTCCCTTTTGTTACCTAGAGTTTAGCATGTATTTTTGGCTATTTTTATTGTGGACATATGGCCTATTTTACTATCCTAATTTTCTAACATTGTGATCTTGATTGCACCTTTAGCTTGCACACACATTCACTCAATATGGAATCCCATCAAATGGCAATCCTACAGATGTCGTAATGGTAATTACTGAAATATTATAGGCAGTAATTATATGGAAAATGATCGTAAGAATTTTTAGCACTCAGTTGTTAATGTTTTAATCTTTTAAGAAATGTTTTGAATGGAAATTTGATATCTACTTTCTGTGGACAAACTTCAATTGCACAAAACACAGACGCAGAGCCAAAGTCCTTGGGAGGTAAATGACGGAATTCAATGAAGAGGGTAAAAGGATGTTTGGGAAAGCTCAAAATAGTTACAAGTAAAGAAGAGGGTGGAAAAGCAGCACCTGCTACTGCAAATGGTGCCTTCTCACAAAGGTAGATATTCAAGGCTGCTAAATTTGATAAACTTATTAAACTTTAATAATTAGTGGGAAGGTCTAGGATGCTTCTTAGATAAATCAGTTTCTGTTCTAGGAAAATCCCATTTTCTTACCTTCTTATGTTTATAACTTATATGTTAATGATCTAAATAGAACTGCCAGTTTCAGTGGGGACAGTGGCAATGAAGGTTCAAGTGAAGGTAATGAGGAAGGTAATTCACTAAATGTAAGAAAAATTGTTCTGTATTTCTTGTACAAAAATGTATGGATGTTGATCTCATTATTTTCTCTCTTTTTTGGGTTACTTTTGCAAATACCCTTGTGTTTTTATGTATTATTTTACAAAGATGTTGTATTTTTTTCTGGATATGTCTCAGGGGTTGGAAACTGGGAGGAAAATAAGCTTTGAATCACTAACCATGAATGATATGCTTATTTATAAATTTTATTTAATTATTTCATTTTAGGCACTTGATGTCTTTTCATGAATCCTACTTGTACTTATCAGACAGTCATAGTCTTCTAGTTTTTGGATGAACTAATTTGGTAATACCAATTGTTTTACATTTATTTGGCTAACTGCTAATTAAATTATCCCAATAAAGCACATCAAATCATGGTTCCAAAATAAGTAAAACCACAATTACTAAAAAGAAAATTACTAGTGGATACATTCATCAAACAAAGGAATGCAAACTCAACTGTCTCTTGTGATTCCATGGTAAACAAACAAGAAAACACAACTAAGAAGCATTGTCAGTTACAAAAACACACTTTAAAGATGCATGAGATTTCTTCTAGTAGCATATAGTTGTTCAAAAAGCATAAAATATTTAATACACTGAGAATTCTAGCAAAAGGGACCAAGCTATAGCTTTCAGTAACTGATATTCAATAATGAAACTTGTTGACAAAATAACCAGAGTGGGTGGGTATTTGCATAGATAAAATTACACCACAAATTAGAAGCCAAATAAACAAGTTGTCCAAGCTCATGTAATGGACCTCTATGAATTGATTATCCACTAGGTCCAGACTTAATGTCATGTTGCCACTTAATTCTAACTGTATAAGTCAGGATACCATAATTCATTGACAACATTCAGCCAGCAAAAGCATGGACTTTACCCAGTTTAGTCAATTCTCCTTGATTAATCAAGTTCTTAAAGAAGTTTAGCCCCAATACAATATCTCCCGCAAATCCAAAATATATGATAATGCCTAGTAATAGAATTTACTGGAAATATGAAATGAAGATTCTTACCCTTTCTACAAATTGAAGATGTTCTTAATAGAGGCCCAATATGTGTTTAAGTTCCATCATCTTCACTGAATTGACAAATGTATTATCGAGGATATACACAAAGCAACCAGCTCATAAGTTCCACAGCAAGACCAGAAGACCATAATATAAGAGCCTAACATTTAGTAGAGATCCCAACATTTGAAATATTTCTCACATTTGTACTTTCTCCAGCAAAATTAATCTTACAAAGCATGATCAATAAAAAAATATCCACGCAAAAAAAATGATTGAGGATCAGGAGCTTTCTCAGTATGACAACAACTGATTGATGGTATTTCATCAAATGAAGAGTAGTCAATAATTTGAGAGTACCATGTTATAGTGTACAAAAATAATTTTACTAAATATGTTTTCTAAAACAAAACTAAATTATTCATCTAGCCATTGCATTTTGAATTCATTGAATGAAGGTTAGTTTTACTTTTGATAGTACAGTCAGGCTCTTCTCTTGATACAGGATTATGGCTTGACACAACACACAATAACAACAATATTTGGCAGAGTATTAAGAAACATGCTCTAAATTTATGCTATCAGGGGCAAGTGAATTTGAAGGTACAGTAAACCCACCCCCTCTAATAGATACTGTAGGGCCATGACTTGAATATTTGTTGATCAAATAATGGTCCAGAAAGACAACAATAACAGTAATATCCCTGCACAATATCCCCTTAAAATTTAGAATCCCAATCAATCATTTCTATTAGAAGTTTAGCAATTGTAAGATACAAGAACGGCCAAGATATTAATACCTCAAACCCATCTCAATGTGTATTCCAACAATAAAAAGTAGAACCAATGCAGCTCCAAGACATCATATGCTTCATATAAAATACCATGTACATTACATCTAGAAAAGAAAATATTCTGGAGTTATATTGGGGAAGAAAATGAAGTTCTACACTTGGAGATGAGATCAGCAACTTGATTTACTTTGATGGATCTTGACATCAGGGTTGTAGTTATTATTTTAGCAATTCAGATATTCTACTTAGAAATCCTTTCGTAAGGATAAGTATATTGTATTTGTCTTTAGTAATTGAAAGTTTTCACAGTATTTTCAGTTAGATCATTTTTTTAGTTTACAATAGTGGGTGATTTATATATGTATTTATAGAAGGCTTATAGTAATATGGTTCTACCTTATATTCCTTGTGGGAGGCACTTAACTATGCTACAATTGAGGCATACATATCTTACTTCTTGTGAGATTTAAACTTGTGACTTCTATTTCAAGAATATGAGGTTTATTTTCATAAATTCACTTAACTCATTTATGTTTCCAAAACGCTTTTATGTTTCCCATTTCAGGAGACCCAACTTCTAGAGGCAAAAAATTTTGATTCAGGAGTTTGATTGACAAATTGTTCAAAGCACCAACAAGATCATGATGTGCTCTATCAAGCTATAACCCACTATGCTGGTTATGACCACTTCCAGGTCCATCAGAATCCTCTAAGGCCTTAACAATTGACTTTGAAACTTTCAAAAGAAACTATCAAAAGTGGAAACTTTATATCTTTAAATCTAGAAATGATTCTCGCAATGAAAATTTACCAGCATTCTTATCTAGCCAATTCATAGCTTTGAGGAATATCTTGGATCAATCCGTACTCAAAAGTAAACTTACTATAATAGTAGCCTTATGTAAATGTAAGGTTGAGACACAAATTTCCACATTAAAAAGGTGTCTAGGTCACTCTTTCTCTCATTTGTTTTGGTGTAATTTTGACTGTCTTGATATATTGTCTTAGTTTCTTGGTGATCTCACAATTGTGTCCCATGTTTTTGCTAAGTTGGATCAAATTGCTCAACTTTTATTGTTATGTGTGTAATTTGGACTTGAGCTTAATGTTTACGCCTATATTGTGATCCTCTCAAGTATAATATTTAGTGATCAATGTGTAAGTGCTTTTTTGCATTGTTGTATATTCACTGGCATAAGATTGCATAAGTTATTATATGTGCTCTTCTGGAATCAGATGTTTTTCATTTTGTTTTGTTATTCATTTTGTTGCATAGGACTATTTACTGTGAAATAGGGCTCCCCTTCATTGGGCCTTCATGATACACATTGTAGGCCCTCTTCCACCACTCTTTGCCCAAGTGTGATTCCTCCAAAACAAAGAAAAACAATGCGGTGATGTTGTCAAAACTTCAATAATGGACTCCTTGGCAACTAATGCTCAGAAATTTTAGGCTTGGAGTTTGATCCCTAACAACCTATAGGTAGAGATACAAACGGCCTGAAAAATAATAGCCAACCCATTTTTTTAGGAGAATGAGTGTTATAAGTACATCACATACACTCACTTTATTTGCATAATGTTTCTCATTTTCATACTCTTGCAACTTTGAATTACCTCCCTCAATTTGTAATGCAAATTATATTCATGTCCGCCATTTATAGATATGGTGTCAGAGTTGGGAGGACATTGGTTTGTCCCTTTATCCCCTAGGACAACCTCAAACCTTTGCTCTATACTCAACTAAGCTGTAAATTCCTTCTGAGTCTCTTATTTTTTGGGAGTCTATGCATTTTATATTTACATAAAATTCTGACCAAATTTTAGACTTCTGCTTTGTCTATTCTTCCATAATTTACATTCATGTCTACCAGGAAAGTTGTATTTACAATGTCTGACCAAATTCCTCTCTGTTGTGCTTTGATAAAACTTGTAAGTAATATAAGTCTGATTGTAATTGTGTGTACAATAGTTAAAATCTATGGTGAAAGCAGAAGAAAATAAGAAACCAAACAAACTCTTAAAAACTCTAAAGGGACACTAAAAAAATACATGCGACATCCAGCCATCAACAATTGTCAATGTTTGGATGTCGCATGTATACTAAATACGTTGCACATCTGTCGTAATTGTGACACCCACAAATTGTAACGATGACATGTTGAAGTTTTTAGATGGTGCAAACTGCGACGGTTAACACATCCAAATGCGACACCTAGGTGTCAGAATAGCGATAGACAAAATGTAACAAAAGCATGATAAACATCATATCCAGCTAGTATTGTGACACCTAGATGTCGCATTTTTTGTGTTAACCTTTGCAATTATGACAGACGTGTGATGTATTTTCTATACATGTGACATCCAGCTGTCGACAATTACCAACGGATGGACATCATATGTATAGAAAATATGTCGCACATCTTTCATAATTGTGACACCCACAAACTGTAACGATAGCATGCTGAAGCTTTTAGACGGTGTAAACTATGACGGTTAACACAAAAAATGTGATGCCTAGGTGTCATAATAGCGACAGAATAAATACGTAACAGCAGCATGATAAGCATCATAGTCGGCTCGTATTGCGATGATTAAGACCATCGCAATAATGATAGACAGTACAGTCCTCAGTGTTTTCGACACCAAAATTGCAACACTAGTCTTTGTCGCTTGGCCGACATGACAGTGTCAGAATAGCGACACATAGCCATCAAAAAATGGTCTCAAATGTTGTAGTGACAAGATTCATCAAAATTTAGAGGCTCCCTATAATGTACCTGAAGTGGCTGCCATACACTTTTTCCTGAAAGCCTTAGACCCCTTCACTTCTATCTTCCTAAGAAGGCTCTCACCTATGGATAGAGACATAATGGAAAAGGTGTAAAATGAAGCCATAATGTTCACACAACAAATGGATCTTCAAGGAGGAGGGAACTTTGGTACTCTACCTACGTTGGGTAATATTGCTACTCCAAATCAGTTTTCAGCAATCAATCAAGCTCTAGATAATCACAGGCCTTTGCTAAACCCAATTCCAACACAATTACTCATAGTCCCACTCCTAGCATCACCTATCCTGGATACGAAGACCATAAAACTTATTTATTTGATCAATGAACCATGCCTCCTGGTGAATTGGATTGTTAGTTGGTCTCTGAGTTAGATGTCATGAAAAATACTTTATCCCAATTAACCAATGAGCTCACTAAAATGAAGCTAAATCCATCTCAGAACCAAGGTGGATACCAATGACAACCTGCTACTCCAAATGCTTATTCTCAGAGTCAAAACTAAAGTTATGAAACCTATGGTAACAATAACAACAACTCTCAGGATAAACCATTTAGGTAGCAATGACCCAATAGGCCTTGGAATACCTATCCCAACAATGGAAGTGTACCAATTGATAATGCCAATATGTATGAGATTATTGATATAAATTTTGCAGGAGCTACAAGATCATATCAAGAACCACGGGTGTGGAAGAAATGTCCACAACCAACCACATTGAAATTCTGAAGAGCCCCATGTTCATTTTAATACAATGATGTTTGACTCTTATGAATCTGAAGCAAAAGAAGGTTCTAGAAATGACCTGCCAAAGTAGTCCATATTTCCATTCTAGAAGGAAAGAGAACCTTAATACTCTAAATTGCATGCCTTTGAAAATGACCACCAGAGTTATAATCTAAGAAATCAAAACAAACCTTTGACAGATGGTATTCCCCCGGGGAAACAACCAACACCATCGGACCCATAAGCTAGAAACAATCCCATACCACCAAAGGGTCTGAGTGCTTCCACTTCATCACCACCAAAATGTTCCCACTATGAACAAAAACCCAACTTGGTCAGCCGACAAGTATAGTGTGGTTGAAGAACTTAAAAGAACAAAGGCTAACATCTCAATGTTTGACATGTTGCAAGGTTTTCCATACCAAAGAGAAGCACTCTTGAAATCCTTATATCACTCTAGGAAAGCTATAACAACAAGCCACACATGGACTCCTACACCGAGTGTGAATACTATAGACACCTAAAACTGGGCAGGTGTTCTCTAATCAAGCGAATCTGCAAATCTCAGTCAAATTCTCTAAATTTCATCAAAATGGATCAAATAAATTTCAAATGGATATTTATTAATAAAATTGGACAAAATAAATTCAAATTAAAGGGTTAATTAAACCATGACATCAAATGATTAAATATAATCCTAAATGGATTAATCAAACTATATTATTAATTTTAATCAATTAACTATATATTTTAAATCAAAAATCAAATTAAACATATTCCCCTACATGGCTAAATTAATTAATTGATTGAATTTAATAAATTATAATATCCTTCAACATAAATTTGAGAAACCAATGAGAATTGAGAACACAAAGCACATGGATCACTCATAATTTGTAATCTCAATCACTCATTTTGAACTTTCAATCTCAATCACTCAAATTTGTCCCTTTATCACAGCCTTTGACACAAGCATTTAAATTGTCCCCCAATTTGAAACCATCTCAAAGCCTTTCACCTAACCAAGGCTTGATCATGATCAATTAACTCTACCCCCCACACTTGGGAAAATCCTATAAATAGAAACCATTTTGAGAGCATAAGGGATCCTAGACATTCATGAGAAATTGCATCCTTATTATAGAGAAATTTAGCAAGATCATAAGCATTTTTTAGGATATTTTGAGCAATTGAGATCATAATAGAATGAATTACATTGGCGATTTGAGAGTTGTGAGCTAGATAGGCATATCATAATCAAAATTCTCATTCTAGGATTGTCACCAGTAGAGATTAAGCTTGAGAGCTCTATTAGCAAAGCTTAGTTAGAGATCCATGAGATGTTAAATGCTTTTATTTGTCAATTATTAGGTTAAATTATATTATTGTTTCCATAAAATTGATAGATATCACCTTTATTTCATGAAGGTATGATTTATACATACACAAATGGTGCCCACTGTGGGGCTTTGAGCCTCTAAATCTCATTTTATTTCAATTTTGTGTGTTTTTTGGTGCATGTTTCTACTAAATTTACAGGTTGCAGGTCAAAATGACGCCTACAAGAAGAACAATGATGCCTTCCAATAGAAAAATGATGCCTATGAAAATATTTCCTTCTCTGTCTTAAATTCTTTCACCGCCTTTCAGACAAAGTGTGCTGCATGTGCATGTAAAGTGACGACTGCGAGTCAGGAAATCATGCCTATCAGCTTTATTTTCCAGCCTATGAAATTTATTGTTTTGCAATTTAAATGCTTTGCACCGCCTGTTATCTTTCTTTTCACACCTACAATTTTGTAAGTAACGCCTAACTGACTGCAAAGTAATGCCTAGGATACTGCAAAGAAATGCTTATCTTACTATAAAATAACATCTGTTAGATGTAAAATGATGCATGTAGTTTGTTGTGTTTTAATTCTTGAAAATTGATAAATTCAGTTTTCTAATGTTTTGTTGTTGTTTTTTTCATAGATGAATAGACACATAAAAGTGCAAAAGCCCGAATTGAGGGTCGCAAGGCCAAACAAGGAGGTAAGAATCCAAGACAAGTACTTCAAAAACTTCATAGTGCTTCAATTTTGGAAAATTTAGAAATAGAGAAGGAATCATATGCGTGTTACATTAAAGTTAGTAGTTCTTACAAGAAAAAGTTTTCATCTCTTAGGTGATTTCATGCATTAAGTCCTTAAGTTGTTTTTTTTTGCAAATTTTACTAAGGAACTACATTATCAATTTTACTTTGAGTTTTCTTCACTTTGTTCAATTTTTTTGACTAACTTGCTGGTGGAGCTGAAGAGGGAACAATCGCCACTAGGTGAGTGACAAAAAACAAGCAAAAAAACCTCAAAAAAGAGCCTAGCCTTTGCTAGCATCAAAAGAGGTATTTTTCACATCAAGCTTGCTTTACTTAACTTGCAACATTTCATTGGTATCTAGTATAATTAGGGACACCCTATTATTTTCCATTCTGAATGAAACATTAGGTATATGCTCTCAACTTTTCAAAGTTGATCAAAAATCCAAAAGTGTTTAGTTTGGGGTGGTAGAAAGAAAGGAAGGATAATTGAACCACACATTTTAAATTTTAAGAACCTCCTTGTCAAGAGGTTGAAAAAATAACATTTGTGTTTGAAGTGTTTGGAACAAAGAAAAACAATAGGGATATGGTCTTCACTCTTTGAGTGAATCAAACTCCCAAACTTGTTGGACTAAGTTCATTTTCCACTTTCTATATACATTCTAGATAATTTAGAAACTTAGAGGGCCTGCCTCCTGAGTACATCCTTACGAGGATGGTGAGAGGGAATGACCCAAAGATGGAGACAATCGCTTAAGAGGTGATACTATCTGACCCACTATAAACAAATGCACTCTTCTTTAATGGGTTGTAGTGACTAAATAGTGCTTAAGTTTCTTCACTTCCTCTAGTAGTCCTTCGGGATTGTACAAAATCATACTTTTGTGCATGTGGGAAGCCCACAAGGGGGTAAAAATACTTTTCATCATTTACAATGGAGGTGTTAATTAAAACCTTGATAAGTAGCAAGCTACCTTTTAGAGCCAACATTGTTTAAAATCCCAATCTGACTCTAGGTAGATTTTTTGGAAGTTATTCTTGTTCAAGACCCGTTGAAACAACCAAGAACATACACTTAGTGTGTTATAGGGTTATGATTAAAACTTGATGTGTGTGTTGCATTTGTATTTACATTTTTAAGCAAGAATACCAATTAACAGATCTGATCACAAAATTAAACTTTTAAAAACCCTAAAAAACTATGAAAACCAACTTGATCTACAAAGTGCCGCATACAACAGTTTAAATGATGCCTACAATAATTTTTGTGACACATGCACATTTTAAATGATGCCTATCAGTTTTTGAATAATGCGTAACTCACTGGAAACTGACGCCTACAAACTATTAAACGTCACCTGCAATCTGCAGAGTGCCGCATACAGTAATTCTAGTCGACGCCTATACACTGCGAAGTCACACCTACACAGAAAGGAAGTGACGTCCAGAAACAAACAAGGGTAGATAGTGAACATTTTACAAGGGTTTGAAAACAAATTAATCACATTTTTGGATACCCTTTTGGAGATTTTACATGTGCATAAGTTCAAGTTGATCAGAATCCCCCATTATAGGACAATTCACAAAGTCATTAAGGGATTGATCAATCAGGTGATAAATAAGCCAATTTTTCTTGATGTATGCTCATGTCAGTTTTCACCCGACCACATTATGTTAAGTCTACCTTGCAATCCAATGAAACTTATCTAAGGTAGGAGATTCCTTTTCCTAGTGACACTTTTACTTCTTCACGACCAACTCAAGAACCAATGAAGGAAGTAGAACCAAACATGGCTTTCCCATTCAGAAATATGGATCCCAACCTAATCAACAAATCCAATAGAGATAACACCAATAACAATGAAAATGGAGAGGTCAATAATAATGGGGCCGATGGAAGAGGAATTGACCCTAACAATCAAAGGGTAGATAATAAAAAAAATGGAAAAAATATTGACCCTAATGATGAAGAGGCCACCGAAGAGAAGGTAAATGAGGCAATTCAAATCTCATTCTTCCTAAAACTCATGTAGAAAGTATTGGAACAAGATAGGGAAAATAACTTTCTAGACCTAGCAAGAGCAGGGACTAAACTCCCTCACAATTTTGATGTTGATCAACTCAAGAAAAAAGAAGAAGAAGAAGAAAACCCAATCGACATCATGAATAGACAATTTAAATTATTCCAAATTCAGTTGGACACAATGAAAACAAATCGGGGATCCTAAACCCTTTTCTATCGAGGCATTGTGTCCTTTTCCATTCGACAAGACATTAATTATGGCCCCATTCCCTAGTAATGTTGTTTTTCCTAAGTAAAACAAGTATGAAGGACCATCTAATCCCCAAGATCATCTAAGGGAGTTTTGTGCATTGAGCTTGGATTTCATGCATGACACAACATATTTAATGAGGTTGTTCCCAATAAGTTTAGGAGGCATGGCAATGGAGTGATTTTCCAAGTTACCCTCTGGCATCCGTACTTTTGAGGAATTGGCCTCCAAATTCATACCTCACTATTCCTATAATATCAAACACAAGGTTACAATGATTAACTTATGTAATACCAAGAAACAAGAGGGAGAATTATTCCTACTTTTCCTACAAAGGTGGAGAGCGGTATTCGCTAGATACCCTCAAAGTGTACCCGAAAAGGAGAAGATAGATATCTTCATTAATAGCTTGAGTAATGAGATAAATTATCAATTAAGATTGCAATTTCCTAGGTATTTCCAAGACCTAATTGAGAATGAGTTACTATGGATGAGGTATTAGTTAAAAGTGGATAACTTAAGCTTTATAAGGATAACATCAATACCTCCAACAACAATCAAAATAGGAATCCTGCTAACAAAACCAATTTTGGATGAGGAACAATAACAAAGGTGTGGTCAATGATGGATTTGTGGAAGCTAATAATTGGAAGGCCACTCCTTTTACTCTCACAAGAAGACCTACTCAAGTTAAAAATCAAATTCAAGCACCCAAAGTGCCTCTCAACAATAATAACAATAATAACAACTTTGGGAATAATCAAGGGGCTAACAATCCTAAACCTTTCTTTGCTCCAATGCCTAGAAGGATGTTCACACCTTTGGGTGAACCACTTGAGAATGCATTGAGAATCTTAATTGCTAATAAGATTATTGAGTTACCTAGGGCTCAACCCTATGAACCACAAATCAAGCCTAATTGGTGGAGTGAGTCCAATCATTGTGAATACCATAGGAATCGAAGACACAAAATGAATAACTGCATGTGCCTAAGACATGTGGTGCAAGATTTGATTGACAATAGTTTAATTAAGATAGAAGGGCCCCAAAAAAATGAGGATCATACAGCCTTTAAATAACCTTTCTTTAATCATGAGAAAGGTGACTCTTCAAATTTGAACAACCAAGGAAACAATTCTAAAGGTAAAAACAATGTCAATTTTGCTCATCATTATGACAATACTATCAATACCTTATCCAGGCATGAGCATGTTGTTAATGTTGTGGTGATTAAGGAACAACCCAAAGTGGCGACTTCTAATGCTATCACTAGGGGAAAATCACCAAGGATTACCCTACAAGGGCGTGCTCCTAAACCTATTGGCCCTACACAATCTACTATTTTGGCTAAACAACTATATACAACAACAAAACCTTATAGTTTGGTTGATCAATTGCAAAAGACTCCAGCACAAATTTCTATTTTTCAGTTATTAAAACTTTCTCTCAGTCACAAGGAGATATTGGAAAAATCCCTAGTGGAGACTAATGTTCCTATAACTTTGGAGGAAGATAAGTTTCAAAATATGGTAGGACATCTTGTTGCACCACATCGCCTTTCATTTTCAGAACAAGATTATATGTCCATTACTCATCCTCAAAATTTGCCCTTGCATATAGAATTTTTAATCCAAAGGCATAGGGTCAAGAGAGTCATCATTGATGGAGGAGCTAGTCTCAACATTTTCACATTGAACCTTGTCAATTCTTTAGGGTTATCTGAATCATCCATTGATCTTAAAAAGAAGACTACCATCAAGGCTTATGATGAGGAAGAAAGATCTTCAAAAGGCATGATAGTGTTACCTATTCAAGTTGGACCTATCAAGAAAGACACAATATGTCAATTCCTTGACATGACGATAACTTATAATATCTTATTGGGGAGGCCATGGATTCATGAGATGCAAGCGGTGCCTTCCACCTATCATCAATGTATTAAATTTCAACACATGGGTGAAGAAATCACAATTGGAGGAGATTCTAATCCCTTTCAATATTGTAATGCATTGAAACCTCTTCATGAATTATTTATTCCTCATAATAGGGAAGTCATCATTCCTAATGTCACCATTGAAGAAGCTAAATAGGAAGGTCCTAAGTTAACATCAAATACTACATTTACCTCAAATCCTAATCAAACTAACTCATGAACATCACCTAAAGGAAAGGAGAAAGTGAATTATGAGGGTCAAAGTTCACATGAAAATTCAGTTAAAGATTCTACACAAAAGGTATAAATTTTGAAACCCTCCAAGGATGAGAGAGAACAAACCAAGAGGGATCATTATCAAAAGATGAATTAAATGATGCATAACTTTGAAAAGAAATGTAGAATTAATTTCAAAGGAGTGGGGGAATATTTTTTTTCCCTATTTGATTTGCCAAATTCTCCTAAGACACGTGGGAAACCATCAAGTGCTCATCCACCTCACAAATATAACTCTCATTTTGTAAGAGGGAGTGACAAATCAGCCCTAGAAAAGGAGGACAATCAAATTTTACAATGGCTCTACAAAGAGGAAGATACTTCAAACAACCTCGTTGAAATAGTGCAACACATTAGTATCCAAACCGGTCAATATGGAAAGGGATTTAAAATAATGCAAAAAATGGGATACAAGGGAATAGGACCCTTAGGAATCAGGAATAGAGGATTGCTAAAACCCATTGAACCTTCTTGGAGGTCAAAGGATGATAAATCCAGAATAGGTTGTCAAGACAAAGGAGAAATTTCAAGCCCTATGAATGATTTTCATGAGCATGTACACATGGTAGGATCTAAGAGTGAGGATGATTTTGGAGATTATGAGCTATCCAAAGACTCTTTTCATGATAAATAGTGTTAGGGATTTTTCTTGTATGAACCACAATGCTTGAAATGTCTATGTGAATCTTGTACCTTCTACTCCTGATTCAAAGACAAGAAAAGCCTAATTGCTAAGGACTGGATAAGGTCCTTCTTCATTTTTGAGCTCCACAAATACTCAGGCAGGTTTTGCCTTTCAAGATGGCTGTTAACACAGTATTTGTTGTTGTGGACACTGGTTAGTTATGTATCTTTATTGAAGCAACTTATGAAGTATCTTGCTGATGATCAAGCATAACCATAAACAAGATATTACCATACAAACCATAGTTATT
>MU224344.1:363575-386181 GCA_018584345.1 Thuja plicata
TTCTTGCCACACCAGCCTTGGTACTATATCTTTTCTCCTGCTTCTTCATGTCAATTTTGGTTGACATGGTACTGAATAGACCAAAAGCTTGCATAAAAGAATTCCTATTTAATATCAACAAGGCAGTTCCATCTTCTCTCTTGATGGTCTTTGTTAGGGAATCATAATGGTTTGCCAGGTCCAAAAATAGGTCAACATCTAGAAATACATCAGGCACTAATAACCTACCCAAACCAGATATCCAAGGGTTTGAAACAGGGATAGGTTTATCAGAATTGTTATAAAAATATGAAAATAGAGAGAAACCTATTGTGCCTGGGGTTGAAGCATCTCTGATATTCTTGAAATCATCCTTGAAGACACCAGCATCTATCTTCCTGTTCTGTGTTGAACCTGGCAGAAGCTGTAAAAATTTGTCTGAGAAGCTTGGTTTTCCTTTTTGCTCCTCTCCACTGCCTCCACTAGTAGAAGCCACACTCATAGTAGTACTCATCTTTACAAGCACTTAAAACCTCTGACTGAATGATATTGAAACAAATCTAAGCACAACTCTCTGTAATTCTTAGAAACCTTAATCACCTTTGAACACTGTAATAGCTCTTGAATATCACTTTTTGCTTGAACAACAACTTAGCTCTGAAATCATAAACTCGGTAAATAGGAATGAATGCACAATCCCCTGTTTATAGCCAAAGGATTCAGAGTACATGGCTCAAAATTCAAAATGGTCAGTTCTGCCATTAAGTTGATATGCCGTGAGCTTTCAAAAACCTAGCCGTAGTTGCGCGAGGTGACAGAAAATCAAATTTAAATCATGAATCTTTTGGCGCAAACATAAAACGGTTAAGACAGCTGACATGGCATCCTCTGATTCGTCCTCTATCATACATCCCAGCTACCTTTTGTACACAGTAATCAAAAATTCATGTATCTGATTAGCCGTCGGGTGATCCTTTCTGTCATATCATCCACTTGGCACCGCTTTTCTAGATCTCATTATCAAGCGACCTCGCGACCTCATTAAGTCTCTTTGTCGCGAGCACTTTTCCCTAGCCATGGTCTGATCTCCAGACTTGGTGACAACGGTGAAACTGAAGTCACATGGAGTTAACCTTAACTCATCATTGTTCATCAGACTTCGCGACTAACCGTTACCATTTAATCATTTCATAGTTATCGCTAAGTCGCTGGATGCTCACTTCTTATTTCAAGATTATACAACAACCTTTAGTCGCTGAGTCAGGTGATAAGTTCAACTTAACCTTATCATATAGCACATGCCTTTATTTTGTTTAGAGCGACTTCGTGACATGCCTTAATCGCTAAGTCAGAAGGACTTTTTCCCTGGGGCACTTTTATCACCAGACTATGCGACCACCGTCAGATCTCTTCATTCCTTCATCGCACGGTTGTCTCTTAATCGCTTCAAATTACTTCATGTCCTTAAATCATCAGGAGACTTTGCGACTAAGGGTGAAAACACTTTTGTCTCCTTATCACTTGATATCTTTCCTCCTTCTAGCGACCTTACGACAACCATTCACCATATGACAGATGTCATCTATTCTTTCATCCACTTTATGCATTCTGAAAAGCTGAGTAATCATTCTACTCTGGTGACATCCCGACTGAGGGAAATCACTTAACATGAAACCGTTAGTCGCTTAATCAGGACAGTTACCCCTTAACTGCCAGTTTATCACGAGACCACGCGACTGAAGGAAAGCTTAGCAGTTTGAATGTCCTGATCTAGCGATCATGCGACATGAAGTGAATCGCGAAGTCGGAGAACATTTCGTTGACTGTTTGACCTGTCTCATAATCACCCGACTGAAGTGGGTCTCGTTCCTTTTAAAGCTTTATGTTATGAAGTTCAAGCGACAACCCGACTAAAGAAAGATCGCTAAGTCTCGAGACAATGATGGAATATTCCATTTTTTCAAGAGACTACGCGACATAAAGGAAAAGCTTGATCGGAAGAAGATTTGGCATATTCGTTCTGGGTAACGCGATCAAGCGACTTGACTTAAAGCACATGTCTTGAGTGACTGGAAAAGGTAATGACAAAACATAAGACATGGCTAAGGGTTTAAACATGCATCATTTAATACTTGGCTTTAGGGTTTTTTCAGGGTTTTGACAATTTGGCAAGGTTAAAACATGGAAAACCTGAAAATTTTGCAAAGGGCAAGATCAGGAACAAGACAAAGCAGCAAAAATAGGAAATACAACCAACAAATAGGTTGATTTTATTCATACATATGCTACCATTCCTAATGCCAAAAGTCAACACAATGAGAATCAAAATTTGAATTCTACACAAGCATCAAATGAGCCTCAAGAATCTAATGTAGGTCAAGCATCTAGGGGAAATCAATGGATAGGTGAACCTTGGGTACCTTTGTGGGGGGTTGATTCAAACATTATATTCAATCCATATTCTTTCTTTCCAATGGAAATCCATGAGGACTCTAGTGAGGAAAATTTTGATCCTACTTCCATGGAACATCTTGAGAAAGCGCATGTTATAGACCTAAGCAATACAATGTATGAACCATCAAATGAGGTCATGTCCTTAAATCCTTTGAATGAAAACTTGCCTAATGATTCTTTAGCCCTTCTTCATCCCAAACTCATTGATTGGGATTTAACCGAACCAAGTATCCTATTATACTTTCCCAAAGACAATGCAATGTGATGCAGAGGAAATCATGATGGTCTTCAAATCTGTGCCATATTCTCCATTAGCTTTCTTTAATTTGCTTTGAAGATGCCTGAATCTCTTCAAATTACATCTTCTCTCCCATTTTAAACTTCATTTTTAGAGGCTTCCAAACTTTTTCATAATCCTTCACTATGTCAATTCATCAATATTTGATGAGTATTGTGTGCCTATGGTCTCCACATGACCGAGTAATCTTTTCACCATTATAATCACAACCATAGCTCAAACTCAGCATTATAATCACACCCCCAACCCAATCATGATAATGTCGATATGACAATATCAACTTACAATCTTGCTCCATGAACTATCGTTTAATCTATCTCACCAAATCAATATAGCAACTCGATGATCTCTCCATAAGATCTTCCACGATACAAGTCCTCCACCTTTTACTTTATTTACAAAGTCCAAGTGCAAGACATAACTTACTTTGGCTCATTCCAAATGCAAGAGCTCTGCAACATCAACTCATCCTCTTTCTCGGGTCCCTTCCAAAGGTGACTGTTGAAACTATTTCTCGCTCTTCCATGTGACGTATCCAGCTCCACCATCCTTCCCATAGTGTTTTTGCATGCAAGGAACCACCATAATTTGGTGTAATGGTTCTTGGCCAACCATTTTTGTATTTAATGCCCTCAAGTAGTTACAGTCAGGTGTCAAACCAGTTTTGTACTCCACCAATTGACTATTATAATACGGGACTGTTAATGAAAGCCTAATACATCATAACCAAAAACATATTCTTTTAATATTGGTTATTACGACTTCCAAAGCTGATACATTAAACTGTTATGTGTTTCCATAAAAGAAAAACAAGGAATCGAAATACTCCACTGATACAGAAGGCTATGAAACTGATCTACATAAACTGATAATATTATAGCTGAAAGAGATAACTCGATAGAATTTGGGAGCACCATTGACTGAAATGCAATATATTAAAATCCTTAAAACATAGAACCATATAAAACTCTAATAACAATGAAATCTCACAACCCGATTCATGAACAATAATAAACTCTTTAATCAAACCGAAACCAAGAAACATCCAATGACCAAACAGAATCCATAAACCCAATTTTCTTAAACCACAAATCCTTTAACATACTCTCAGTAGTTACAAATGAATGGCTCTCTAGCTGCCGCCAGAGAGCCATTGAAATTTTCCTATAATCTCTTACTCTCTATTCAATCATAACCTATTTCTCCTAGGATTAACTCTAATTGGTTACATGGTTGTCTATTCAAAGACCAACTATCGACGGTTACAGAATGTTTCTTGGTTCTACATCGGTTTTAATGATTCTTCGCCCATTGAATTAAACTTGTGCCTAAATTTAGATATTAATGATAGGATATTTAACTCTTTCATGGTCCTTCACCCATTTTGCAGTTCATGCTTACATTTGTGTATAAATTTAAACCATAATGATGGAAAATTAATTCTTTCGTAGGTGCCTCTGCACCATACTCCCATTTTGGAAATATTTCCAAGTCCCATGGAAATGCCTTGGTGAGTCTGCAAATGAATCTTTGGTCTTGTCTCCATCACTACATCGACACCTCTGTTGCTTCCTTTGTCACTATCAACTGACTCCCATCTATGGAGTTATTTCGATCGCCTCAATGGTGCTTCCCATTCCATAGTCCACTCCTCCATGCTACTACAACAACCTTTGTCCCTCACCTACGAGTCCTTCATTCCTCTCTCCACAGTCTATCGGTGACACACAAGACCATCCAATGGCCTTTGGTAGACCTCATGTCCACCTCCTATAGCTGAATGAACTAGCACCATTCTACAACCACAACCTGCCTGGTGTAGATCCCATCTACACGCTCAGAACCTTCTGAGCTATCATACCATTCTTATGCAGAGGAAATTGTGATGGTCTTCAAATCTGCATATTCTCCATTAGCTTTCTTTAATCTACTTTGAAGATGCCTGAATCTCTTCAAATTACATCTTCTCTCCCAATTTAAACTTCATTTTCAGAGGCTTCCAAACTTTTTCATAATCCTTCACTATGTCAATTCATTGATATTTGATGAGTATTGTGTGCCTACGGTCTCTACATGACTGAGTAATCTTGTCACCATTATAATCGAAACCATAGCTCAAACTCACCATTATAATCACACCCCCAACCCAATCATGATAATGTCGATATGACAATATCAACTTACAATCTTTCTCCATGAACTATCGTTTAATCTAGCTCACCAAATCAATATAGCAACTTGGTGATCTCTCCACAAGATCTTCCACGATACAAGTTTTCCATATTTTACTTTATTTACAAAGGCCGAGTGCAAGACATAACTTACTTTGGCTCATTACAAATGCAAGAGCTCTGCAGCATCAACTCATCCTCTTTCACGGGTCCCTTCCAAAGGTGACTATTGAAACTATTTCTTGCTTCTTCCACATGGCGTATCCAACTCCACCATCCTTCCTGCAGTGTCATTGCATGCAAGGAACCACCACAAGTTGGTGTAACGGTTCTTGGCCAACCATTTTTGTATTTAATTCCCTTGAGCAGTTACAGTTGGGTGTCAAACCAGTTATGTGCTCCAATGATTGATTACTATAATACGAGACTATTAATGAAAGCTCGATACATCATAACCAAAAACATATTCTTTTAACATCGGTTATTATGACTTCCAAAGCTGATACATTAAACTATTATGTGCTTCCATTAAATAAAAATAGGTAATCTAAATACTCCATTGATACAGAAGACTACAAAACCGATCTACATAAAATGATAATATTACAGCTGAAAGAGATAACTCGATAGAATTTGGGAGCACCATTGACTGAAACACAATATATTAAAATCCCAAAAACATAGAAGCATATAGAACTCTAATAACAATGAAATATCACAACCTGATTCATGAACAATAATAAACTCTTTAATCAAACCGAAACCAAGAAACATCCAATGACCAAACAGAATCCATAAACCCAATTTTCTTAAACCACAAAGCCTTTAACATACTCTTAGTAGTTACAAATGAATGGCTCTTTGGCTGCCGCAAGAGAGCCATTTGGATTTTCCTATAATCTCTTACTCTCTATTCAATCATAACCTATTTCTCCCAGGATTAACTCTATTCGATTACATGGTTTTCTATTTAAAGACCAACTATCGACGGTTACAAAATGTTTCTTGGTTTTACATCGATTTTAATGATTCTTCACCCATTGAATTAAACTTGTGCCTAAATTTATATAATAATGATAGGATATTTAACTCTTTCATGGTCCTTCACCCATTTCATAGTTCATGCTTACATTTGTGTATAATTTTAAACCATAATGATGGAAAATTAATTCTTTCTTGGGTGCCTCTGCACCATACTCCCATTTTTGAAATATTTCCAAGTCCCATGGAAATGCCTTGGTGAGTCTGCAAATGAATATTTGGCCTCATCTCCATCACTACATCGATGCCTCTGGTACTTCCTCTGTCACTATCAACTGACTCCCATCTATGGAGTTATGCTAATCACCTCAATGGTGCTTCCCATTCCACAGTCCACTCCTCCATGTTGCTACAACAACCATTGTCCCTCACTTGCGAGTCCTTCATTCCTCTCACCCTAGTCTATCGATGACACACAAGACCATCCAATGGTCTTTGGTAGACCTCATGTACACCTCCTGCAGCTGAATGAACTGGCACCATTCTGCAACCACAACCTGCCTGGTGTAGATCCCATCTACACACTCAAAACCTTCTGAGCTTTGATACCATTCTGATGCAGAGGAAATCATGATGGTCTTCAAATTTGCATATGCTCCATTATCTTTCTTTAATCTGCTTCAAATATGCCCAAATCTCTTCAAATTACATCTTCTCTTCCATTTTAAACTTCATTTTTAGAGGCTTCCAAACTTTTTCATAATCCTTCACTATGTCAATTCATCGATATTTGATGATTATTGTGTGCCTATGGTCTCCACATGACCGAGTAATCTTGTCATCATTATAATCACAACCACAGCTCAAACTCACCATTATAATCACACCCCCAACTCAATCATGATAATGTCAATATGACAATATCAACTTACAATCTTGCTCCATGAACTATCATTTAATCTAGCTCACCAAATCAATATAGCAACTCGATGATCTATCCACAAGATCTTCCACGATACAAATCTATCACCTTTTACTTTCTTTACAAATGGTGAGTGCAATACATAACTTACTTTGACTCGTTCCAAATGCAAGAGCTTTCCAACATCAACTCATCCTCTTTTGCGAGTCCCTTCCAAAGGTGACTGTTGAAACTATTTCTTGCTTCTTCCACATAGCGTATCCAACTCCACCATACTTCCCACGGTGTCTTTGCATGCAAGGAACCACCACAAGTTGTTTTAACGGTTCTTGGCCAACCATTTTTTAGATTTAATGCCCTAGAGAAGTTACAGTTGGGTGTCGAACCAATTTTGTGCTCCACCAATTGATTACTATAATATAGGACTGTTAATGAAAGCTTGATACATCTGTTATGCCCTGCATCCCCATCCCTACATTTTGTGTGCAAAATGTTGGGTCCCCCCCCTTTTTTTTTGTTGTTTACTCTCGGCTCTTGCCTTGTCTTTCCTTTGTTTCTTTGTCTTCCTTCCCAGGGTTTTCTCTCCCATGGTGTTGGTTTTTCTTTTTGTTTTTGTCTCTCGTGTCTCTAGGACCCGGTCCCAGAGTTGGTCATCCTTTGTCAGGAGCCAAATTCTGGACTCCAGGATTCTTCACCACAATGTCTTCTTTCTGTAAGAGGGTATGGTCGCACGGAATCCCCAGGCCTGGATTCCGGAGGTCAGCTTGATTCCAGAGTTTGCAGAAGGAAAGGTAACCTGCTTTTACCCCGGCTATAAATAGAGATCACCTGTCATTTTCACAATTTACCACAATTAAAACACTTAAGCGATTCGAGCGAATTTTAGAGCGATATCATAGCAATTTAGTGAGAATCTAGTGAGAACTATTCTGAGCTATTCTGAATAATTGTGGGTGGTTTGTGGTGGTAAGTGGTGATTGTTTAACATAGGGGTTGTTGCAGAGCATTCGCAGCATGAGCTCCTTTCCTTGCCCTACTTCATTTTCAGGTTGGTGCCTTCTTTCCTATCTGTTTTCCTACTTTCTAGTTTTTGTCTGGTTTTTTTTGTTGTCTTGCGTTTCTATTTTGTGTTGCATTTCTTTCAAGTTCACCGCCCATTGGTGGGCCAGCTCTACCAGAGGGTTGTCTGCCCTCTATATAGATGTAGGATAATGTAAAAGTTGTAGATGTTTGTACATTTTCTGGTTTAGTAAATAGTTTCTCTACATTCTGTACATATGTATATTTAGTATATATTGTTGTATATCCCTTCGCTTGTCATGTATATGTCCTTTGGCTCTGCTTAGGTTAGGTTTATATTATGTGTATAGTTGTTTGGTAGTCTATTGAGCTTGTTGTGCTATGTTAGTTTCCTGTTCCTAATTTGTGAGCTCGCTCTGGGAAGAATAACGCCTGGTTGAAACTCAGCTCTTGGCCGATTTCAACCAGGTGGTTTTCTCTCTCCTCTGTAAACTATCCTATCCTTAATTTATTTCCCATGTGCACATTTAAATTTGTCCAAGTGGTTTTCACTTTTCACGCATTCAGATAGTTGGCTCCACCACCATCGCCATAACTTCCATTTATTGCATAGCCACGTGATGCCCACGTGGGCCTGACAGTTCACTTTTTGCACACCTTTCAACGGTTAGTTTTTTAGACTCCGGGTCTCTTTCCCTCACCCAACCCACGTCTTGCTTTTACTAAGTGTGATGAGACCCCCGGCCCTAGATATTGGTTAAATTTCCAAGTTTGCAAAATATATATATACTTTCCAAGATTTTTGAACTAAGCTAACTTTTTAGGGAAAGCAAGCGCCACGGTGGTAAGATCTCTGGATCCCAGAGTTTTATTTCTCTATACATTCTGACGGTCACCTCGCCTTGCAGATTTTCAAAGAAACATACTTCCATCATGTCTGAGGCTTCCACATCTTCACCACCCGGGAGTTCAGAACTTCCTTCTACGGTGATTACCAGAGCAACTGTTAGGTCCAAAATAGAGAAAGCTCTGGAGAAACTGCCCCTGAGCATGAAATATGTAAAGGACAATGTTATCATGGGCTCAAAGATTGAGTCCAAAGTTCAATTCATTACCAACACCAGTGTCAGGACATGGCTCAAAATTCAGGCCTTGGTGAAAATGATGTACATTCAGTGGTAGGTCGGGGATCCATTGGCCATTAAAATTGAGGATTCTAAGATTCTTAAGGCAGCTTGTTTCCCATGCTTGGTGCAGTCGCTGAAATTTATTCTTACACTTGCAACACACTACAATACATCCGTCCAGGTTGTTATGCTCGCTGCCCCAGAGCCAACTGGGTATCCTACTCCTATGGTGTCTCTCGACGCTGCAAATTTTCAGATGGGATTGGGGATTCCTCAATTTGACATGTTAGCTGTAGTTACCAGATCAGATGCCTTGCCACAGCTTAAGAAGTTAGAGGAAGTGGCCTAGATATATATGAATAATCATTGGCTCAAGACACTAAAGAGGGATCCTAAGAGGATGAAGCTAGAAATCCCCCAGACTGTATTCAAAGAAAGCATCCAAATGGGGATGATAGCATTATGTCGAGTCTTCGGGTAACCACATGCCCAAGAATTCTCCAAGTGAATGTATTACTTCCTGCTTGGTATCAGCATGGGCGGGGAGTATTTTGACTAGGCTGCCATAATTTCAAACCAATTTATTCCCAATTCCTTCAAGTGGTCCAAAAGAAGAAGTTTTATATGACTTCCTATGTTCTCTGGGCCCTAGCGCAACAATGGCTAGCCACCAATGGGCTGCTCACTTCAAGTGTACTCAGGATTGGCCCAGGTCAAAAAGCTCCCTGGGATTATTTCCCACATATTCAATGGGAGGCAAGTTTCCCCAATTTCTACAGAGTGAACGATGCCTTCATTTATTACAACCTGCTCACACCTACCCGGGATGCAGGATACCCCCTATCCATAGAGGTGATGGATCTAGTCAGAAGTTATGGATGTTATTATATACAATTCCAGCAACATACATACATTCATAAGGGTAACCGGATTCTTTGGGAAACCCTACTTGTTACCCAAACAATGTGGGAACAAGATAATTCTTTTGGAATATTGTAGGCAGATAATGGAGCTACAGGCATTCTATGCCTTGAAGAAGGTAATGAATATTCCATTCCCAATCACTTGTGGGAATTATTCATGTAGTCTAGCCACCGCCAAAGAAGTAGATAATGAGCTTAAAAGCTACAACTTGGTGGAATTATATTTAGTGCGGAAGCATTTTGATCCGCATGGCAAAATTGCGTCGGCACTTCCCCGGGCATCAGATCCCCATCAATATCACATGGAGTACTTCTGGGAGGATTTCCAGGACAACATGGAAGTCCAGAGCCAGCACTATGTCAGGATGACTGCAGGGATGATGGAAAGATTAAAGCTCTAAAAATTTTTGGATGACTTCTCAGACGCCGGCTCCACAATAGATCCCCAATACAATGTAAAGGGGATTGATAAGTTGTCCCTTCCTCCGGTAAACTAGAATTCCCAGGAGGGACCAACCATAGAAGAATTTACTCGCAACGTGGTCGAATGTAGCTATGAATACTTCAAGAGAGTATGCCCCCGGAGCACCCGTAGGGCTGCCCAGCTTGTGCCAAGGTTAACCCCAGGAGCCGGAGCTTCCTCACAGAGAGAAGATAGGGGGAAAGGAATAATGGAAACCCCAGCTCCCTAGGAGGCCCCCACCAAGGAGAAACTAAAACAATCACTGGTAGCTTCCCAGCAAATGAAAGATAAATCAATCACGTAGTTGGCAACCCCGGTGTGCATGATCGGACCCATCCGTCCGCCTTCTTCCCCTTCATTAGCAGCGCTTATGGTCAGGGCAACTGGAGTGGATCTAGGAGAGGAGTAGGCCCTAAGGGATGCAGGGCTACCTCTGGTCACTAAATGGAAGAAAATACTTAACCCAAAGCCAAAGGCAGAGCCAGAATTGGGGATGCCTCAGATCCCACAAGTTGAAATCCTCTCTTCTGACTCCCCGGAGCCAGAGAAGGAACCAAATTCTGCTAATGTCCCGGCCGATCCTCCTTTGCAAGATGAATTTGATGATGTTTTTACAACCGACGAGTTTGGAAATTTATAGGGGGACATTGAGCAGACAGAGGCTAAAATCCCCAAACAAGAGGAGGCTCCACAACAAGAACAGGCCCAAGAACAGGAGGAGAAAACAAAAGAAGAAGAAAAGGTAGAACAAGAAATTATCTCTAAAGTCCCAGAGATACAGGACATAGGAGTGGACCAAAAAAAGCAAGGTGAACAAATGGCATCCTCAGGGGGAACCAGACCTATAGGAGCAACTATAACCTCAGCCACCGTGTTCCAAGCACCACTCCTGAAGGTTACATTTGGGGAAGTAATCACTATGGCTCAAACACTAAATCTTGGCCCAATACCTCCCCCATTACCAAAAGATTTACTTATGGAAGAGGACACCCCAGCGATAGAGGTTGAGGAGGAACAACAGCATGAAGAGGAAGAAACCCCCGGGGCGGCGGATGAAGACCCAAACATAGCCAAAAATACAGGTGGTAGGGCAGAAGAAACAGATGTCACCGGGGAAAATGTTTCCAATGAATCAAAAGATATAGGGAAGGAGCCAGGCGAGACCTGTGCCACTAAAGAACAACAACAAGATATCGGGGAAGAACAACAGGAATAAGCTTTGGCTAATAAGCCACCCCTGGTGCCATAGTGGTTAATAGAAACTAGGAAAAGGAAGGCCCCGCCGACTCCCAGAGCTCATCTCTCCCTGGCCAAGATGATGGCTCAAGCCCAGAACCTACCAAAGGCCAAGAAAGCCCGGATGGTTCATACTCTTCAAACCAAGCTGAGTGGAGAAATAGTTGCAGTGGTAGAAACACCTCCCCCAGACACTGACAAAGCAATGGCTGAGGTTGGGGATTATAATATCACAGAGATATCACTGGGAAAAAGAGTGAAACAAGGTGAGGTATACATGCTAAAGGAGGTAGCCAGGGTAGTAGAAGCTCATTATGAAAAAGAGGCTTAGAAGCTCAAGGCAGAGAAGGAGAAAAATGTGAACCTTATGGGGTTGCTAACTGAGCTAGCTTAGCCTATCAATTTTATTCCTCTAGGGGCCTCTACATCTGATATACCACTGCCGCAAAGTGATGTAGATTCACTGCAGGTGATGAAGAAGAAGGCCTAGGCGGTCGATGAATGGGTTTCCCTACAAGTGGGAAATGTCTATCATTTCCTGGTATCCACCCTCCCGGATCTATATGTAGCCTGGCACATCTTGCATCAAGCCAAAACCACTATCAACATATGGGAGGGTGACATTAAAAATTATGAGGCATGGAAAGTTGAGTTCGAAGAACTTATTAGACTTGGAGAAGAAGTTGCTTTCGAGTCCAAAATTTTGGGAGAGGAGTCCTTTGATTTTGTGAGGACCCAGCACTCCAGACTTGACCTCATATTGGGGGTAATCAAGCAACTGGTGGGGACTCTACAGGAAAATATTAATGCAGTACAATATTCTTCTAATTTGTATAAGTCTTTTGTTATGAAGGTCTCTGGAGCTGACCCATTCAGCACTGATACTTGCACACTGGAGGAGTACGTCCTAGGGAAGTTTGATGAGTTGATGGAATCAAGGTATCGATCCCTGGAGGGAGTAGATGGCACCCAAATAATGAGAATAACTCGTATTGTACTCAATGGTCACGATGCGAAAAAAATGGCCGATGAGTTTAAGGGAAATGTTCTGGACCTGGGGGAACAGATTGATGTAGCTAAGTACTAGCGGGCTGGTCTTAAAGAAATTGATGAAGATGGAATATCCCGTCTCCTCTAGACTTTCAATGACAATAAGAAATAGTAAATATTCTCTGGAGGGCGGAGAAAACCCAAGTATTTTTGTATTCTTTATTCTTTCAGAATGTAATTTCCCAAATCCCAGAGTTCTAGATCCCTTATTTTGTATTCTTTCGGTGACTCGTGTCCCGATTCCCAAGGCTGACCGGTCACTTTCAAATAGTTAATAAAGGTTTTCGAAGGTTGTCAGAGGACAGATAGCTACATCAAGGCATGTCGGGTCGACAAGAGGCTTTCTAACAGATGATCTTCTCAAGGCATCGCTTTGGATGTACACCTAGCACATTGGAGATAGGGTGCCACTTTTCTCATTTATGAGGCATGTAGCCTCAATCCCTGGGGGATCAAATTTCTTCCTTCTCCTTCTTGGCTCTCTTCTTGAGGCTGATTCTTCCACTCCATCTTCTTGTCTTATTCTTCTGACATATCAGACCTTCTCCATCTCAAGGTCTTTTGTAACATGGTGCAGGTAGTACCGGCCACTGGATAATATATTTTATGGAAAGATGTAAAATAGGGTTAGGGTTAGAGTTAGAAGGAAAATGGGTATAAATAATAAGTTTGGCCCTATTCCAAGGGTCGGAAAAATTGATGATTTTGCAGTCCATAGCAATAGAAAAGCAGTATTTTCATTTTAGAGTTGCAGAGCTCAATGCTCCTTAGTCTTTAAGCTTTCAATAGTTAGATGCTCCCTTGGAGCCACCATTGTACCACGCACTAGTGCTCGCTGGAAGGAATGTTAATGAGGAAGAGAGAGTTCTTGAAATGACATTGTTGGCACTTTGTCTTCTAAGTTAATGGTATTTTATGTTTAATGTTCTTCATGTCTTCTGCTCTGATACTTTAAGTAGATTAACGACCTCCTTTCCCCTTGCTACTGATAAAATATGAAATGATGGTTGTGTATTTCTTCGGTATTTAGTATAGCATATCAGATCATTATTGATGTATTGAATGTTTAAACATAACTTTAGGTAGATTGAATACTTCTAACTCTGCAGGATCTTTTTCAGTTTACTTGCTAAGTGTAGAATGCATGGAAAAACCCCATCTATTTGAATCCCCGAAGAGAATGAGTTGAAGAAACCAGCTATCCCCCTAGAATACAGTCACATCTCCCAACTGAGCCCCGCACCGTTGAGACCTGACCCTCAAGTGCTTGGAGGCCCAGGGAATCTCATTTCCCCAGACAACCTTTGCAGGAAAAGTTGGTTGGTACCCCGGTACCCAATGACAACTTACATCTGTTGGCGGACCTGGTCACCAAAGTCTCGTCAACAAAATCATAACCAAAAACATATTCTTTTAACATCGGTTATTACGACTTCCAAAGCTGATACATTAAACTATTATGTGCTTCCATAAAAGCAAAATGGGGAATCAAAATACTCCATTGATACAGAAGACTATGAAACTGATGTACATACATCGGTAATGTTATAGCTAAAAGAGATAACTCGACATAATTTAGGAGCACCATTGATTGAAACACAATATATTAAAATCCCAAAAACATAGAAGCATATAGAACTCTAATAACAATGAAATCTCACACAACCTAATTCATGAACAATAATAAACTCTTTAATCAAACTGAAACCAAGAAACATCCAATGACCAAATAGAATCCATAAACCCGATTCGCTTAAACCACAAATCCTTTAACATACTCTCAGTAGTTACAAACGAATGGCTCTCTGGATGCCGCTAGAGAGCCATTTGGATTTTCCTATAATTTCTTACTCTCTATTCAATCATAACCTATTTCTCTAAGGATTAACTCTATTCGATTACATGGCTGTCTATTTAAATACCAACTATCAACGGTTACAAAATGTTTATTGGTTTTACATCAGTTTTAATGATTCTTCACCCATTGAATTAAACGTGTGCCTAAATTTAGATAATAATGATAAGATATCTAACTCTTTCATGGTCCTTCACCCATTTCGTAGTTCATGCTTACATTTGTGTTTAATTTTAAACCATAATGATGGAAAATTAATTATTTCGTGGGTGCCTCTACACCATAATGGCCCAATACATAAATGCGGTTGAGCCATCTTCTTCCACCAATGAATAAAATCCAGAAATGATGATAGAGGTAGGGAACCAATCTCTCAATCCATAAAATAAAATAAAGAAATTCAAAAAAATGAAAAGGTCTAGTGGTGAAAACCACCATGTGGCAGTGCTAGAACCTAAAAAAGTAAAAATCTCAGATGTTTCCAAAGGTGAAAACCCAACTGTGGCACCTAAGGAAGAGATATTGGATACCCTACCAGAACATGATGATGAGAGATATCCTATTCTCATAGAACCAATGGAAAAGGTTAACATTGGAACTGACTTGGAGCCAGAGTTTATTCACTTAGCAGCATCACTAACCTCATCAGAAAGGAAGGAGTTCATCGAATTCTTTCAAGAAAAGCAAATCAAATTTATGTGGTCATATGCTGACATGCCAGGTTTAGATCCAAGCTTCATAATGCACCATCTTAATGTGAGACCTAGCATCAAACCTATAAAACAAAAGTTGAGAAAAATGCATCCACATGTAGCTCTATTAGTCAAAGCTTAATTGGAAAATCTATTAACGTTTGGATTCATAAGAGTAATAGCCTATGTAGAATGGATCTCAAACATTGTACCAATTACCAAACATGACAAATCCATTAGAGTATGCATAGATTTTTGAGACCTTCACCTTAATTTTCCTAAGGATGATTTTCCATTACCTAGCATTGATGTTATAGTAGATTTAACAGTGGGACATTCTATGTTCTCATTAATGGATGGATTTAGTGGATACATTCAGATTTGTATTACACCTGAAGACCAAGAAAAGACTACTTTTACATGCCCTTGGGGAACCTTTTGTTGGAATGTGATGCCCTTCAGTCTCAAAGATGTCAGAGTAACTTACCAAAGAGCAATGACCACTATCTTCCATGACATGATGCATACCTTTCTAGAAGACTATGTGGATGATATCTTAGCTAAGTCACATCAAAGAAAAGATCATCTTCCTATACTAGAAAATATTTTCACAAGGTTTGAACAATATAAAGTGAGATTAAACCCAAATAAATGTGCATTTGGGGTACAATACGGAAAGCTCTTAAGCTATATAGTTTTTGCAAAAGGAATAGAAGTGGATCCAGAGAAAGTACAAGCAATAATGGAAATGGAAACTCCCAAAAATATCAGTAAAATGAGGTCACTTCAAGGAAGACTTCAATCTATTAGGAGGTTCATTTCTCAATTGGTGGAAAAATGCCATTCATTCACAAGATTGCTAAATAAGGATACCATTTTTACATGGGATGATGAATGTGAACAAGCCTTCACTTTGTTGAAAACATGCTTGGTCAACCCACCTATCTTGATTCCTCCTATCAAAGGAAATCCCTTATTACTATATATTTCAGCAACGGAGAGATCTTTAGGGGTTTTGTTGGCACAAGAGGATGATGAAGGAAAAGAAAGAGCTAATTTACTATTTGAGTAGAAATTTGATAAAATATGAATTAAAATATAGCTTCATGGAAAGAGCTTTCCTAGAAGTGGTTTTTTCCTCACAAAAACTAAGAAATTACATGTTGATGCACAAAGTGAAGTTGATTGCAAAGATTGATCCTTTAAAGTACTTGCTTAGTGAAACAGCCCTAACAGGAAGAATTGCTAAATGGGTGATGGTGCTTTGTGAATTCAACATTGAATATGTGGACTATAAAGCTATCAAGGGCCAAGTTATTGCTGATCAATTGGCTGAAAATGCATTAGTGTCTACTCATCCCATCCAAGTTGAATTTCCAGATGTAGAAATAGTCAATGTGGAAGCCAAGGCATGGAAGTTGTATTTCGATGGATCCTATACTCAAAATGGTTCAGGGGATGGAATTTTATTGATCACACCTCAAGGGTATACCATTCCAAAATCTTAATAACTATTATTCCCTTGCACAAACAACATTGCATAATATGAATCTTAAGTCATAGCTATCAATATTGCTTTAGAATGGAATGTTACAGAACAACAAGTTTATGGGACTCTCAATTAGTCATCAATCAAATCAATGATGAATACCAAACTAAGGATAAAAAATTGATGTCACATAAGAGAATGGTAGATTAATAGAAAAAATACTTTTCCTTAATCAAATTTGAGAAAATTCCAAGAGACAAGAATAGGGTTTCAGATGCTATGGCTACCTTGGCTTCATTACTCCAAATGCCTGATCAAAATGTGAGGTATGAATTCTTGGTGGAAGAGTTGGTAAACCTATATTTTGACTTACCTGAAACCCAAATCATTTCCCTTATTAATGGACATGACTCACCTTGGTATGGACCAATTTATTCCTATCTTAAAGACCAAGTTTTACCTATAGACCAAACCCGTGCCCAAAAATGGCATTTTATAAGACAAGCCGCTCGTTATACCATCCTATCAGACACATTGTATCACAAGGGTCTTGACGGAATGCTTCTTAGGTGTCTAGAGGATGAGGAATCGAGATTACATTTAAAGGATGTTTATGAGGGGATTTGTGGGTCACATTCGAGTGGGTTGAATTTAGCTAAGAAAATCCTTCGAATGGGGTATTTCTAGAAAACCTTAGAAAAAGATGCTTTCCACTTTGTCAAAGTGTGTGCGAAATGCCAATACCATGGAGATGTCAACCATGCATCTGCATAAGAATTGCATCCATTTATCATACCATGGTCATTTTACCAATGGGTTTTTGATCTTATTGGAATGATTTACCCACCTTCTTCCAATGGTCATAAGTATATTATCACAACAACTGAATATTTTACCAAATGGGTAGAGGTCATACCTTTGACAACTGCCATGGGAAAATAGATTTCAATGTTTATCCTTAATCACATTATTTTTAGATATGGTATTCTTCATGCCATCATAACGAATAATGGAAAATAATTCAAGATCAAAGATGTGGATGAACTTTGTGAAACTCTCCATATCACACACCATTCTTCCTCCATTTACTATCCTCAAGGTAATGGACAAGGCGAAGCCAAAAACAAGAATATACTCAAAATATTGAAGAGATCAATTGATAAATTAGGAAGAGATTGGCATGTGCAGATAAACCCAGCATTATGGGCATACAGAACTAACATCTGAACACCTACTGGAGCTACACCATTTTCCTTAGTCTATGGGGCAGAAGTTGTTCTACCTTTGGAGGTTGAAATCCCATCCTTGAGAGTATCTTTACATGGATTAATCAATGATGAGGATTATAGGGTCGCCCAACTTCAACAATTGGAATTTTTGGAGGAACACCAAACATAATCCTATGAACATTTGAAGGTCTATCAGAATGGAATCTCAAGAAACTACAACAAGCATATCAAACCAAGAATCTTTCAAGTGGGAGACTTAGTGCTACGAGAAAACCCTAAAAACCAAGCAGATAGGGAAAAAAAGGGAAAATGGGAAGCAAATTGGCTTGGACCTTTTGTAATTACTTCCTCTTTTGGATTGGTAACTTACAAGCTAGCTGATTGTGAGCGTGATGAATTACAAGACCCTATTAACAGCATCCATCTAAAGAGGTTTCGTGCCTGATCAGATGAAAGAGTATAGGAGGAAAGAGTATCAGACGAGTGTGTATCCGATGATTTCAACATCAATCTTTGTACATGAGAAAATTCCAAAAATCCAAAAAATATGAGAAAAATCAAAAGTCAAAAACAATGAAAAAGCAAAAAATCAGAAAAAAAAAAAAAAAAAAAAAAAAGGAGAAAATTGAGCATGAAGAAAGCAAAAACATTCAAAAATCAAAAATGGTTGTCTTAGTGAAAACCTAGTAAATAGGCGCCTTGATGATATCAAAAAGAAAAAAGAAAAAAAGAAAAAAAATTTAAAAAGAGAAAAAAAAAACAATAAACCCAAAAGGTGAAAACCTAGTAAATAGATGCTTTTTGATCCCTTAGGTCTTTCCTAGTTACATTTGTACATATTGTCTTTTCATCATCTCATTTGTATATCCTTCATTCCATCCTTTGTTTGTGCATAGTCATAATAAAGTCTCTCAACTACATTGTTGCATACTAGGTTTCATTTTCCCACGTTTCACATGGTCACGTTTATCACTTAGGGGAAAAAGCATTGGTTCTTGGTTCAAACAGATTCATGAGTGTTACATGTTGGTCACATATCATAAGCATATTTTTAGAACTTTAGAGGAGAGATATTGTTGAACCTTTGATGGATATCATTGTTCAAACCCGAGCATTTGATCTTATAACTTGATCCTTGAACTTCATTGACTTTATCTTATCAGGATTAAAAATTAACAAAACCTAAATGATCAGAATGTTTGGAATTCTATTGAAAATCTTGATATAAGGCAAAACGCTTGAATCTTTTTGATGATATTTTTAACATTTCTCATGTCTTTTTAGCTAATCAGTGATGTTTTGACTAGATTGGCGATGATGAAGACATGATATTTTCTTGACTTTGAGTGACTATTTTGAGGAAGATCCACCAACTTGTGTGATTTTTTCTAAGGACATGGTCATCAAAGAACCATTGAGGACTTTCATATAAGAAGGAGGATTAACCATTGTTTTTTTATACAAATGGATACCTTGGCTATTTAGATCTTCCATATCTTAATACCAAAATCCACTTGCAACATTGAATCTGATTAAACCGATATTCATACTCCCATAGTTGGTTATTCAACTAGTGAGGGTTGTACTAGTTTCCTGATGGTTACCAAAAGCGATGAAAGTGGTATTCATATCATCATGATGAGGTCAGTGATGGTTGTACTTTCTCCTAGTTCCACAATGCTCAATGATGATAATATATCTCTTTTGCAGTTCTTTCGCAAAAATCTAGTGACAGTTAGTTGCATTGCATTGCATTTTCATGTTAGATTAATTGCATATATTTAAAGGATTTTTCCAATCTCAAGGGGGTTAATCAATTTTGGGAGGTTCAATTATCAATTATCTTGTTTCAAATCAATGATGTGAGATTAGCTTTTACATTAATTCATAGCATTAATCATTATTCATTATCTATTATATCATAAAATCAAAAGAAAAGAAGCATTAATCATTAATCATTTTACATCAATTTTTTAAAGAATGCATTTCATATAGAGTTGCATACAATGAAAATCCAAAATGATAGTTACATTCATTTTTCTATAGCATTTCATAAATCATTACATTCATCATAAAAATCAGAAAATCATATAGAAGTCATTGCATAAATCATTTACATCCAACTATCTATGTCATATATAAGATAAACTACATCCATGGTAGAATAAAAGTAACTGCATCATAGACATTGTATAGACCTGCACAAAAAGAAATCTCACATCACATCATAAACACATCATGGGAATCAAAGAGATCATCAAATAAATTTCCATCAAAATATCCATAACATATGTATATCAAGATGCATCATTGAAAAATGATACATCATCAAAGTCCTGATAAAAAACACTCAATATGATACATCAATGTCTATCTAGTGCATCAATATCAAATTTTTCTCAAGACCTAGTAGGGGCACCTGATCTGTCACCTGTACCTATACCAGAACTATCACATGTCCCATTGGCATCTCTATCACTTGATCTATCCTTTGTAGTCGGTGGTACCTGACTAGTGCTAGCTACATTGGGTGTTTGTGTCATCATCATCATGAACTGCTACATCATGGTAGCCATCTGATCAATCTGACCACTAATAGATGTTATCCCATCCTATAAGGTCCTCACATCCTATGTCAAGGCATCTATCGCATGTGGAGCCAATGGAGGAGCTTGAGGAGATTGTGGAATCTTTGGTGCCTATGGTACAAGTGGTACATGTAGTATAACTGGAATCTCTGGAGGCACCTGCTATGCTAGAATCTATCCCTGTAAAGGAGGAACCTTCTGTGCATGAACTTGTACCCATGGAGGAGCCTTTTCTCCTAGAGTCTGTCTAGCCGTAGATTTCCTTCTAACTCTCAGTCTCTAATGTCCCCATACTATGGTTGGTATGGGATGAACTTGTACCTGTACCTATCTCTGTCATATCCACCACCACTAGTCCTAACATGACCACCCCACATCCGAGGTCCAATCCATCCTCTTCCTAAAGCCCTAGGAGATTGATGTCTTTGACCTCTTGTACCACCGCCGCCGCCGCCGCCGCCATCGCCATCTCTGCCATCATCATCAGATGTATCATCCATATCAAGAGTGGGCTCTACTAGATCAGTAAATCTCATAAATTTGTGGTGAGAAAACCACTTGCTATACTCTGCAAACATCCCGGCATCAGTAACATGATCTAACATGTCCCATTGGATGAAGATCAATCTGTCAATCTCTGTGTAGGCATACTCATAATCAACCTAAGCTCCCTACATGTATCACTCAGCCTGTACATGTATGTATAATGCCATACCCTAAGGCATATCTTGTACTCTTCTGTACTGTCTCAACACTCTACCAAAGAAGAATTGCTCAATAATAAGTGGTGATCAACCAATCATCCACCAAGGTGAAAACATGTATGAAAGCTCATCATCATCATCTCTCTATCCCTCACATCCAAGGTAAGGTCTCCAGATGACCTGATCTATATCATCAATAATATGATGCCAGTACTCAACCTTTCCCAGAAGATGTTGGACAACCATCCCATCATATAAAAAGGCATAAGGTCATCCTTGACCTCATACTCGAGCTGTTATAGGTCTCATCAAAGGGGTGTGCTCCTAGGTCTATAACTGCAATAATATAGCACCTGTTGATAAAGTTGCACTCGCCTGATATACTACCTTGTGAAAATCATGATATAACTGTGCTAACACACAGGAACCCCAATCAAACTGTCGAGGATGTGCAATCAATTCCTCCAAGATCCAACCCCATCCAACTGAGAAACTGTGACCTTGTCTGTCAGGAAGAAGTAATCCTCTTATCACTGCACCTAATACTGTTGGAAAAGTGGGGAATTAAGTAAATTGTGCCCATGTGATAGTTTCATCTCCGATCATATCATCACCAAACATGTGTCTGCATATGCTTCCATCATAAACCTTATCGTAATAAACCCACTCTCCTCAAGTTGGGATGTCCAGCAATCTATAAAAATCCTCGGGAGTGATCATCATCTCGCCGAGTGGAAGGTGGAAAGTATTATGGTCAAAGTCTCAATGCTTTTCTATAGCTGTCAGTAAACCCTGGTTGAGCTAGAACCGAGGAATCTCAAGAAGGAAACTCAATCCACACTACTCTACAATACGTAACTCCAGATCCGTCAACTCATTAGATAAATCAAGGATCTAGGAAGATAGATTCTATACGTACAACTTATGGAACTATGTCTATTTTGCAAAAAATTTAATCATATCAGTATCATTATATCAGTGGATCATTTCAAGTCAATCAAACTAATTCAATCAACCCTTTTCTCTTTTTGAGTGCATCAAATTACTGTTCCTAACTCTAGATCTTGAGAAGGGATCAATATGATCAGTTATCCTATCAATCATTTTTCTATCCTATCAGATTGACAAATCAAACATCACTTGGAAGCATTACTAACACACATCTATCTATCTTGGAAATCAATCTGTTAATCTAGACGATCAAACAGAAAGAAGTTGGTGTGTGCATAAATGTTGTCACACTTCTATGAATCCTTACATTCAAGGTTGCTCAAGAATGAGGCCTCAAATATTGATCCATAGCTCTCTAGTCATGGATGTGTAAAAATGTAAAATGAAGGCCCTCAGATTGACCTAATTGTGTCTATTGCAAATACACCATGAAATGAGAGATTCAAATGCATGAAAATGATATCTAATCTATAT
>MU224344.1:395460-407054 GCA_018584345.1 Thuja plicata
AATAATTGAATAATTGAATTAATTACAATTTGATCAAGGAAATTGATTTGAATTGAAAATGTTCCAAAGCATTGATTCAGAAATTTGATAAATTGATAAAATAATAAATGGGGCCCAAAGTCTAGGCAACCATTTTAGGGTGCATACAGTTGGTACCTTTTAAATTAGGTTTTCATCAACTTTCATTGCAAGGGTCACTTGGAATAGTGTACGCATCATTTCATAGCTAGGCGTCATTTAAACTATGACGGGCATGATTTGATATATTAGAGGCGTCACTTTATAGTGTACACATCATTTTATTCTCCTACACGGCATTTCAAACCTACTAGGCAGAATTTTGAACCTAGGGTTTGATAGGCGGCATTTTATTGAGCAATTGCAAATATTAACATAATCTATATGTGGCATTTTTCTATGCACAGGCATCATTTCACTACACGAACATGGCATTTTATGTGTCTAGGCATCATTTAAACTATGTTAGGCGTCATTTGACCTAATCTATCCTAGAAAGCATGTTTAAAATGTAATAAATGCAATCAAAATGAATCAATAAATGCACTAAGAGGTTCAAAACCACTTACTAGAGGTCCATACTTAGGGGGTCTCTGATACCGGCATGCTCGCTCGAACCTATGCTCTGTAATAGGGACCACCATCACTCTCAATCTCAGCAGGATCAGAGAAAAATCTCTAGGGTAAAAAGTGAAAATGAATAGTAAAAATGGGTTTTTCAACCTATTTAAGCTATTTAACCTAATTTTGGAGAGTTTTTTAACCTAGCTTGACCTAATCTGCATTTTCTTCACACTGGGGCATGTTTTTTTGTAAGGATCAGCATCAATGTTTTTCAGAAATGAAAACATATTGGATCTATTTTCTATCAGTTTCATCATCTTTTCCATCTGGACATCAATTTGTTTCATTTTTGAGGGGGAATTATCATAGTATCAAATCAGGATCTACATCAAATATCATTATCTTAATCTAGGGCATTGAAATTTTAAACATTATCAGTGGGGCATTCTACATTTTATCAAATCAATCTATCAGATCAGGGTTTCAAATCAGGTTATCAATCATCAGATCGGGTTATCAGATCAGTTTCGTATCAATCAATCAAGCAAGCATCGAATTAGTGATCGAGACATACAATTTTCTTTGAATCAATGCGCTTTGCACATCAATTCAAAGGGGGGCATTTGTAGACACCTAAAATTGGGCAGGTGTTCTCTAATCAAGCAAATCTGCAAATCTCAGCCAAATGCTCTACATTTCATCAAAATAGATCAAATCAATTTCAAATGGACATTTATTAATAAAATTGGATAAAATCAAGTCAATCAAAGGATCAATTAAACAATGACATCAAATGATTAAATATAAGCCTAAAGGGATTAATCAAACTATATAATTGATTTTAATCAATTAATTATATAGTTTACATCAAAAATCAAATTGAACCTATTCCCCTACATGGCTAAATTAATTAATTGATTGAATTTAATAAATCCCAATATCCTTCAACATAAATTTGAGAAAAAAATGAGAATTGAGAAAAAAAAGCACATGGATCACTCCTAATTTGTAATCTCAATCACTCATTTTGAACTTTCAATCTCAATCACTCAAATTTGTCCCTTTGTCCCAACCTTTGAGACAAGCATTTAAATTTTCCCCCCATTTGAAACCATCTCAAATTATTTCACCTAACCAAGGCTTGATAATGATCAATTAACTCTACCCCCTACACTTGGGAAAATCCTATAAATAGAAGTCATTTTGAGAGCATAAGGGATCCTAGATATTCATGAGCAATTGCATCCTTATTATAGAGAAATTTAGCAAGATCATAAGCATTTTTTAGCATATTTTGAGAAATTGAGATCATAATAGAATGAATTACATTGGAAATTTGAGAGTTGTCAGCTAGATAGGCATATCATAATCAAAATTATCATTCTAGGATTGTCACTAGTAGAGATTAAGGTTGAGAGCTATATTAGCAAAGCTTAGTTAGAGATCCATGAGATGTTAAATGCTTTTATTTGTCAATTCTTAGGTTAAATTGTATTATTATTTTCATAGAATTGATAGATAGCACATTTAATTCATGAAGGTATGATTTATACATACACAAATACCTTAGAGGCCTTCCCAACGAAGATGGATGTTCCCCCATTCCTACTAAGTTTGTGAATATTTGGTAAAAATCTACACAATTGCCTGATCAACTTTGGGGCTTCTTGTAATGTCATGCTTCTCTCCATATGCTAAAGGTTAGGAATGGTCCCTCAGATGACCAATAGGGTGGTAATACAATTGGACAAAGAGAGGTCTAGGTGATTGGGGTGTTGAAAGATGTACACATCTAGTTGGTTGTTGATCCAACAGTACAAGAGCATATTGACGTATACATTGTTGATATTTCAGAAACTTATGGAATGCTATTAAGAAGAGAATGGACCAAATGTCTAAGAGGATGGCTCTCCACTTATTTCACACATCTATGGTTGCCTTGGAGGGGACTAAATAATCAAACCAAGATTGACACCGAACCAAAACTCAAGAAAATGATCACAGATTACAATGCCCCAAATGAGGTCTTGTTCACCCAAACTGACCTAGGCACCTATCGGTTGGACAACATTTTTATGTTCCAAATCCAAGAAACTGATGATATTGATAACAATCATTTACGAGGTCTACAAGAGTTTCACATGGATGATGAGGTCTTCCGTGGGTTTATCAAAAACATGATCACAAGTTTGAAACATTTGGGTCACGACACAGATCCCAACATCATGTTATTTCCAGGGCATTGCCAATTACACCAGTTGAGCCACTCATAGTTCACATGTGCAAGTTGTCGAGATGCATTATCTAGAGCGATGATCCAAATTAACCCACGTACCAAACAAGTTCATATTCAGGAATCAGATCATTAAATTCCTATATTATACACCTTTAGCAATGCTACGTCAAGTGGAGGTAGTTATCCCAATCATACCCCTCAAATGGAGATTTCGAGTGAAGGCTCAGACTCAGACTGTAAAAGTCCCACACCCACTCAACACAGTGAATGCATTTCTTTAGATGATGGTTCCTTATGACCCTACACAAAATCCTAACCTACATAAGATACTGAGGATACAAGCTCTTCGGGTGTTGAACACAAGCAAAGGGAAGGAAAAGAGAGAAGGATTTCTTCAGATAGTGAAGAAGGTAAAATACTAAAACTAGAGACATCAGAAACCCAGTGCAAGTTTCAGCCCAAGCCGATCTTGGCCAAGCTGCATCATATATGGAAATTATGTTTTGAAGGTTCCAAGTGTAAACAAGGAACTAGGCAGGGATCGAATTAGTTAACCCAAGAGGTAAGTCCTTCTATGCAGTGTATAGATTGCAATTTCATGTACTAACAATGTTGCAGAGTACAAAAAACTAGTCTGGGGTCTTCTCCTTGCACATGAGAAGGGGATCAAAGATTTGGTGGTGGAAGGTGACTTAAAGTTAGTTGACAAGTAGGTCTGCAGCCAATATTCTTGCAATGACAAAAGACCGATAGCTTATCGAAATAGGGCATGGAATTTGATCAAAAAAATTTAAGCATTCAATATTAAGTCTATCCCAAAGAAGAAGAATGATGTGGCTGACACACTCAAAGTTATCGCTAGTTCATTACACCCTATGGAAAATTCCAAACTAAAAAACTTCTCAGCTAAACTCATAGCCTCCCTGGAAATGCCAAACAATATCACAAATTTCCAAGTCTTCCAATATGACCAACACATCCTCAAATTAATCATGAGTGTAGGGTGTTTGAAAAACAAGTTATTGATGAAGAATCAGAGGAAATGGATGAGAAAACTAAACAAGAGAAAACTAAAGATCAAGGAATCATAAACCTAAAACCCAATTCCATACCCAAGAGGATGTTGGAAATACAAAGTATTTTTGACAAAGACAAAACAACCATGAGAAGGCAACCAACACCAACACTAGGAGGAGATGAATGTGAAACATACAACCTCAGCACAAAGGATGACCCAAGGGAAGCACACATTGGGAAATTTGGCACTAAAGATGAGAAGAAAAGAATGGTCCAACTCCTAATTGAGTACCGAGATGTCATAGCTTGGAGATATATAGAACTAAATATGTACAACACCTTAGTCATAGTGCATAACATCCCACTAAAATGATATTCTAAACCTTTCTAACAGCGGCGGAGGCCTGTAAACCCAATGATGGAAACATTAATATAGAAAGAAATTCAAAAACTATTGGATGCCAAGATTATCTTTCCAATCTGACATTCAGCGTGGGTGGTGAATCTAGTTCAAGTAAGGAAGAAGAATGGGGAGATCAGGTTATGCGTAGATTTTTGAAACCTGAACAAGGATTCCCAAAAGAAAAATTACCTGCTTCCCTCTTTAGACGAGGTGTTGCAAGTAGTAAATGGGTCCCAGATGATGTCTTTCCTTGATGGTTATTCAAGCAACAATCAAGTGATGGTACAAGAAGAAGATCGACTGAATACCACTTTTACCACCAAATAGGTGACATTTTCTTATTGTTGAATTCCTTTCAGCCTGGTAAATGATGGATCAACCTTTCAGCAGGCGATGCACATAGCTTTCAAAAGTCTAGTTGGGAAATGCATAATCATTTACATGGATGACCTCACTATGTTTTCTAAAAACCAAGTGGATCATATAGACAACCTACAGAGGGTGCTTCACAGATGTAGGAGATACAAAATCTCCCTCAACCCAAAGAAATGTGTGTTTGGAGTCATGAAAGGCAAAGTATTAAGGCGCGTCATTTATGAGGCAAGAATAATGATAGACCCTGAATGGGTACAAGTCATTCTTAAAATAACCCCCCCCCCCCAAACAGAAAAAAGGAACTAAAATCTTTCATTGGAAACATAAACTTTGTGAGAAATTTTATCATTGGCTTTGCAAAAATTGCAAAACAACTCAACGATATGTTCAAGGATGCCAAGATTGAGTGGACTGCCCCAGTAAAAAAATCATTTGAAGAAATAAAAATCATCATTGCCAAAGAACCTATCTTGGTCAGCCAAGATTACACTGTGCCCTTTAAGGTATACTCTTTTGCTTCTGAACGCTCAAGTGCAGGAATCCTTGCGCAAAAGAAAGATGGAAAAAATGAGAGGCCAATAGCAATTATGAGTTTCCCTCTCAAGAATGTTGAGGTCAAATACCCAAATTTAGACAAGCAGTCTTTTGCCCTAGTCAAAGCGGTGAAGAAGTTTCGACACTACATTCTAAGGAGCAAAGTGTTTGGTATAGTTTCAGATGCAGTGGTACAATCCTTGTTGATGCAAAATGAATAAGGTGAACGAAGAAAGAAATGGATTGAAATTCTGCAAAAGTTTGACCTCAAGATTCAGCCTATGAAACTCGTAAGATGCCAAGCCTTAACAAATTTGATAGTCGAGGTAGAAGAAGGTTTTATATTTCAACCTTACATAGATCAAGGAGTGATCTCAAACATTTGGTATCAAGATGTGGTCCACTTCCTCCTCCAAAATCGCTTCCTAGAAGGATGTAACGGCTCGGAGAGAAGAGCCCTGAAGATTAAGAGTAGTTCCTATATTCTAAAAACTAGTCAATTACATGGATAACTTTAAGAACCCCCCCTCCCTCCCATAAAGTATAAAATTGTGGCGAATCACATTTTTTTTGGAGGGAAAATTTGTAATATTGATGGCGAATTGTGTTTCAAATTATGGGTATTTCGTGGCACATATTTTAATAACATATACCATTTTTATAAAAATATGGCGACAAAAAATGATTTTAATTAGAAAATTATTAATTTAATTGGCGAATTAGACTTCCTTATACTAATAAATTATGGAGAAATTATTTTCTAAATATTGTAATTAATTTATTTGTCATGGCGAATGTTTTTCAAAAATATATATAAACTTGGCGATTTAATACAATAGTTGTATAGTTGGTATGGCGATTTAATAATTGGAAATAATTATTAAATTTTCATTCTCAAAGAATGACACGTGTGATGATTCCAGAGAGAGTTTTCAGTAAAGGAGTTATGTCACCACATTCCTTCTGAAATGCACCTTCCACCATTCATCTCTTTTAATCCAATGGTTCTGATTTGATGTTGAAGTTGCATCGGGTCCCATCACTATGATGTCACAGAATCACACATTCGTTGGATTACAACATATCAATGGCCAAAGATGAATTTCAGGCCTATTGTTGGTCTTCATAATCTTTACAGCAAACTCTCGGTGGAATCATGACACATGGTATGATTGATCATACCAATAATCCCATGATCAATCATACCATGTGTCATGATTTTGTTGAGAGTTTGGCATAAATATTATGAAGACCAACAATAGGCTTGAAATTCACCTTTGGCCATTGATATGTTGTAATCCAATGGACATGTGAGTCTGTGCCCTCATTTTCTAACATCGAAAAAGCAGAATTCTTTTGGCAATCTTCAGTAATATTAGATAGAAATATTAATTAATGGCAATGAGTAGATGACATCAATTAAAGTAATGTAAATTAATGGCTTCTTAGATGGAGCCTTTCAGTTTTCAATGACAAATATGTATTAATTAGCTCGATAGAATAATGCCTTAAAGTTAACGCTTAAATGAAAACATCATGTCATCTAAGGACATTGTTTTCTGATCGTTCGATGATCTTACATCAACGGTAAAGCTTTATTTCCTATCGCCATTTCGCAGCTAACGTACTTTGCTTATTGTTTCTGCGGAGTGGGCACAGGTTTCAAGTTTTTTTATAATAAAGAATTTTTATGTCCACCTGCGTGACGCAATCTTTTTGGCCTTCGTTATTCCCAAAATAGCAAATGTCTTATCATAACTGTTGTTTCCAATTTCACCCACTGTTGCATTAAATATGAAAGATTTGGAGATTTTTGAAGGACAGTTACAATTTAACTTACGAATTAATTAGATATTTAGGGGAGAGAAACAATTCCAATCGGGGCTTATAAATAGATGATCTACGCTCATTAATTTATGATTGTGAAAGCAAATTTGTGAAAATAGTCTGCGAGTGCTAGGTTCTCTTTGATTTTTTTCATAAATTAGAATACTAATATCAATTTGATTTTCAATGGACACTCCAATTTGTTTAATATGCACTTCCTTGGAGGATCAGAAGGCCTTTTTGGGCCTGGTCACATACCCAATCCTGGTGTCTGTTGCTACGGAGTTGGGAGCCTTCACCAAGGAGGCTATAAGGATGGTGTTGGGATGTGAATTTCTAGAGAGTGAAAATAGGTATAGAGTTAACATTGACATTTTCTCTCGGTTCTTGGCATCTCTGTTGGACTTGGGGGAAAAGGTGGATATTCTCATGCTTCTAACGAAAATTTTCAAAGAAGTGTAACTCAGCGACGATGTGAGTGTTGTCGTGTTTGCATAAATTGGGTTTGGAATTCCTTGGGAAAATGATTTTCCTAAGATTCTACAACTAGGAGAAAATGTGCCCAGGAAACCATTTCTACTGAACCTTGATGTTGAGCAGCTCATGCATCATTGGAAGTGGGCACAGATTGGGAGGGATTTCCTCCGAAAGTGGCACCTACTGGAGGAAATTGAGGACTATCGATGGCTAGAAAACTTCTTCAAGATTATCCTCTCTTCAAAGTTCCACACATAAGGAAGGGAGCCTGAGCCGGATAGTCCCTGACTATGTCTCCCTTTGTCCCTGTCGATGTGAAAAATATGAAATTTTTTTAAGAAATTCGAAGTGCTTTTCTTTTTTGTTTTGATTATAAGAATCGTTAATAGATATGGCCTATGGGCGGTTGTTGAATTGTAAATTTGTAATGAAATTTTTCCTAATGTAATATAAAACTTTGCGTTGCACTTGTGTTTCATGTAATAATTAAATGTTTCCAAACTTTATCATTTAATGGTTATATTCATTAATGTGTATTAAATTATTAATATTTTAAAATCATAAAAATTATTAGATTACAAGAGATGAACGGTTGAAGTTTATTTCAGAAGTACTATGGGTTTCAAAGATCTTTTCTGAAAACTCACTCCGAAAATGTGACACGTGTAATTAACATTTAATTTGCACGTGTTTTCAATTTAATATTTATTTAAATCGCTGTGGAAACATGACACGTGAAACAATCTTCAATGATCCACCTATCTTAAAACAAAATCTAACAATCTTATGCTATTAATATTTTTAGTTGATTTACTCTGTTATATGTTATTAATATTTTAAAATTGTAACAATAGTTCGATTATGGGAGATGAACGGTTGAAGTTGTATTTTGAAAGTACTATGGGTTTCAAAGACCTTTTTTGAAAACTCGCTTTGAAAACATGACACGTGTAATTAACATTTAATTTGTACAATTTTTTAATTTAATATTCATTTAAATTGTTCCAAAAATGTGACACGTGAGACATGTAATATTCATTTAATTTGTTACATTTATGTTTTAACAAAAGGTTTTTAACATTTCCTTTTTAAAAACCTATCAACTCGTAGGCTCGTAGCAACAGAGCTAAAAAGAACTGTTAAACTGTCGCCAAATATTTTGAGACTGTAATTTGTGAGAGCCTTAGCCATTCTAACTTCTATCTATCTAGATTTCAAAATATAATTTTGATTAAGAAATCTAGACTGATGCATCCCGATTTTGTAATGTCAAAAATTTTGTTTAACTTGATTTTGAAATTATAATTCTTGCATGTACAGTTAGGTTTTTCTTAAATTGGGGCTTTCTTAATTAGTTATTGTTAGTAAATATCTATGATTCTTTATTTTTTCATTCTTCCAAAGAACAATGGGGAAAGCAAAAACTCAAGGACAAGGGAAAGCAGATGGGAAAACATTAATAGACTGCAGAAAACTAGTAGAAATCCCTGGTTTCACTGATGAGTATCATGATGTTTATGATCCTATTATCGATGGTAAAAGGAGAGTTATATCAATTAAACATACATTGTGCAGTAAGGCAACTGGGCCAAAGAGGTCTGAATTTATAAAATTTAATCCAGTGATAGGTGCGAAAATGAATAAATTTGCTTCGTGGGATGTAGGTTTGGGTTGCATGTTGTTACCCGAAGTTTTCCCTTGCCCAGAAATTGTCTTGATTTGACTAGAAAATTATGATGAAGAAAGAAAAGAATTTGTAAATAAAAATAATCAGGAAGAAATTTTATCAATGACCTAGGAAGAATTTCTCAGTTTGCTAGACCTAGGGTTTGATTGACAAAACTATAATGTCCCTATTGACCTCAGATTGTTGGCAGACAAATATGAGGCAGTCGCACCAAATGCGAAAGATTCATTTATAAAGAGTCTAATAGTTGCAAAGGAAAAGGCTTCATTGGGTGAGAACCATAAGCCTCCTTATGATTTTAATATTTTTTTGCCATGGGTTCAGGATACTATATCCTCGCTAGCATTTTTCCTAGGACTGTAAAACAATACGGAAGTGGGTGCCAGTATTCTTCAATTGATTTGGGATATCCATTGTGTCAATGAACCGGTAGGATATATTTTTTTTGGACACATGGTTCAATCGATGCAAGAACAATTAGCATTGATTAAGATAGGCAATTATAAGACATTTAGGTTCACAACCTACTTGTTCTATCTTCTGCTAGCCAGGCATGTTGCAATATTAATGAGCAACAGCAACAAGCTTGAAATTCAGAGGGGGACAAGATTGACAGGTAATCCAATGAGTCCAATAGGTACTCCAATATATAACTGGACACCTCAGATAAGGATGTATGATAATAGAAGGAACTACATTAATTTCGTAGATTTATTTTTGGTACCATTGTACAAAAAAATAACAAGCACTCCAATGCCCAGATTGTTTGCTTCATGTAGGGATTGCATCCAACTTGGAAGCACAATTCAATTGGATGACTGGTACTTAATGGAAGAATACACTGTGCTAAGGTTTTACAAATCAGAACTACAACCCCACAAACTTCCAATGCATGTGACAAACAGGGTGTTTGCAGTTTAATATGTACTACAACTTGAGAGCACAGATAAACTCTTCGTTGGCCAGTCGAAGAAGAGCATATTCCCTTCCTTACCTTTCTCAATTGGAGGGTTAACATTTGAGAGAAAGGCATTTAAAGTGGCAAAAAAAATTTAGAAATTTTTCAATTTGATTTAGAGTGGTACTGGAAGTATGATCCACTCAACATCATTCAAATAATGCTTGTTGCTAATAAGAACTCTGCAAACTTATTTCAACATGAAAGTAAACCATTGCTAGAGAAGTTGAAAAACAAGGATAGCTGGGATGACATTACAAAAGAGATGGAGAAAGTTTCTGATGACATGTAACTGATTGAATGTTTGATAATATTAAGTTGAAGATAATACAAGACATTAAATCAGTTAATGGTTTGTATTGTCATTGATGTCAACTTGATATCATATGTACGGTCATGTATATAATGCCAAAGACTTCAGAGAATCAATGGAACAAAGTTTATGCTTTTAGCAATGCGTAAATGTCAAGTATTCACCAAGTGACAAATAACACCGATAGAGTGCACACTATCGGTAAAAGAAAAAGAGAAAAGTCACAGTGATACCCAACAAGCAGAAGACATTGTTGCCCGACGAAGCAAAACCACACGATGCCCGACGAGCTAAAAATAGAGTTGCCCGACGAGTAAAATCCAATGATGCCCGACAGATGGAGATCCTGAAGCTAACTGGAGCCACACCGATAGAACTGTCAGTTGTCACCGACGACTAACTACAGAGTTGACTAACAGAACAGAGAGTTTAGAAAATGACAAAATATCTAGCTAGCAAGAGCTAAAGATAGATTTAACTGGTTGTTTTCTTTGTTTTATTCGACCATAGTTAAGTGATTGATTTAAAAAGGATTCGTACAATTGGCCAAAAGATAACTACAAGACAAATCAAGAGGTATCCTTTAAATCAGATTAGCTGGATTTTTTTTCACACCAAGAATCAAGAATCAATGAATATCATGTCTATATAAGAGACAAACTTAATTCATTTCTATATGCATGGGAAGGGGAGTGAATAGAAAGAGGATGTTGAAGAGAAACTAATGAAGAATAACTTCATACAGTCTTGATCAATCAAGCTAAAGGAGAGATAAATAATTCTGCAGACACCGACGAACAGTGAAGCACAACATCATAGAGTAGAAAGTGTGGAGCACAAAGAATTGAATTGATACATTGATCAGAGAGGTAATGTACTTAAATAGATACAAAAATGTGCAATTCAAATTTACATCATAAATAGGTCATAATGTTTCAGTTTAACCATTGAAGCATCAAGTCTCTTAACCGAGCAGGACTAAATAGTCTTCTATATATTGATGTACATCCCAAGGAGTGCCAAAAAGGTTGATTCATGAAAGTAGCATTGGACTTTCTCGATACCTATTGACAATCTAAGAAGGAGGTTGATTCAAGGATGGTAGCAATAGATGCCCGATACTAAGTGACAACCTCTATGTATAAAATCCTCTAACAAGGTCACACTTAACAGTGTGTTTGTAAC
>MU224344.1:441166-456586 GCA_018584345.1 Thuja plicata
AGTCAACAATATAAGTATGCAGTTTACTATTCAAATGAAATAAGCTTGCAGAAACTTAACAGTAAAACACAATATAAACATTCACACAAGTTGACACCAGTATTTAATGTGGAAACCCAATTTGGGACCACCAATAACATGCTATCAAGTTTTCACTCTTCTGAAGTGATGCCCTATGAAGAGTCAGCCATGTTAAAGGTTACAAAACACATTGCTAAATGTGACCTGGTTAAAGGATATAATCACCCTGTCAGGAGTGGCCTTGTTAGAGGACTTAGAAGATTCCAATCTAAATGTCACCTTGCTCACAGGATTTATACAATGACTATTAGGTCAACCTGGTTAAAGGATTTGAACTGATACAATGATTAGAAAGTAATCACCAGGTTTGATCTGATACATACAACTTACTTTGCAAATCCAGATCCAATTCAGCGCTAATGCTAATTCACTGAGTGGCCTCCATTATCATTTCAATCTTCAAATCTGCTTGGAAATTCATCAAGCAATCTCTCTCTGCTTCTCTTCTCAGCCTTCTTTGCTTAGATCTTGTCAGTCAGTTAATTAACCATCCAATCCTCTTGCATACTCTGCATACACAGCTATATCCATGAATAACCCCTTGAGGTTATCATATACCTCTCCATCTAGGTCAGATACATCTTTTGCCGCTTAATCAAGATCATAGATCTTAGGTTAGATCAGACCAAACATATCTTTCCATCATTACATTTAATTTATTTCTCCAATACAATCACCAATTAAATCTTTGATCCGTGCATTAATTACGGTTACCCATGCATTTACATAGTGTAGATCAAATGTGCTTATCCTTAAATTAACTTTACATATCCCAATAAAATCAACTATGTCAGCCAGAGATCTTAAATCTCATCAATCATCAAAATACTGCTACTCGGCCAACACTGTGTTCCTTGGCAATTTACTGACTCTCGGTACATACAAGAAAATATGCTCGGCACACACTGGTGCTTGGCCGACACAAAACTTGCTCGGCATAAACTGTTCTCAGTAAAATGTCAGTGAAAGATAAACAACATATCACTTTTCCAATGTGCCAACTGATAAAGTACCCTTTGTAATTCCTCATAACTCAACCATTCTTCTTGGTCTTCTTGTTCAATCTCCTCCATCAATCAATAGATATGGTACTCAAACAGATAGCAATCGTCTCACCAGTTAATGTTTGACATCAATGACAAAATAATAATTGTTTCCATTGTAGCTTTCCAAACAATATTTCCAACACAAAGCACTGAAAACTCTCTCATCCTCCACCGAACCCAATCTCATGGTTTGACATAGACCAGCAAGCTTGAAGACCTCTGAAACTTCATCACGCATCATTGTGCTTTGTTTTAGTTATGTCCAAAGCCGTGTTTTTGAGCCCTCTACATGTGGGTTATGCATTAATTGATATTGATGCTTCATAGTCCTTGCAAAAGCACCTGATTGTTGTCTAAGAAGACCTTCATCTAAAATTCCTTTGGTAGTCACTCCATTGAATTCTACAGATTTGCAAAATTTCTTTTATCAAAATCAACAACCTATTACGATAATCTTCCTTAGAGTTTAAGTGCCAATATTGAGGGAACACAATTGTAATGGCCTCAAGCAGTTGTTCATATGGGAATCGGGATATTATTTCAGAGGAAACTTTATAGGCTATGTCCCTTGCATTAGCTGCTATAGACTCGACAATCTTGGTAAACTCTTCCCTTGTAACTCTTGTAGCTCGCTTCTTTGGGGCATTGTAGTACATTGGTATCTGAAATCCCCTTACACAAACACATAAATCTCCATTTTCGACGATCTTTAAATAATTATCAGGTTTGTCCAATTCTGTTAGTTTCCTCCAGTGATGAAATTTTTCATCGGATAAATTTGGGTCATTTTGATAAAGATTATCGAGGGCTTCGCATGACATTTTACGCAAAGTAGCATATTTTGCAATGTACATGGCTCTTTGCTGGGCTTTTTTCTTAATGAATGTCATTTCTTCTATCATGGGAAGAAGAGATGCTAAATTCAAAAGTGTCTCTATATTGCTTAACCTCCGGGGCAGGTCGCCACATCTCTAATTTTCTGCATTGTCGCGATTTTCGTACATAAGTCCAATCAAAGATTGATATTCAGAAAAAACTTGATGCGTTGGTCCATCCAAAGAGATCCATCTGGTATCAACATCTTTTAGAAGCTTGTTTTCATTGGTAATTCCATTAGAAAAGTGTTGAAATTCCCTATAACGTTTGGGACTTCGACAAAAATATGAGTACAAATTTCTTACTAAATCTTCAACCTTGTTTACTAAAGGAAACTTCTTCACAACTCTAAAAGCAAGATTCATCCCATGGGCCATACAGTGAATGCCAACAACATATGGTGAACAAGAAGCCTGCATCTTTGTGCAAAGACTATTCCTTTGACCTTGCATTACTGAAGCTCAATCCGCTCCAACACAAATCAACTTCTTCGCCATTGTCAATTCATCCATAGCTCCATATTCAATTAAATGGCTCTTTACTAATTGAAATAAATTTTATGTGTAGCATTGTCCCTCAATTTTGCAACAATTAGTAGATGTGGTTGACGGACATTAATCTGTACAATATAAACATGCATGCATACCCACGACGTATTATCTATTGTCGTAACTTCGTCTAAGGACAATGCAATAAAGGTTGACTCTTTTATTTTTCTTTGTACATCCTCTATTTCAACTTGGACAATACAACTTGCCCATTCCCATCCACTGTTTATTGACCAATGAGTGATAGGATAGTTAGGAAATTTCAGAAAGTGTAACAAACCACTCATTTTTGGATAGTCTGTCATTGGCCGCCCTCTGCTCAAAATATGGAAAACATTACTTAATTGAACAGCTTTTCTACGTTCTTCTACTTCACTTGCTTTTGCAAAAATAGCATTATTAAAACCTTGAACTTCACCAGGCTTCATCTTAAATTTCTGAAACAAATAATATTCCTCAGCATGCCTTTGATGTTGACATTGCTCCTTTGTTTTATATCTTACCACTTTTATTTCCTTTCCATCTACAGTTGAGGTTTCGTAAACCTTACCAACATGTTTCTCTATGGTGTCTAGTTTAAGCTGCAACCGCTTTTATTTTTTATACTTCCAACTACAAATTGTACATCTGCATTCTACTGGCGGCTCACCTACAAATGGATTGTCCACAAGTTCAATGAATGGATACTTTTCCGCCCAATCAAATTTAAATCTCCTGGACATCTCCCATTGACGATGAGTTTTTTTCTTTTGATTTTCCTCTCCCTTTAGTGTAACTGTTAATTGAACCATCATCATCACCGAAGTCGATCGATTCATCCTGGTACTGGTTATTTACTTGAAATTCATCTTCAAGGTCATCTTCATCAGAGAAATCAGGTTCCGCAACTTCGTCACCAGATTTATTAGGTTCCCCAGTTTGTTGAATAGACTCTTGTGTAAGTTTATAACCTCAAAGTTGTACAGGTTCCTCTGATGACGTACCTTCCTCACTTTGACAAACACCATTGTATCTGCCCCCACCAAAGTATGAAGATATTTTTCTGCATTTCGTTGGCCTCTCTTTGACATCTCCACCTTCAATAGTCCTCTTCATGTTCAACTTTGATTGTGACATCTCCAACAAATTAAGGCTGCAATAAAATTTTACTTGAATTAGATACTAAGGAGTCATAGTCTTTCCGGTTAGCTACCGATCGCAATTGTGAGCTCAGAATCAACTGAGTTTTTGTACTCCTAAATCTCTTGAAACTATCCTTATATACAAATGCTTATTTCAAATTTTGGCCAAAGGACCGACAATTGCATATGATAACAACTAATATTTGGTACACCCCGCGTAATTTCAAGTAATTGACTAGGCGAATAGGGCAGGAATTTGGGACACGGTTAATTACGATGCATGGCGAATTGGGTCCTAGTGCAAATAAAACTCACTTGAGACAATGGGCCTTTGGCGAATGGTGATCCTTGATAAATACCCCTTCCTTAATCCGTGGCGAATAATAGTAAATATACAATAGATAAATGGGCGAACAACCCTACTACCGTAGTGAAATTACATGCAAATAGTGGCGAACAACCCAACCACTATATGTATCTTTTATAAAATCTGGACAAACCGTCAATCAGTATACTACACATTTTTTCACCAATTTCTATACACCCGATGGGACATATTCGCCAATTGGCGAAGAATCGCCACTAAAAAAATCCCTAGTGGTAGTACTGATAATTTGGTATCAGAAGAGATAGTGCAAAAGCTTGGCTTGAAGAGGTTTAAACATCCTTGTCCTTATGGGATAAATTGGTTTCAAGATGTACATAGGGTGGAGCTAAAAGAACAACGTTTAGTGAGCTTCAACATTTGACCTTACAGAGATGAAGTATCGTGTGATGTTGTAACTATGAGTGCTTGTCATGTTTAATTGGGCAGACCTTGGCAATTTGATAGAGGAGCTATCTATGATAACAAAAATAACTTGGTCACAATAGAAAAGGATGGGCAGAAGTTTACTTTAGTTCCCTTAAAGGAGGTAGAGTGGAGATGTGCAAGGAATCTAAGCAATAAGAAGAGTTTCTATTCAGAGAAGCAGAATACAAAGGTTGATATGGATTTAAAAACTAATCTGGAGGGCAGATCTGTGAATCGGTTGGTATCAGTAACAAGAAGGGTAAAGTGAAGCAGCAGAAGACTTTGGTTGTGGATCAGATGAAGTCTTGTAGCAGAGGTAAATTGGATGTGTGAAGGACAAGAGGTGGTTCTTTACACCCTAATGATGATGTGAGGTATAATAAAGTAAGTGCGAAGAAGAGTGAGTTAATGGATCTGACATAAAGAAGAGAAGAAGTGCAGAGAAGAACAATTGCAGATAAAGAGGATATTTGGATCAAGAATGAGCATGGGATTTATGTCCCAAAACCTATCAAATGTTCATAAGTTTCTCTTATGGAACATTTTTTTCTTACTAGATGTGTCTCATGCAAAAGCATCCTTGGGTCGTTGGCAATCTTTCATCACCTAAAAATGTCCTTTTAGTTTTGTTCTTGTTTTCTAGTTTTCTGAGTTTTTAGTGGCATTCATTTTTTTGGATCATTTGTTGTTGTGAACCTCAGGGTTGGTTCTGGACATCATGTTTTACTTATGTTTGGGTTCGCACCTCATTCAGATACTTCGTTGTCATGGTCAGTTCTATGCGTTCTTCATGTTCTAATGGTAAGATGGAGTTTTATGTTCTTACAAAGCTATTTACCGATCGACGAAGCTTGGTGGCTCATATGACGTTGTTCCCAGATCTTTGGTTGACGTCTCTCTAAGCTTGCGCATCATTTCTACATATTGGCAGTAAGATCTTATGATTTGGATCCTGACCTATATTTGCACACGTTAGGTTTTTTATTCTTGAAAATGTAATTGATCTGACCGACATACGAGTTGAGAAAGCTCTATATATTGAGGCTTTTGATCTTTGTTGGATAGATTTTGTAGCTGAGCAAGGATAACCTTTGGAGGTAAATTCTAGGGTTTAGATCTGAGTTTTTTTTGTAATGGGCATGTAAGCCTGAGAATATAAGTTGCATGTTACAAGCCAATATGGTGTAAATATATGATTTTGTGACAATGCGAAAATTTGTTGTAGCGTGTTGATTGTCTTTTCTTGTTTATGAGTTGATTGTTTACATTGTGTTAACTCTTGTTGCATGGTTGGACCATCTCCATTGGGAAAACTTTTGTCATGACTGCATCACAAGCAATCTCATATTAGGCCAATATTAAAGAGGCAAACAAAATAATGTGTTGGAGTGATTCATTATAGTATGCAGACATAAATAACAATGGTGTGATTTGCTAGAGCAAATGAGGAGCAAGCCTCGTAAAGTTTAGTGAAGGAAAGGTGTGATTCATGATTAAGATATGGTTCATGAAAAGGATGCGTCCTCTTTATTAAGAATTGTGTTTTGTTATGAAGAAAGACAGTGGATGTAATAGACAACAACTATAATGATAAGATTAATTATAAGTTGTTTGATATTACTCATTGAAATTAAATAAAATTTTAATAGTTAAAAGATCACGATGAAAAGGTATGTCTCCAATGACAATATACAAGAAGAGGTCATTTTCAAAGTGAAAAACAAAAGAAAGATTTTTAAGAGAAGGTTGAGTATAAATGTGATGCGGTACTATTAATCTCTAAAGAAGAGATGTAATATGCATCTGTTATGAAAGGAGATAATCATTGTGAATATTGGTGTCTCTAAATTAAAGTCACCTCTCTTCGTAAGGTATTAAGAGAGTCTGAGTTCGATTGAGAAGAAAGTGTGTAGAGTTTTGTAAGTGTAGAATAAAAGAATAAATCAAACATACACCAGTAGAAGTCTGAAATTTATATACATGCAGACTTGAAAGTAAAGAATGCAGATATAGAGCAGATTTGAGGAGAAAATTTGATAAGAGCAGATTTCCAATGTTTAACAGCAGAAATAAATATGAATATACCATAAGCAGATTATATATATATATAATATATATAATATGATAAGAGCAGATTTCCAATGTTTAACAGCAGAAATAAATATGAATATACCATAAGCAGATTATATATATATATATATATAAGTGAAGAATCAGTGAGTATGAAAAATTTGTGAGAAGTTTGATTAGTGAATAGACAAGGTAAATATACAAAGAGAATATGCAAGTATATAAGTATATTTATGTTAATGAAAGGAGCGGTACTGAACAAGAGATGTAATTGACCATCATCTATGAAGAAGCAACATTGAAGGCAGAGCCATACTTTGGAAGTTGGTACTTCCTAAAGGAGAGACTGGCATCTCTCACTAAGTTGGTACTTAGCGGTAGGGGTTACACCTCCAGTAGGTTGGTGTCTACAATTTTGGATGTTTCCAAGGAGTTGGTGTTCATAAACTTAGGGGTTTGTGCTTCTAGTGGGTTGGTGCCTACAAAGTTGTAAAACAAGAATTATACAAAAGCATTGATTTGTTGTGGTTTTCTTCCTTTTGAGTTTCCACATGAACATTGTCTTACTGTGTTCTTATGTGCATGATTGAAAGTTAGTGATTAATGCTATTGTGGTTGATAAAGCTTAAATAGGTAAAAATTGTTGTTATACAGATTCGCCACTTCACCCACTCACCCCCACCTCTCTCTAAGTATAACTATGTGCCTTACATATTTTTCGAGAACTAATGTTTGAATTTATTATATCTAAATGTGTTAATGTATTATTTATGACTTATTTGGCAAATAGGTGCCCCTCTTATGAGTTGGCCATTATGTCATGTGTGTCTTAGTATAACTGAGAATATGAAAGAGCATTATGTCATGTAAGAGATTTATGTTGAGGTATGTTAGAGGTATGTTTATAAAGTCTCATTTCTCCTTCGCAAGCTAGCTGAAAAGGTATGACATCAGTTAGCTTGATGGTAAAGGCACGTGTTTTCATAGTTTGATGGTAAATCCATGTGTTTCTCACATTGCCTACAACATAGGCAATGTGTTTGAATCTTGAGCAGAGTAGGTTTCTGCGTCTTAAACAGAACAAAAAATCTCATGGACTGCTCGTACTAGGGGTATCTGAAACATACCAATTGATGTCTCATTTAACGATGACTTAATAAGCCACCTTTACCTTTATCTTTTATATCTTGAGTATATCCATTCCCCTAAAAGTTTAGAATAATTAGCATGTAGTAATTATTTATCATTGCTTATGAAATTTAATTGTTGCAAAATGAACCACTCCAATGGTAGAATCATTAAATTTAGTTTATAATATTAAATTGGCATAAACAAGATCAGTAGTCAGTATAATATATGAGGTAAAAAAGTTTTATTATTTATATCACAACACAAATAAATAGTAAAATTAAAAATTAACCAAATAAATATTTCTTGAAAATCAACACTTTAATAGTTCTATAATTAGAAAATGTGAAGTGGAATACTTTTCTAATGTACATGAGCATTAGTGGAACACTATCCGCAAACTAGGTGAATTATTGTACATGCCTAAGATATACACCAGCAGGGCATAACCTTGGATAAATGTGCAAAAATGTTACCGATTAATCTACAAAGAACCCTCAATCTGCTTTAAAACATAAGCAGCAGATTCTTCTGTCAGCAAAACCATGTCTTACAAAATTTAGAGCTCCATGTTAATAAAATGCTCTACGACATGGTAAGGCCTTTCTATGTTTTGCATCTTCCCTTTGCGAGCCATTGTCCATTTGACATGTGTTGCCAGCAAAACTATACTTCTTGCTGTAATTTTTGCCACCGTATCAAAGGGCAGAAGATTGTGCATCGTCTGAATCCACCTTTAACTGCAGAGTGGATCATGGCAAATGACATCAAATTACCACTTAATAAATACATTGTATTGAGCTTAGTATAAAACAAAACAGCAAACTCAGTACATTAACCTCTACAATAATATTGGTATCTACTATCCAAGACAGGAAAATATAATCAGCCCACCTGTTTTAGGTGACCTAACAGAGCCCCATGCAATAACTTCTGGAGCTTGTCGCACTGTTCAATCATTTGGCCAGAGTTCATCATCTCAGAGAGAATACAATATAAGCGTTCAACTGAGGTATATGGAAACCAGACAGCAGACATTCTTTTGCGTTTGACAATATCAGCTGGTCTCTGGAAAACATACCCACAGCAGGATAAACATATTTAGTTGAGACCAGGTTTTATGTAGAGCCAAAAGCTTTTATTTATTCCTTTTCCTCCCCTTTCATTTTACTTTTATTGCATAAACCTGCTGTGGCTCTCAAAACACAAAGCAAACCCTGAGATGGCCAAGGATGGCCTATAGCTCACACTTTTCCCCTAAAAGGTGAAAAACCCATTAACAAATCAAGATAATAATTTTTTGCAAGCTTCTCAAGATAAACATAAAAATTATTTATGTCCATATTTCAATCATTATATATTTATTCCTAATTTTTTTCGTAATTTTCCCCAGCCTCAATGAACATATTTTCAAGCAAAACAAAACATATCTGGATGAAATACTACCAGAGAAGACCATGCTTCTATATACTCAAGCAATAAGTAGGTAGCTTCAGAGAATCTTCCATAGTTTATATACAATCGGAGCAATGCTGCAGGATCTGACACTTGCCCAGCCATTCCCCAAGCAGTCGCTTTCCTTCCACCCTGTCATAAGAACAGTCGCAGAATGTAGACACATTAGGTGATATTGTCAGTAAGACTTTACATTGCTTATATTCTAATACTTAAAAGTTCTTGAAAAATTATGGCATTGTAAAAAGCTAACTGTATAAAAATGAGAAATTTTAATTATAGATATAAACTTCATGCCTTCAACATATCCACCAGCCACAGAGGCAAATTAATTTGCGGGTCTGTATGCAGCAGAGTTTCAGCAACGACAACTGGAAGTCGGGGATGTATATTTATGTATTTTTCCTGTTTTGCAAACATTAGAAATAAGTCACAGTAGAAGACATATTAACCACTAATGCTTTTCCAAACAATACTTTAAAATACTTTAACTAAAAAGGAACTTTTTCTAAACTGTGAGCATATTTCCAACATATAAACATAATGAGGTCATTTGTTTGAACAAAAGTGATGGGAGATTAGGAGGTCCTTGAATGAACTGAATTGTGATATAATGTAATTCACTTCACATTTGTTGCATCTCTGTTGTGTAATAGGTTTGTATGACTCTTTGAGCGTTTTTTTTAAGCAATTAGACCTCTCAACAGTTGTAGTAAAGCCTGAAGAAACTTTCTAAAGCTTCAGTTGTGCTAATGTAGATACCAGACCAAATTCATCCATATCCACAAATGAACAACATACAAATAGCTTCATGAATGAATGAACTTTTCACCTAAAATGTTTGTTCAGGACCCAACCCATCCTCAACAAGAGACAAGATGAATCTAATCCCCAGAATGGAATCTCGATTGGCTAGTATATGGTTTATTGGTTGTTTGGTCGTCGGGAGTCTGAAGCCTTAGGAACAAAATAAAAAGCCATTCACAATTTGAGTTATCAGTTACAAAGCATATAGAAAAGAGAGAACATCAGAGAATTATGTTTAATGTTTGGGTGTAGATCATAGCACTGAGAAATTGTAAACTTGGATTTCTTGTTGATAAATTGGAGGCATAGCCCCCCTCGATGGAGTTTTCCTACATTGAATTTCTCAAAGGAAAATCTTTCTGTTTGAAATTTTGTGTTACAATTCTGTTTAAAATTTTGTGTGCTTTACAAGTTCTTTTTCCATGTTCATATGTTCAAGTTTTGAATTTTTATATTTTTCATCGAATATAGCCACTCTTCTCAGTGTCTAACAAACATTCCAAGGCAAGATACTAAATGTGCATTAATCAGTAAAAAGACTCAAAAATAATCATGTTAATGAATCAGAGATTAGTCTCCCAGATTTATTCATATTGGAGCTATTGGAGATACATTTCAACTTGCACAGTGAATGTAAATTAAAAAACTTCATGTCATATCCGGGAGAATCAGTGGATTGGACTCTGGAGTTTTTTTGAAGTCCTTGAATAAGACTCTCGGTGTTTGCTGAGAACACCCAGCCAAGGTTAAAACATAAAGAAAAATTCACTTTTATGATTTGTTATTGCTCAAAACAGGTCTGTAGGGTTTGAAGAAAATGAGGAAACAACATCAAAGCAGCAAAAGAGATCTAGGTAAAAGGATTTGTCTTCTCTTTCTTTTCATTTCCATCTATCATAAATTAAAAAAATCTTGAAATATAAGGGGATATGCTGAAACAAAAAAAATCATTTCCCTTCCTCACTTATTTCCTTGTATTTTTATCTTGTTTTTTAATATTATTTTTTTCAAATGATTCATTATCAATTTTGTAAACATTTATAAACTTATGCTATTGTTATACATTTTAAAGTTTGAAACTATGAGTATGAATGATGAAATTTCAAATATTGAGTGTTTGGAGATCATATGACATGTATAATGTTTCAATTATGGCTCTTATGTTCTCTAAATGCACTAATTTATTTTTCCTTTAGTAAAACTACGGTTTTTCTCTTATGTTACATGGAAATGTGTTTCATGTCCCCAGGGGACTCGTTTCCATCCCCGAAACATTTTGGGGACAATGGGACGAAAAGAAAGCGTCCCCTAGTTGTCCTCGATTTCAAAAAACAGCAGGAAACTGTAGGAGATGTCCCTTGACATTTGGGGACGACTAGTTGTCCCTGAAACGTCCCTAAAACAAAAAAAATGTCCCCGAAACATTCGGATGATTTTTGGCATTAAAAAATAAATAAAAACACTTTTTTTTTAATTCTTTTTACCAAATTGACAATGTGGAGGGCCCACAAGGTTTGAATTCATGTCTGCAGACGATAAAATTAAAAATTCAAATGAAATGCGACATGGGAAAAGATTCGGTAATGAAATTCATGATTAAATATGTTTAAAATTTTATATATTAAATCATAAATATTAAAACATATTAAAATTATAAATCTAATCTATAATTTAAGTTTCTTAACACATTAAGAGAAACAGACTTACTTCAAAACGAGCTGAAAAACTTGTTGCAATTCATAGTGTTTAGAGACTTCAGGACCAACAGACTACAGAGTATCGATAAACACTAGCAGCACAATGGGATGTTGATCTTGGAGATATTAGGCCGATTGATGAGGAGATGCGACTAGGACTAGTTAGGCTATCATTGGATGATCCACTTCTGCCAGAGGGAGATAGTGACTCAGATGATTCTGAGCCTTTAGATATTGATAGCTAGAATGTGGCTTAGTTTCATAAGTTGTGCCTATAGCCTGTTATATTTTTTACGCAGTCACAACAGGTGTTTCTCGAATGGCGATGGTCCAAACCATGCAGCACGAGTCACACAGCAAAAATTAACATAGACACAAGAAATGATAAGCAACATGCTACAACATATCTTCGCATTATCACAGAATCAAAGATTTAAATCAAATTGGCTTGCAACATGCAGCTTTACATTCTTAGGCTCACATGTCCATAATCAGAAACAAATCCTACCATCCTATCCTCAAAGAGGTATGTTTACAACTTATTCTCTCCTACTCAGTCCCACGCCCCCCCCCCACCAAACAAAGATCAACTGCCTCAATATATAGAGGCTTCGCAACACATGTGCCAGCCAGATCAATTACATTTTCCAGGATGTAAGAACCTTCAAGGCTCTAACAGCTGAACTATTTCGGGTTTTTTTGTTGTTTGCAATATTTATTTTTTTTATTTTTTTGAAAAGGTATAACATAAGAAGCAATACTTATGCTGAAATAAAAACTTCTGGAATTTGAAAACCAAACAACTAAGGAATGTAATAGAGGATTTCAAACATTCTTCTTCATTATTTTATATGGGAAACTCATTACAATCAAATGGCATACCCGGTATTGTGGAAGAAGCCCTTTCAATAAGTGTTGGCTGAAAAATAAAGACAAGAACGCTAAAAATCCCCACCAATCAGTAACAAAGTCTTCAAGTGTTGATGCCAAATTCTTCTTTAACCCTCAGCGTCCCTTATATTTTTTACTGAATTTTTGGGGCCCTTTTTCATCAAAATTGTACCTAGCTAGGGTTACAAGGTATGGCTGTAGATGTGCATCAAAAAGCAGGTCGTACGGCCCTAAATAACCAGCCAATAACTCCTTCAATGGATGCACCCAACCTACACAATCAACTGCCCTCAATCTGATAATAAATTCTAAAATTTATTCCTCCAATCAGCACAATGACCTCCGTATGAAGCCAACCCAATAAGCAATATCAAGTGAATATCTCACACCCTCTAATTGCTGCTACAGAGAAGAAGCAACGCTCTCCAATGTCGATAAGCTCAGAACTCTGCAGAAACCCTTGGTTTCTCACAAACTCCCATGTTCCAGAGAAGAAATTTCAATCAAAGCATAAAACAAAATGAAGTTTTGATTTCTCTTGCAAACTTATAAATTCCTACTAGAAGTGTTATTTCCCCAAAAAGCATTTTAAATAACATTTTAAATATTTAATTTCAACTTAGGAAATCTTTTAATAATTCATTAAATTTGGCATTTATAAATAATTACTCAATTAGCCCCCTTCCAATGATGAATAGACCATCAACGTTAAGCGAAAATATAAAGTTATATTATAACTTTATAATACAAGCTCTAAATAATTAATATTTATTTATGTCAAATAAGCATTATTATCTCCATGAATACACAATATCTTTGAGCGTCATATGAACTAGGAGCTGTCATGACAAAGTTGCATACGACCATACCCCATTTCTAAAAACAGCAGGGGTCCTTCTCTAAGCATATCAAAACTTACTATAAATAGCAATTACTGCATACAGAGTCTTGGGGGCCTCAAACGAACACCAATCCTGCAAAACTCTGACCACTGAAGAAGTTGCATCCCTTAAGGAAACCCTCTATCCAACCTCATTGGCAGTGATAGGCCAATCAACTCTTTTAACTTATGTCAACTAGAAGGGGACATCGCACAAGACTAAGAAAAGGTAAAGTGTGCAAAAATAGGTCAGGACCCAAATCATAAGATCTCAATGCCAAGATGGAGAAATGACGTGCGATCCAAGAGAGACGATGACCAAAGATCCAAGAAAATGCTTCACGAGATCGGAAAACTCCAACTGATAATTAGAACATGAAGAACAAACATGCCCGAGCATAAATCCAAGATAACTCCATTGTGAAGTATTTGAATGAAGTGCCAACCTAGACATAAGTCAAACATGATGTCCAGAACATACCCTGAGGTTCGTAAAAGCAAATGATCCAAATCCCAGGTGCATCACTAAAAACACAAAATTGACTAACTGAAACATAACTAAGAACAAACTGAAAGGAAATATTTTTGGGTCATGCAAGATTGCCAACGACCCTCCTGCATCAATTTTGATGTTTGAGACTTCTAGATATATGTTTGAGAGATTTTGATTTGGATATATATAATGATAGACCATGGTTTTGATGTTTGAGACTATTGTTATAATGTTGTTATACTGATTTATACTGCTGCTATTATCATTTATAATGTTATACTACTGTTGTAACTTGTGAAACGGTGATTTATTTGCGTATTGTCTTGTTGTTATCAATTATTGACATATCTCTCTCCTTGCCTCTCTCTATCTATAATATCTTACTATATTTTGAAAGACATATTTTAAAAATTTGTATATTGTCTTCCCCTACCGTTCCCTATTTTGGCTCTTTAAGAAATGTCCTGAAAATGCGTCCCCTACTATCTCCCCGTCCCCGTCCCTGAAACACCATGGAACATAGTTTTTTTTCTTTTGCTGAATCCTTTCTTAAGTTTTTTCCAGGTCCGAGTACAAATTTTTGAGCTGTCGAGTCTGAAACAAGTCTGAGTTTTTCCAACTATGAGTGCGAGAACCCGAAACGTCGATACGTGGAAATTTTTTTGGCGGCTTTGGATGCATTTGGGTATGTGTGTATATATATACAAACAAATAAAAGAAATATACAGAACTGTAAAACTAAATCATTTGATAGTATGATACTTCGTGATTGATAGAATGACTATTTACTAAATTAAAATAATATTATATCAAATATGAAAAGTAATATAAATATTTTGTATTTATTAAATTAAAGTGATTAAAAAAGATAAGATTATATTCAATCTTGAATTCATTATAATAAATTTAAAAAACATTATAATATTTTAATTCTTTTGGAAGCTTATATTATATTTATTATTTACATTTGCCTATACATGGTCGTTTCCTTAAAAACTCCTCTGCCAGCTATTGAAGTGAGTTCGCATTTTTTGAGAAAATTTACATTCACCTTTTTTTTCCGCTTGTTGAGAGGATGGAGGTCAAGGATTCTACATTCTGCCCTGGCTATTTGCATCGACAAGATTCTTCATTCTTGTCAGAGATTCTTGCAGCATTAGGTTTCTACATTTCCACCCGAGAATGTGTACCAGGACCGAATATATTAAGCTTAAAAATGCCCCAGCCAGTCTGCATCCAAGCGTGCCAGTGTGTGCATCTTCATCCAATGCGGAGGGCCCTAGGACGCATCCCATAACTAAGTCCAAGAACAATGACTTGACCTTTTGTGCCCTCTCTGAATTTGACTGCTTCCATACACACTATTGGTTGCTAATACCGATTTTGTAATGTCCCCGTTTTAAAGGTAGTTTGATTTAATTAATCTAATTAATTAAGTTGTCCAAAATAATGATTATTTTATGAGGATGACTAATTGATTATTTTAATTAAATTAAAAAGTGGTATTAAGTTAATTATTTATAAAGTTATCAAA
>MU224344.1:461470-483620 GCA_018584345.1 Thuja plicata
ATTATGCATGATTGTATTTGCTGGTTTATAAATACATCTGCCGGTTATTCGAGTTTATCTACTGGTTCTTTGCATGTTATTGTTTATTATAAATCTGCATCAGTTTTATCAGTCGAAATCAGTAAATAGGCCAGTTAGGGTCATTTCAACTTTCTACCATTGGGCATTTTATTGAAAGCAAGGAGTTAACTATGTTGGCCTTGAATGGACTACCAGCTTCATGGGAAGCATTTATACAAGGAATAAGTGCTCGCTCAAAACTCCCTAAATATGATCAATTGAAGACGGATTGCATTCAAGAAGAATCCACACAAATCATAAGGGACATTGGTCAAAACTCTAAAAATGAAGACATTCATGCGTTAAACACTCATTCTCACAAGAAGGGTAAGAAAGGGAACTTCAAGAGGAAGGACAAAGATGCAAAAGGCAAAATCTCATCTAAGAAAAGAAGGCATATGTCCAAGGTACAGTGCTTCAGATGTGACCAGTATGGACATTATGTTATGAAGTGCCCAGATAGGCCAAAACCCCAAGCCTCTATTACTGAGGTTGGTAAGGCAAGGCTAGAAAATGATACTGAGAAACTTGTGTTCTACTCAGCCTTATCAAGCCAAGTATCATCCAGCCGTAACACCTGGTGTTTGATAGTGGGGCATCACGTCACATTACAGGATTCAGAGAACACCTAGATAGTTTAGTGGAAGAATCGGATGAGGAAGTGACTATTGGGGATGATTCCAACTATCCCATGAAAGGAATTGGGACTTACAACATAAACCTCAAATCAGGCATCTCTCTTCAACTCACAGGTGTATTATTTGTACCAAGGATCAAGAGGAACCTAGTCTCTATTTCCGCACTTGAAGACAAGGGATATAGAATCACCTTCATGGAGGGTAAAGTCCTGGCATGGCCCAAGAACTCAAACATCAAGAAGGCTCACACTATTGGAGTAAGGCATGGATGCCTCTACAAACTGTGTACTTCCCCCTGTCAAGCCTTAATACACGAGTCTACTAATACTTGTGAGATTTGGCACAAAAGACTAGGACATCTCCATTTTTGTGGTCTGCGTTCAATGGAGAAAATGGTGATAGGTCTTCCAAAGCTCAAACTAGACCATGAAGGAACTTGCAAAGGGTGTGCTTTAGGGAAGAACACTAAAAGCACTTTTCACAATAGTGAAAGCAAATCTAAAAATGTACTAGAATTTATTCATTCTAATTTATGTGGACCCTTGTTTGTAACCTCTATAGGAGGATTTTTGTATTATGTTATCTTTGTAGATGATTACTCTAGGAAAACATGGATATATTTTTTAAAGTGTAAAGAGTCTGAAGAAATCCTTATGAGGTTTAAGGAATTTAAGGCTCTAGTAGAAAACATATTGGAGAAAAGAATCAAAATTATAAGGACTGATAATGGGGGGAATATACTTCAGAAAACTTCAAAAAAATTTGTATTAATGTTGGGATTAAGAGGGAGCTCAAAGTTCCTTATAAACTTCAACAAAACAGAGTTGCAGAAAGGAAGAACAGAACTATTGTTGAGGCTGCTAGAGCTATGATGTATGATCAAAACCTAGAAACTTCTTTTTGGGCTTAAGCCTCTAGTACTGTTGTATACATCCAGAATAGATGTCCTCACTCCCTCCTAGATAACAAAACCCCTGAAGAAGTTTTTACAAGAGTTAAACCTGACATAAGTCACTTAAGAATTGTTGGTTGTCCAGTCTACATTCATGTACCCAAAGAGAAAAGATCCAAATTAGAACCCTCGGGCAGAAAGGGAATATTTGTAGGTTATAATGAAACATCTAAAGCTTATAGGATCTTCATACCTGGTCAGAAATTAATTGAGCTAAGCAAGGATGTTACCTTTGAGGAAGAATGGATATCTGATACCATCTGATAGATCAAAACTCCCTGCACACCCTACCAATCTACTTTGTGTATGAAGTCCATCTGTGCAACAGGGACAAGTACTCCCAAAAACAGTTGTACCATAACCCAGATATCCATCCTCTGCAAAACCATCATGGATATGTTGACCCTACAAGTAGCCTCTTGCTAACTTGCAGTAACTAACCCCATCAACTGCAGATGGAGAAAACCCATCCCATAAAGGATGGTATAAACCTAGAGCCAACTCACACTGACGTGCAACCAAATCTTCAACCTATGGGTCAAAAGAGAAATGATGAGCGCTCCTCACTGTGTAATTATAGTAAAATCCTCCAATCTCTGTCAGAGACTCATTAATATCAATCCGAGAATCAAGAGATGGCTCCAATCTCTAACTCTCAATTACTGGTTGGGTAGGATCCTGGGTAACCCTCTCAACAAACCCAACAAAATCCCTGTGGGGAAGCATTGTAGTCAAAGAATATACAATCTTTCCCACTAAAACCCGAATACTGCGAGAACCCCAGATGAGAGTACCCTCAGAGGCCCCGAAAGGTCCCTCCTGCAATTCCGGACTCTCAAGCAGGTACTCCATAAATGACTTTGTGCAGTAGAAATTATATGAAGAAGCATCAACCTGCTCCCCTGCAATCCACAATTGATCCCTCTAAAACTGTGGCACTACCCACTGTCTATCGCTATCAGCTGTATGAGATGAAGTTATAGATTTTCTTATGGCAGAAGGAAACAAATCACCATGAGAGCTCGTCTCCAAATTAGATGATACCCTGCCCAATTCCTGTGAATTAGAGGGAGTGGTGTCAGGAACTAGCACACAACTCTTTGATGAATTCACTACTGCTACCTTGAGCCTCTGAACAACTTGTTTTATCTCATTCGTCATCGTGCTAACTACTGGAGGACCTGGTAGCACAAGACTCTCTCTGCAGTCCTCCATTGATGCACCCACCTCTTCTGTGTCTATTGCACTTGTACCAAGGATGGATGTAACTGTGTCCCCAACACATCCATCATTGCCATCTGTGGAAGTCGACTCACCAACAACCAACATAGTGTGGAGCAACATAATAGGGACCTTGATGCTATCTAGAGAAATCATGATTGAAATATAACTTATTGCGACAAGATATGTGAATAACATCATCATCAATGAGATGTTGAATTTTATAATGTAAAGCTTGACATTCATTAGTAGAGTGATCATGATACCTATGATACATGCAAAAAGGAAGATTCATATGTTTGTGACTATGTTTCTTTTTAGTAATCACCTTAGCACGAAGAAGTTTAGGTAAAATGATGTCTTGATTAAATGTAGATATAGAAAAAAGATAGGATGTGGACAAGGAAGTAGAGTCAAAATCATATGCTTCAATACGTTTCTCACTTTTCTCAACGCTATGTTGCACACACCCTAAACCATGTTTATGAGTTGAATTGGTTTGAGAATCAGTTTGAATTAATGACACACCAAGCTCCTCAAAAGATCCCATGTTGTCATTAGGAAGTTTGTATTTACCCACAAAAGATGACCCCCAATCAACATCTAAATAGGAATTTGCAGGAGTCGATATGTTGTAGGAATCAAATTCGGTTCACAAACAAGTATTAAATTTATCATCAACAGGGAGTGTGTACATTGTGTTGCTATAAATGAACTTCACTTTGCGATGAAGAGTTGAAGGAACAGCATGGATTGCATGTAACCATGGGCGTCCTAGAAGAAGATTATAGGTAAGAGGACCGGGCATGACATTAATAGGTTTAGGTAAAATAAAAGGGCCTACTTGAATAGGCAAAATGATAACACCCAAAGATTGTTTAGTAACATCGTCAAAGCCACGAATAGGAATAGGATTGGGTTTGATAGTTGAAACATCAACCTTGATTTCATGCAACATGTTCATGCTACAAATATTAAGTCCTAAACCAGTATCAATTAAGGTCTTATGAATGTGATTACCATTGATAAGGATATTTACCATAAGGGCCTCATATTGGTCTTAAACTTCTTTAGAAGGTAAATCGTCTTGAGTAAATACAATTTGAGTTGGGACATGAGTAGCATGCATGCATGGAAAAGAGGGATTGATGTTGTGTTGGGTAGGTGGTGGAGTTGGAAGCATAGGTTCGAAAGGTAGGAGAGAAGTAGGAACAACTGAAGTAGTAGGTTGAGGATTGTTTCTTGTGTGATTATATTCCTTAATATACTCCAAAGGACTCCTAGGTTTTCTTTTCCCAGGTATGACTGGCTTTTTGGGCATTTGAAAGGAACCTTGTTGATCATATCCTTTAACTGTTATCTCAGGGGTAGTGAAAGTTTGAGGAGAATGTTGAGGATAAACCTTAACAATAACCATAGGTTTGTTAGATGTTTGAGATGGATTCAATTGAGTACATCCATTAATGGTTATCACAGGTGTATTGGTTATCGTAGGCTGAGCATTAACAATAACATTGACTTGATCGAGCTCGTGATTCTTCATTGGTTGATCACTAAAAGGGAGAGCATTAAGGTCATTATGAATGATATGATCTTCTTTGCCCAAGATGTCCTTAGAAGAGGGATGAGGAATATCCTTTAATACTTCATCTCTAGAAGGAGTGTCAAATGAAGGTAAGGGGATGTTAAGAAAAATATTTATAATGTCCTCTTGCTCTAAACTATCCTCATAAGGGAGATATGCTTTAGGAGAAGGGTCATCGTCATATATGATAGTCTCATCTCCAAAGCGGGTAGGAGAAATGTCAACCGATATATCATATTCTTGTATCAAGGTTGCTTCACGAGGAAGGGAGTAATCAATGTCCTTATACAAAGTTTAATTCCAAATAGAAGAATCATCAAGGGAAGGAATATTGTGTTGAATAAGACACACTTTAGGATCGGAATAATCATGGTTCAAAGTGGCTTCATGAGGAAGACAGTAATCAATATCAATATCCAAGGGTTCATCCAAAATAGGAGAATCATCAAGGGGAGAAATATCTCTGAGTGAAGCACACTATAGGAGAGCCATAATCATGACTCACTAAAACTTGATCCTTAGAAGTAAGGGAATAGGAAGGAAAGTGGGATGAAGAATTTGTCTCTTGAATGTCTTAATGGGAGAGATACATTTTAGGAGAAGGATCAACATTATCCCTCAAGATGTCACCCTTTGAAGAGAGATTCTCTAAAGGAATGTTCATGGACTCTTTTTGTGCTAAAATGATTTCATGGGTAGGATTGGTATTAGCAGGGACAATAGTATGATTATGAAGGAAATTAAAGACTAAACCATCATCTTATGCATGCAAGGAAACATTGTGAAATTCTTGAAAGAAACTTGAAAAGGAACTAGCAAACAATGATAACAACTACATGCAAAATACCAAAAATGAAATGTTTGTATTTTTGAAACATGTAAGAATGCAAGGAACATGGCTATAGCAAATCTAAATACAAAGTAGATCTAGAAATACAATGCAAAGGAGATCTAACCACCAAATGAGAATGTAAAAAACATGAAAGAGTCAGGTTCACCAAAATGTAACATACAAAATGGTTAGCAAAGTATATGTTATATTCAGGAAGATCCAAGACCTTGAAACAAATGAAACCCGATTAGCCCAAGGTAAGGTGCCAATTCGTGATCTTCACAATGTAGGGTCTTGGATTGGTCTTCCTTTCCCTAAGAGGAGTCGTAAATGATATGCAAGAGAGGAATCTAATCAATGAATGTAAGTGCTAGGAAATGAAAATGAGGGAAATGTACTCACCTTAAAGACTAGAAGAAGATGCAAGTTCAGATCTACAAACGGACTGTAAAACTATGTCAGAAACTGGAATGGAGATGGATCTAGAATTAGGAAGCTGCAAACTGCAAACTGTGAAAATTTGGAGGTCTGGGGAACAGGTCACACTTGGGTACATGTAGACCTCGACCTGTACCCAAAAACTTGAACTGTGTTCTACAAAATTGGAGTATGTCTTCCCAGATCTATCATTGAAATAGGCACTACAACAAGAGGTACAGGTCGACCTTGACCTGTACCTAACAGTTTCGGAATTCAGAATAAAAGACAGACTTGGAAAGTGCTCTAAAAAGGGTCCTTGGATCTTCAACTGAACCTATGAATCCAAATTTACACCTGCACATCAAAGTGAGGAGAAATTGTTGGTGGGGAGGAAATGCATGTTTGATTGAATGAATGGATAGATGTTTGCTTGAACTCCTTGAATGATTGTACTTGAGTGCTTGAGAGAGATTTCTTGTCGTATGTGTGATTGCAGATTGAATGTAGATCCTCAAATGAAGTGAGAAGAACTCCTTTTATATCGATTTCAGGCATCAAAATCAAAAGGGCCAACTACACTAAGCGGGAAAAGGCCAATACTTTGCATCGAGCTCGGGAGCCAATCAAAATTCACCTCCCAAGGTACAGGTCGAGGTCGACCTGTACCTGGAGGTGCAAAACTCTAAGGCAAAAATCTGAATCCCGAGAAGTATTGAGGGCAGTCAGGGGAAATATGATGAAATAAGCAGGAAAATCTGTCGTAAATGCATTTAAATCTTAGAAGGAAAAGAATTTTGTGATTGGAGGGATAAATGGGAAATCATGCATAGAAATTGGGGCCAACTTAGAGTTTTGTGCATGATTGGAGGAAGAAAGAGGACCTTGATTTAAATTACGTATACAATTAAATGCAATATGAGGTCCTAATGCAAGAAACACACTAAGGAGGGCTAAAATGGTCCCAAAAAGTGTATAAAAGTAGTGCTTACTTTTTAGGACGATATACATACCATCTTGTATTCACCGAGATAATTAATTTAAGTGTAAACACCCGAGGTCAACCAAACCTAGAGTAAGAACACCATCGAACATTGAAACCATGTCTCCAAAATTCAAATTCTTGAGCCAACTGAAATGAATGAAGATATGGACATAAAAACCTTAGTTCCAAAACCGCGCCATCAGAAACCACTATGCGGAGAAATGGAAAGCATGCATTTCACACAAAAAACATTGTTAGTCACATTCTTATTCCAACATATAGCAATTCCACAATTTTGTGATCTGAAGCACAAAAACCTAAATCCACTGACTTCAAACACCTTCCAACATGTCAAAACCTCATCATTATATATGCAACATGAAGAATATGTGGATCAATATTCTTAGCACCAATAGTAGTAATAGCATGTTGACATCAATGACAACAATACATAAACAACCATATTGACTTATCACTTATGCAAACCAACCCATTCTACTCAATACTGCAACAGTACGCACCTTTGCATACCCAAGACTTGTGAAACTAGGAGGTGCACTATCGATTGCCGACACCATGTCCCGCAAATATGGTGATCTAATCAAGTTGAATGGAAGATCATTGGCATAGATGCAACGAGCAATATTTTGTTCAACAATATCTCTTGCTTCCATTTTAAACAACTTGTCCAATGGACCTCTGTTGTGGGTGGAAATTCTACTTCAACTTCCATAGAGGCTATAGGAAAGAAGGGATGTTTGGAGGCCACTACCATATCAGTAGATAAATTCAATATTTTTTTCTTTCCAAAGATATCCTCCACCTCTTGGAAATTGTGAAATCCTTGTGGTATGTCTCCATAAAGGAGATCCTTAATCAATTTTGTATTTTTTGTTTCCTTCGGACTTCCACACCCACTGAACTTTGACTATTGGCCATTCTTGCAATCTAAAAAAAATCAGAAACAAACTTAAAAAACTCATCACAAACTTGAAAAAATCCATCAAAAAACTAAAGAATAGGGTTTAAATGCTTACCTTACACGCTTAAATCTCCTTTGTGGAAGCTATTTGGCACTCCACAAACAATCTCCTTTGAAAAAAACCACCTGACCTTCGAAATGCCAAAATGGAGACAAAATGAGTTGAGAGAAAAAAAAATGATATGTTTTTAGGTTGAATGGTCTCATAAAGGGTTGTTTTAGGGTTTTTACGAAAAACAAATTAAGAAAAATAAAAAAAATTAACATGTTTTTTGGTCACTTTAAGTGACTGCCCACAAATGTGCATAGGGTGTGCACCATAGTTTGTGGATGCACCCAGATGAAATATCCTTGGTAATAGATTCAATTCAAAACATATAATTGCATAAACTAACTTCAATCTAATCAACAATTAGTAATAACAATGAAATGAATAATTTCAACCAGTCGATTCTATTTGAGAGTTTCTATTAAATCTGAGCTCTTACAACAACAAGGAGAATGGTAATATGCAGAAGTAAGAGACAATGATAGGGAAAATACTTGTAGCTGAGATTCCAGTTTCTTAAATTTCTCCTTACAATATGTTTTTGGAAATCTGATTGAACATAATCCAAAGGCTACGAGTGAATGTATCTCCACCTCACATGCAACTGCAGACTCTTCTTTCCATTGTGATACCCTAAACCCTTCGAACTTCAAATGTTTACCATATTTCTCCAAGCACAAATTCGTTGTCTTATCAATTTTTGTGGTTGCCAACAGCTGACTGGGGCTACATCCAGGCAACTTACACAAGGGCTTTGTCCTGTGGCTAGCTGAGATTTGCAGAGAACTTCACAGTTCACTTCAAGAAAAAAACCAAAACAATCCACAATGCATAATAGAATCCTCTCTAATTCCCATCTGCCCACATATAAATGACTTTCTCCACAAACGCTGTGATTTTCCTCACAAAAACAAGCAACTTGTCTTACACATGAAACTTTCCACATTTTAACAAAATCCCTCCAAGATAATAATCCTTGCAATTTCAAACAATGACTACAAAATAGGGGATAACTTAAGTGGAGTTTAAAACAATTACATCTCCTTTTATTTGGATATTGCCTAAGTCTAGGAGACCAAAGACTTGGCAATTTATTTGAAGTATAAAAAATACATTACTAGAGTAGGGACATTACACTCCTCCCATCCTATGATTGTTCGCCCACCAGCAATCACAAGTTTGGATGCTGCAAAATTTCTTCTCCTTCCCAAGTTGCATCCTCAATACATAAGTCTTTCAATTTGATATGGTATTCTTGAACAACTTTCTTTCTCAGTTTTATTTCTCCCTAATCAGCAATGCCTTCAAGAAACAGGACTGAATTTCCTTCTTCATCTAAGGGTGGCAACTCTGGGGATGCGATAGTATGCTGACCCAATGCCTTCTTCAAGCAAGAAACATGGAACACATGCTGAATCTTACTTCCTTCCGAGAGCTCCAACTCATAGGCAACCTCACCAATCTTCTTGAGAATCCTGTAAGGACCATAGAAATGTGAATTAAACTTCTCTGCGACACTACTCTTCAATGATGACTACCTATATGGTTGTAGGCGTAAGAAAACCAAATCTCCCACCGAAATGTTCTTTCAACTTTGTGTATGTTTGCATACACATTCTGTTGATTTTGCGCATGTTGGATGTTATCCTTTAGCACCCTAAGATTATCCTAATATTCTTGAATTGTCTCCTTTGCGTGAGGAACCTTGCTATCATCAAACACCAAGTCTACATATGATAAAGCATTATAAATGCAAGGCTTTGAATGGAGACATTCCAATAGACATGTGAAAGGTAGTATTGTAACAATACTCACCCAAGTAAAGCCATTTCACCCAAGCACACTGCTGCCCTGAAACATAATTCCTCAAATAGCCCTCAGTCCATTTATTAACTGCTTTGTTTGTCCATCCGTTTGAGAATGGTAGCTCGTGCTTAGCGTCAACTCTATACCTACCAATCGAAACAACCCTTGCCAAAACATGCTTGTAAATTTCCTATCCTGATCACTATGGTCTTAGGGAGACCATGCAACCTAAACACCTCTCTGAAAAATAAGTCTACAACTTGAGGTGTTGAATAATTTGTACCAATGGCAAAGAAATGCCTGAGATTTGTTAATCTATCCACCACTACAAAGATACAATCTTTCCCTTGAACTCGTGGAAGACCAGTGATAAAATCCATAGATATTCCTTCCCACTTTTGCTTTGAAATCGGAAGTGGTTTTAGAAGGTCTGCTGGGAAAATGTGTTTTGATTTATTTTGCTGACAAACCAAACACTCACGAACATGTTGCAGCACATCATCTTTCAATCCCTTCCAAGAAAACCTCTTGGGAATCTAGCAATAGGTCTTGAAGAACCCTTTGTGCCCTGCTAATGGTGTATCATGCAATGCTCTAAGAATCTTGGCCTTCAATTTGGAGTTTAGTACAAGATAAATCTTGTTTTTACAATAAATAATACCATCCAGTACCAAATACTTGTCATCTTGCACCTTGCCACCAACCAAATCACTAGCAAGAGTATTCTTTGTATATTCTGATACTAATTGAGATTTCCAATCAGCTAAAATCTCAATAAGAGAGGAGAGTTGAGCGCCTAGATAATGTATCAACAACAATATTTGTGTTAACCTTTACATACTCCACATCGAAGTCATAAGCTTGAATCTTGCTTACCCACTTCTGTTGCCACTCATTTAGGTCGTGCTCTAGAAAATACTTGAGATTGTTGTGATCTATCCTGACCACAAATTTAGATCCCACCATGTAATGTCTAAATTTAGCTAGTGCATGCATAATCACTACCATTTCCTTATCATATGTAGAATACAAGCTCTCTGGGTCTTTCAATTTTCTACTCTCAAATGCAATCGAGTGTCGATTTTGCATCAATACGGCACCTATCCCCTGACCTGATGCATTGCACTCCAAATCAAATGGCTGCGTGAAATCTGGCAATGCTAACAATGGACAAGAACTCATAGCCTCCTTGAGTTTGTCAAAAGTCACATGTTATGTTCTTGGGTGGTGTCTAGTCTAAGATCGTCTATATCTTCTCCTGATGAACTTTCACAACATCTGCACCAATAATGTGTCCAAGATACAGTATCTTTGTCATCCCAAATTTATACTTGGAAGCTTTTGCATATAGTGACAGAACTTCCATGATACTCAATACCACACCTAAATGATGCAGATGATCACTCCAAGTCCTGATGTAGATCAAAATATCATCAAAGAAAACTAGAACAAATTTCATCAACTGATCACGAAATACATGATTCATGCAAGACTGAAATGTTGCAGGTGCATTCATGAGCCCGAAAGGCATGACCGGGAACTCGAAATGTCCACAATGGCAACGGAAGGTTGTTTTATGAATGTCTTCCTCTCGCATCCGTATCTAATTATATCCTAAGCAGAGATCGATCTTAGAAAAATACATGGCCCTGTGTAACTCATCGATCCTAGGTATAGGATATATGTTTTTAATAGTCTTCTTATTAAGTGCTCTATAGTCTATGCACATGCGCATAGTTCCATCCTTTTTCTTTACTAGAACCACTGATGAAGCAAAAGGACTCAAACAAGGTCATATATGTCCCATGTTGAGAAGTTCCTTAATGGTCCTTTCTATCTCCTCGAAATGTTGTGGGTGTTGATAAGGTGTAGTGATTACTGGCTTTGCGCTCACTTCTAACTCAATCACATGCTCTAACCCGCGATATAGTGGCTGCCCTAGAAGTATATCACCAAAGACTATGTTGTGCTTATCTAGCACTGTCCGAATGTCCACATGGTACTCCAGTTTACTGCTGGAGTTTTGTTGGGAGGAGACAAAACACTCTACTACCCAATCAACATCTCTATCTAAAAAGTGCTTCCATCCTCTTGGCTGAAATTACTCGAGAATCTCCATCTGGCATAGCCTTCAATACCATTTTATTGCCACCCACCAACAATTCTAGTTGCATTTCTTTAAAATCCTGGACATGCCGGTCAAGAGACTCTAGCCATTGAGATCCTAATATAGCCTCTACATTGCTTAAGCCCAACACATAAAAATCACTTGTTAGTGTGTAGTCCCCCATCTGAATATTAAGTTGTGGCATCACTTTGGTGCGACTCAAGGGAAACCCATCAGCAACTATTACATTAAATCCTGGAAACTCCTCAGTTTGAAACCCACGCTTCATTACCAAACCTTCATCAATGAAATTGTGCGTGGCTCCACTGTCCACTAAACACACTATCCATTGTCCCTTAAGGACGCCTTCAATTTAAAAGGAGGGCTGCGAGGTACTCCAGACAATGTAGCAATGCGGGGAGTCTCTCTGGCTTAGTATCTTCTAATTGTACTTGTTGGGGTTGATTCTCATGTACCGCATCCTCAACTGCATTATCCCCTTGCTCCTCCAGATCCTCATTATCATAGTGGACTTCAATCAAATGCACCTTGCCTTTTCCAAGGCAATGATGACCCAGTTCCCATGACTCTTTGCACGAGAAGCATAACTTTCTCCTTCTTAGTTCATTCCTTGACTCTTGTTCAGCTTTGGAAGATATATTCTTTTGTTGTTTAAAAATTTATTTTCAGATTTCCATGAGCTGAAATTCTTCCTTGGTGGCTGATAAGACGTAGTCACATCAAGATCAAGTGTCAATCCTATAGCATCATCTAATGTAGTAGGCATGTGAGCTTTGACCAGTCCTTTCAATTTATTACTCAAACCTTCTACAGAAAGCATTGTGACCCACCTTTGTGGCATATTAAGAACCATAACTGAAATTTGCTGAAAGTCATTAATGTAAGTCTCCAAGGGACCCACTTGATTCAACAGCACCAATTCTCTTAATAAACTTCAGTGTCCTTCCTATCTACTGGTTAACAGATTTGTCCCCACTATGATATGTATATTTGACTCTATAAACCCCTTTAAGGACTAAAATGATAACCAGCAGTTGGGCTAACTATAAACAGTTACCCTCTGAATGAAGGTACAGCTCCCTTTATGATATTCAATGAATGTTTAAACTGCAAATAAAATTATGATCATACTTTTCACCAAAAAGTAGTAAAGGCTACTACCATTCATACATAAACATGCCATGAATGTGAATCTTTAAATATAGGTAATTTCAATAATCAATGCACATAGTCTCTGATTAAATTTCCACCAAATCAATCAATAGGAACTTATAAACCAGCTATATCCATTCAGATACACGATACATTTTCAAAGACAAACAACTATTGCATTGAGAAATAAACCCACACAAAGATTCTTCCACTCTGATTCAAACACACTGATTTGAATACGCAACCATCATCTATTGATTTCATTCACAGATAAAAGTTTTCTTCCAAATATCATGTATCAGAAAAATAGAAAGTTAAGTCTATAAGTCACACCAAACTTCGGGCCTTCCTTAACTCTTTCTAAAACATATATATAGCTAGAGTTTTTTAAACTAACTTAAAACTCAAAGTTACATTAACTCTGACCCCAGGTAAAACATAGTTTTAAAATTGTTTCAAAAGATAAATTTTAAGACTCGTAACTTCTTAAATTGAACAACAAAATAAGGAAACTCGGTAACGTGATTATGTATGAGTTGGCGCCCCTAAGTCATTAGATTGGTTTGGACCGGTGACTAGGACATGTGGCAATTTCCATTCTCTGTAGGCAGTAACGAACTCTTGCATTACCGAAAAGTTTGGAACACCTATGTGCGTTATCCTTTGCTTCCATACATCCTTCTCTTTTCGGATATCTGCCACCTTTTTCGCGTACTCCAGGAGTTGGTTGATGCATAATGCCAATAGGGACTCGATTCTTGCAACCTTAGAAATATCACTCTTCGTCAGTTCTTTAGCTACCTTGACAAAGTCGACTTGTTCCCTGAAGGATTGGATCACCAAGTCGATATCTATCTTTGTTCTGTCATCATCCTCCAAGAACTTCAAATTTATGCATTTAAGGTCCTTATACAATGAGAGAGAGTTCTATCAGTACCTTCACTAAATTCTTGAGTTCCTCACGGCCATGTTGAACAACTGAGTTCCTCCAGTCAGTGTTTCTTCTACAGACATACAATAAATCGTCATACAGACCATCTATAGTTTTCTCAGATAAAAATTTCATTATACCATATATTTGGACATCTTTTATCTTGGAAACAACGACTACCCATGAAGTAATTTGTTCTTCCAATTCTTTCATAGTGATCTTGGGGTCATCATGCACCTTTTTCAAATCAAGAATATATTGATTTCCTCCCTAAACCACTCCATCTAATTAGTTATTGAATACTTCAAGCAACATCTTGCTTTTATGAATTTGGTCCAGCATCTTTTGGTTAGTTGGTGATTTTGGATCGAAGGACATAGACATTTGGGAAACAGGCTATGGAGTTGAACTGTGAATTGCATCAATGTATTATGCCATTAACTTTATTGTTTGTTTCAGTTCTTGCTTATCTCTTCCATCTTTCCAAGATCTATTTAGCATCTTCTTGACGGACATCTCAAAGTGATGATTATCGGCAGCTCTGGACGCGGTTCCTAAATCTACCTTTTCCACTACAAAGTCCTTAGCTGTGGGATCTTTAACTTCATCTTCTATCAATGGTTTAGCTATTTCGGCAATCCAGTTCCCTGTACTTGGATCCACATCTACCCTAGAAGTAACTTTCAATTTTTTGGACTCTAGAGTTTTGCCCAAACATTTGTTGACCATGTCCTCAAGTGGTAAGGAAACTGGGATTATATTCCTCTTCTCATTAATTGAAGCTTCTAACCACTGAGGAGTAGAAACTAAAGTTTCCTTACCAAAACTAGGTTGGTTCGGAGTTGAGCTTAGAGCCATCATTGAACTCATATAATCCAAATTGGTATCTGCCTGTTGTTGTTCCATGTCATCCGGAACATCAAGTTCTGGAGTATCTACTTTATTAAGGTTCTCCATATTTTCCAGGTCCACCACTATCTTTTCCATAGGCACCTTTCTTTCCTTGCTTCTGATTGTTGATCTAGTAGATCGGGCAGGAGAGCTAGTTGCAATAGCTTTCTGATATTTCTTAAAGGTTGGAGGTTTTCGAACCTTTGGTTTGTTAGCACCTGCATAACAAGTTCCAATAAGCTTATTAGGAGTAACAGAAGATGGAGAGTTGCTAGTTGGTTCAACAGGCCGTTGTTCACTGATTTGAAGTCTCTGTAATTTCTGCCCTCTAAGCCACTTTTTTGTTCTCCAGATCATTGGTAATGTCTTGTCTTCAATTTGGTCTTTTTTTCACTCTCAGACCAATTTATCTCTAGGATTGCTTGTTGTTCTATTTGCTCATACAAGGGGTCTTCTACATCTCCATCATTTGTCACACCAATGAAATTCATCTTTAAATTTAAAGTAACAATTTGCTGCAAGGAGAATCTACACCAGAGTCTTCTTCTAACTTCCCATTCATTTGAGTAATCTTCCCAATAGTCCTCCAAATGAGGTATATGTGAGAATTGTTCACCAATATTCAAATCGTCCCTAGCGAAACCCTTGCTATCAAAATAGGCCCTGGCTTCATAGCACTGCATCTTAAATTTCTTTAGATCTACCTCCAGATTCGAGGCATCTAGCACTGATCGACATAAACAACGTCAATTTCAATGGGAAAGGAAATTCCTGCACTTGGTTTTGTTGGGAATTTCTTGCTTACAAAAGCCAATTGTCTACTGAATTCAACCAACACAAAGCAATCCAAAGCATGTCTGGGCAATCTTGTCAGTTCACCATCAAATCCTCCTACCCTGATGTAGGTAAACCTGGGAAACTGAATAAAATGGCTGTCATATATGCTCACCAGTTCTATGGCTTCTTCTCAGATTCTCTGATTTAGATTTCCAGCTAATTCATAGACCAACCTTCCAGTGAAGACATCATTCACTCTTCTGTAATTCTCATAACATCTTTTCTGCTGCAGATGAGGGTAGTATTCATAAATTTTAATGTGTTCATTCAAGGGTTCATGATATAATCCTACGCATTCTCTTGTGGAAGCTAAGCAGTAGAAAATATCTGAAGACAGATAGAAGCCTTGATTACAGAATTTATTGCTAAAACATTCATGTAGGCATTGGGCTATAATTTATCCCCAGTCTAAATATTGTGTACCCTAAAGGACTATTTGTACAAAAAAGTACATCCAATCTTCCCAAAAGTATGCTTGAATAGAGCCTTTAACTTTGTGCAACAATACCATAATATCCCTTACTTCTAGTATCATATGCTCTCTGGTTAGGGTTCTGGGCAACCTTGAACCGCCCTTCTGGAATTTTAATAACCACTTTCTTGCTATAACGCTCCTGTAAAATGCCCTTTTTCGGTATAGTAACACTAAGACAATGTGATGGTAAAATCTGAGTATGTCTCCTTCTAGGCAATTCTCAAGACAATCATGATAGTTTCCTTGTTTATAGACAATATAATGTCCCCACTTATAGATTTAATGCACCTATCCTGGGGATCATACCTATTTATGCATTCACGAACCAATTCAAGGCATAGTATGATTGTTGGAAAGGTTGTTGCTTCAACTAGGCCACTTTTTACAATTTCCTGCATTGCGGGAGATTCTGCGGGATTGCAAGCTCTTTCCTTAAAATCTTCTAAATCAAAATGAACTACGGAGTTATCCCCATATGCAGGTGACGAACAAGCTAAATTCAATGAATACTCAAAAGCTTGAAATGCAGTCTTCATGAATGCCATTTTTTTAAAATTATAGCACAGAGAACAAGCGGACCATTCAACGGTAGAAGAACCCAAAACACAACAGGAGTGAGGGGAATTGGAACTCACCTTTCTGAAAATCTGAATTCTTCTACAAATTCTGGATAGGGGAAACCCGTTGCCTCCAACGCTGCCTTCATTGCTCGTTAAGTTTGCGTTCTTTTGATGGCAAATGAGGCTATTAATTCACCTTTTAATGAGATCAAATCCGAGAGGGATATTAATAAATCAATTCATTCGTGCCTCATTACTTCAAATGATGTACTCTCTGACACCTGTATTAATTACTTGTCACTTCGGCGCATAACCTCATTAATCAATCATTGCATTTCTTTTATAGGCCCTTTTAAAATTCATAATCCATAAGATGCCCAAAATATTCCTTTCCTGGTTAATTTCCTTCTAAATATAGCCCCCCTTTACTTTGATATTCTCTTGCATGATGAACCATGTACCTCGAACCAATAAGATACAAAGGTTCAAGTACATCTTTGGCCAACTTTTTCCAAACTTAGAAAAATCTTGATTTAAGAGGGACAAAGAGGACAAGGACAAACACTGACATATACTTCATGAAATTATCACCAATTGAACCGACGAACCGATGAACCTTTGAACTTCAACAGGAGGTTCAATATGACCAACAATAGCGTTTACAAAACAAAGCAAGTGATTTGACAGATATAAGACGTTGAATTTTGAACTCGTTGAACTAATGAACTTTTGATGAGGTTCAAGTTCAATGGTTCAACGCTATGTACTTAGTGCGTTTGAACACCGAGAATGGGGGAGGCTTTGTTCATAAAATGAACTTTGAACCTTTGAACTCTTAAACTCCCATAAGAGGTTCAAGTTCAAGGCTCAAAATTATTGTTTCATTAATAAACCGAGACTTAACACAAGCAATTATCACCAATTGAACCTCGAACCAATGAACCGAGACTTAATAGACATGACCAAGGAAAAGAAGGATGGCTTTGACTTGACTTCGGAATAATTATAGAAAATCAGACCAAGGGAAAGAATTGGAGGATAGGTAACACTGTCAAAACATGTGACCAACCTATTAACAAACTCCTCATATGAATGTATCATGCCATGGTCCTGTGACACTAATCCGTGATGCCACCAATAATAGGCCACACCCTCCAGATGCATTGTAGCAAATTGTATGGCCTTGTTTTCCTCAGTAGGCTTAAGTGACAGGAATGTGTCTAGTTTATGCAATCAAGACCTGGCACTAACCTTCCCGCTTCCATCAAATGTGGGGAAAGGGATCTTATTCAAAGCATCTCTGTAAAGAGCATGCCTGGCTCTGACCCTCAATTTGACTGCAAGAAGTTCTAAATTTGTGGAACTTGATGTCTTTTTAATTTTTCTAGCAATACATATATAGTTTTTTGCATCTTTGAAATAAATAAAATTGAAACACCTAATGCGATTCAATTTTGAATATCCTTTGAAATACATAAACCATGTGAATGCCAAATTTGCTTCCAACATTCAATTTTGAAATCAACAAATACTATATGAAAACGTTTACAATCATGAAAGGAAATTTTAATTAGTTTTGAACCTGCGAAAGCTTCTCTTATCTTAACTAAATCTAGCCGCATCTTGTATGCATGATGGCGTCTAGAAAGGAATAGCTTGGCGGTTGCTAATAAATCATGGTGGTTGTTGGTAGAGAGCCCACGTCCAACAAACCATATCAATTACCTAGCAAAGGCGATCAACATACACCATAACGGATTTGCTTCTTCTCTTCTATGGCGTCAAACCTCAATAACATGTAAACCGCAATGCTGATATGCAGACTTCTCACAATTTGCTAGAATTGAATACCAATCCAAAGTGATAGGAAAACTGACATGAATTTACAATTCATTCAACAAGTTTCTTCAAATACTTGTCTCCGCAATTCGAACCCAAAACATGAATAATGAATATCAATCAATAATGCATTCGATTTCTTCTCCATGTCTTTTATAATCTCTCCACAAGAAATCGAACCCTAGCTTCTTAATCACACATTTCACTTACATAAAGACTATGCTTTATGTGCACATTTGCAATATAATATCTATTATATTTGTTTTCCACTTTAATGATGAAAACAAACCCTTTCATTAAAATAACAATATTCCGACACATAAGGTCCCTATTTTATGAGCTTAGGATTTAAAACTTCTCAACTCGATTCCAACGAGCTATAACACTAAGATGCCCAAAATACAATCCCAATAAAAATAGCAACCTTAGCCGATTTAATTAAATAATAATCATAATTCACCCGTCTTGAGAAAACAACTGAGGAAGCATCACAATCAGAATCTGACAGCACAGGAGTGATCCTGATGATGAAATATGATGAATGAACCTGACTTACTAAAAATAGACACTCCCTCCAAAAATCTTGGAGCCCAAACCGAAAGCCGGAAATAAAATCTAAGAGCATCATATAACTCCTCTAAATCATCTGAGCTCCATGGAACCAACTGTTGAATTACTCTAAATAGTAAGTACCTCAAAACGGGGCCACAACCCACAACAGGGTCCTCTAATCACCAGTATTAGCCTACAAGGACCCAATGATAGGCTAAATCCACTAACTCCAATGCTCACTCAAAATGGGGGCATTACAATCTTTGAATTCTTGAGGTTGAGTACCTTGCCTATTTGGCTCTCTAGGTCTCCTTTCCTATCTTTCAAGCTGGAATTTAGATTTATCTTTTTGCTCATTCATAGATTGATTTAAGTTTATTAGTTGTTTGACCTTGGCAGGAAGCATTCTATACTCATCATGTGCTACCATAACATCATTTGTAATGTGGGTTTCTTACTCAACTTTCGGAACTACTTCTTCAACCGATTTTGGCAAGAACATCAGTATAAAGAGGTCGATCAAAACTGGTATTTGCAGTTCTAAAAGTACTAGAAGCTGCTCTGCCATGATTTTCATTCCCAGCATCACTTCTATCTCCATGACGATACGTGCATGCGGCTACTAGACCCTTAAATTTCCAATTGCATTCAAAAGTTGTTGTTGTGACTATATAAACATTTGCATCATTTGTTGTTGTTGGTGTGCCATATATGCCATAATGTCTTGGAGATTCGGTTAATCATTAACACCATCATTCCTTTGTTCTAACATATTGACTTGATCAAACCAAAGATTCTTTTCTTCTCCCCCTTGCTATTCTACTCTACTCCTAGTGAAATACCTATGTGATCCTGTTCCTCTAGAGTGCACAGAACCAAATCCACTAGCATGCAACAATTATGAGTAACATGCAATTGGAAAAAAACAAACATGCATCCACACCCTACACAGGCTGGCAGGTTCTTTGGGCTCTGATACCACTGAAATATCCTTGGTAACAGATTCAATTCAAAACAAATAATTGCATAAACTAACCTCAATCTAATCAGCAATTAGTGATAACAATGAAATGATTAATTTCAAATAGTCGATTCTATTTGAGAGTTTCTATTAATTCTGAGTTCTTACAACAACAAGTAGAATAGTTATATGCAAAAGTAAGAGACAATGATAGGGAAAATACTTGCAGTTGAGATTCCAGTTTATTAGATTTCTCGTTACAATAAGTTTCTGGAAATCTGATTGAACATAATCCAGAGGGCTACGAGTGAATGAATCTCCACCTCACATGCAGCTGCAGACTCCTTTTCCCTTGCAATACACTAAACCCTTCGAACTTCAAATTTTTACCATATTTCTCCTGGCACAAATTCGCTGTCTTATCAATTTTCGTGATTGCCAATAGCTGACTGGGGCTACGTCCAGGCAACTTACACAGGGGCTTCGTTGTTTACCCGCTGGGGTAACCTAGTCAACTTGCAGAATACACAGAACATGATATATATATAAAGTAAATGACAAGTATTCTCATTCATTCAAGTCAAGTGATTACAACATTGTCTGTGCTTACAACATGGTCCTTTACTCGAAGGTAGTACAAGTATATAAAGGTCCAAAGGGACAGTAAATGATAAGTATTCTCATTCATTCAAGTCAAGTGATTACAACATTGTCTGTGCTTACAACATGGTCCTTTACCCGAAGGTAGTACAAGTATATAAAGGTCTGAAGGGACGCGACGGTTGATCACCGTGCGCCAACTCCCAAGCCTTCGGCCATAACTAATTTCCAACCGACACATACTTACATTATACCATTATACCCAACAACATTCATCCTGTGGCCGGCTCAGATTTGCAGAGAACTTCAAAGTTCACTCCAAGAAAAAAACCAAAACAATCCACAATGCATAATGGAATCCTCTCTAATTCTCATCGGCCCACATATAAATGACTTTCTCCACAAAAGCTGTGATTTTCCTCCCCAAAACAGGCAACTTACCTTACACATGAAACTTTCCAAATTTTAGCAAAATCCCTCCAAGATAATAATCCTTACAATTTCAAATGGCCCCAACGATGACTGAAAAATAGGGGATAACTTAAGTGGAGTTTAAAACAATTACATCTTTTATTTGGATATCGTCCAAGTCTAGGAAACCAAACACTTCGCAATTTTTTTTAATTATAAAAAAAACATTACTAGAGTGGGGACATTACATCAGATGCACGGGTTGCACATCCGATGTGCATCCACAGACTGTAATGTGCATCCTATGCGCACTCAAAGTGCATCTGCAGGGCAGATCCACATCTAATGCACGCCTGCAGGGTGCACATACTGCAACTTAAGATTAAAAGTAGAACAATCAACTCCACCAACACATTCATGGAACTGCATACTACCTTAACCCAAAATACATTTACACAAAGGACTTCAAGGCTGATATATTTTCTTTTTCTATGTTGATATGTCATTTTTCAGTTCATGCAATTCATGTAATGTGGCCACTGTTTGAAAAAAATAAACACTTCTTCTCACTAGTTATGACAATCAGTCAAGAAATCGATAAGATTCGTATTAATGAATTAGACATCAGTGTATCAGAGCTAATCACAAATTAATTCTTGGCCATTATTCAGGTCGCAATGAATCCGTAGCTATTCAAAACCTCAACAATGATTCAAAACAAAGTGCAACAAGCAGCCCAAATCATTTGGAAGGCAATATATCTATCATAAATGCAAGAAAATCCTCCAAGAATCTCTGCCATTACCTCTTCATGAAAGTGTGAGAGAAAAGAACAACAGATCATTTATTCATGTTTGTGTATGCTTTCCTTTCCAGAAGTAGATATCTTAAAGACCCCATCAACTACAAAATTGGTTACATGAGAAGAATTTCAAAAGTTTAAGTTTTTCATAAAAGGACAGTGAAACCCGGGGACTCGCACCCCCACCAAAACCTTGAAGTACCCGTCCCCAAGGCTTACCCGCACCGGGTTCTTGGAGTACCCGAGTACCCCCACCTACACCATTCCACAACCACGCCGCCGCCGCCACCGCCGGGACAGATACTTGAATTTCTATTTGAATTTGGATTTTTGAATGTTACTATTGGGTATGTACTATGTTACTATGTTGAATGTTCAATGGTTCTAGTTCGTGTTGCAATTTTTCTATGTTCAAGTATTTCAATTTGGTATGTTATACAAAAACATCATTTCATAACTAGCATTTCAAGTTCTATATGTAATA
>MU224344.1:494473-523277 GCA_018584345.1 Thuja plicata
CTGTATCAAAAAGAGCAATCACTCTCTGTCCAGCCAGTAGACCATGTAGTCTGAAGTCCCCCTCTTTCCTCATACTGGAAAGATATGCCACCTTGAGGTGTGATGTATCACCCTCCTCTGTATACTCCTCTGCTCCCTGAGTGCCTTGCCCCTCATCAGTCAACTCCTCTGTGTACTCAGGAACATCCTCATCGTCATAAAACCACTCCATCGTCCTGTGTTTACTTTGAGGTTTCATAGGACAAGTATGAATGACATCATACGGTCCTCGACAGTAGAAACAAAGTTTCTTCCTCCTCAAATCATTAAGTGTTTCCTGATCTAAGGGTGCTGCCATAGGACGTTTAGAATCTGATTTCTCTTCCCTTCTTGGGGTTGTCCTATCATAAGGTGGTCCTGAAGGCCTTGCAGCAAACTGTCTCCTGGGTGCAGAAGCCTTGAGGTCTCTAGCCTTCTTCATGGCTTCGTGCAGTGATGGGGGATCTAGGGATTTAACCCATCCTCCTAGTGGTTCAACTAGTCCCTCTAGGAAAATCATCACCCTCCTCCCCTCTGATTTGTCGTACAGCATCACTGAAATACGTTGAAACTCACTGATGTAAGCCTCTAAGTTGGCTGTCTGTCGTAACTGGGCCAACTCCCTAAAATAGACCTCGGGGTCTCTCCTGTCGAAGCGCTCAATTAATCTATCCACAAACTCCTGGTAGACGGTGATTCGATCATGGTGTAATGACCTACGTCCGTGATACCACCAGTCCTACGCAGATCCATCCAAGTGTAGAACTGCAAATCTAATAGCATCCATCTCAGCCACCGGATGCAATGCAAGGTAAGTATCGAGCTTGTGGATCCAAGCCCTAGCAGTGACCCTACTGCTGCCATCAAAGTGTACTAGCGTCATCTTGCTAGCTACCTGTCTCAAATCGTTATTCCCCATTCTCTGCTTATCCTGTGCAGATCTTCCCCTAGAGTATGTTCTCGTTTCTGAGTCAGGTAACGGTCAAAATTCAAGTTTTGTTTCAAGGCTGGGGGAAGGGCGTCCCATTCGGCATAGTGTAAGACTATGTCGTCAGCAAAGGGGCCATTCTCATCATCAACACTGGGGGTGTCAGTCTCTCGCCTCATAAATCTGGGCCCTTGGGGCCTGAATGGATCTCTCCTATCACCTGTCCTGTCAGCTCTCTCCTGTCTCGGAGTCTGAGGCTCATACTCTCTGTGCCGGTCATCAACCCGTGACCGATGTGATGCAACAGAAGCATCACGTGATCTCTCCCTGCTCTGACCTCTAGAAAGACTGAATCGTCTCAAAGTGTCAGAAAGCTCATGTAATACCTCAGCTACATGATGCTGGTCTGCGGCTAGGTTCCTGAAGGTTTCTCTAGCCTCTCTGTCTATATCTGCCTCGGTGGGCCCGGCCCGGCCTGCTGATCCACCTGCATTATTATCATCACCTAGTACCGTACCAAACTGGATCTCTGCATCATCCACATCTGGTGGAGGCGAAGCGCCTCTCCTGTAATAATGTTTGCCAAGAATGAATCTCCTGTCGTCTGCCATAATTTTATCCTCAAATAAATAAAAAGTAACTGGACCCGATTTCCCTACAGGCTGGCAGGAAACCACTCTGATACCACAGTGAAGAGCCTAACCCAGCTCTTCTTGTAACTTAATAGATTTGCAATTATAAACAATAAACTTTGCCAACTTGTACTCTTTATTATTATTTTTTTAAAACAAACATAGAGTTTACAATTCTAAAAAAAAACACATTATTTCCAGCTCATTGCGTAATAAAGGAAACGTCAAGCATTTGCAATGTATTGACATAATTAAAATTGCTTCAAAGAAATGAACATGATTGGCCACCGAGCTGACAGTGTAGAAGCTGTTGTTGCGTGGGTGTTTGTATTCACTAAATCTGTAGCAGACTACCTCACGCTAAAGTCTGCAAGTCATTTGGGGACTGCAAGGTGACTGTCATTATCCCGCGGCTTATCTCAGCTGTCTACCGTAGCCACTACAACCCGTGAGGCAAGGTCCCAAGCAAGGTGACAACTCAACACCAATCCCTGCTTCACACGCCAAGCAGACAATGCAGTCTGAGATCAGTATGTTGCCGCCATTCCACCTAAACTGTCACGCGATTACCACAGCAGTATGGTCACGCACTTCCCTTCAAAGTCCACGCTACCCTGGGTGAATCGTGTGGGCTGCAACAAATGGGTGACCCGCGATATCCACCAGCGTTTGAAGGAGATTCTCTTCAATACTCGCGGCCAGCATACATCCTTCACACCTTCAATCGAACCCTATGGAATCAGCGATATGGGCCTCTTGTGCAGACCTCAATTCAACTATAATGAATACTTCAGACTTCTTCTTCCAGCAACAGTCAGACAGTAGGAAGGAAGAAAGAACAATTGATTTTACCTCAGCAATCAATTGTATATCAGTTCAAAGAAGAATCAGTCTTCCAGAACCAATTTGACCCTTATAAATCAGCAAGGGCTCAGAAAGATGAGAACAATTCTCGAGACCAAGGTTTTTTATAAAAATAATCGATATCTCAACTTCACAATAAGCTTGAATATATAACTCCTTGGATGCAAGAGTTTCTAAAACCAATTCCCAGTTATCCAGTCTTCAAAACGTCAACTTCTAAAAGTATTATAATAATAAGTTATTAATATTATAATACTATAATCAATTTATTAATTAATAACATATCATTATTAATTAATATTAATTATGCCTCTGATGACGAATTCTGCATCCACTGTAAGAATAACTGATCAACCTGGTCTTCAACTGCACTGCCAGAAATAGTAACTGGCCTCCAACTAACTTACTATAAATAGTAAGTCTAAAAATAGAAAGTCCAGAAATAGAATCTAAACGCCGAGACCCTCAAAACAAACTGTCAACTCACGAGGGTCGCGCTGGTGAGCTAACCATATTCAAGTTCCCAGAACCTGCTAATTCGGAGACATCACACATAACCATGAATGATTTAAGACATTGGTAGGAATCATTATCTCTTACGATGCGGGTAAATATCTAAATAAATAATCTCCATGAGCGATATGTAATGTCTAATAGATCCTCCATTGATGTCATCTTAATTATAACTTAATGGTAATCATAACTGCTTTGCATAAGATATATGTGGGAAGGGTAACTTACCTTCGCTATTAAACTCAACCATTCTCTTCTCGATCTTTTCTCTAAAGAAGAAATCCTTTTTTGAACCTCATCCTTATGTAAATTGAATGGAGGGTATTTACTGATAGCATGATTGGGGTTTGTCATATCATTCCAAGCTGGTCTCAATACTTCATTGAAGATGCACCGGTATCCCAAAATTTGTTTTCATCTTTGCTTTTGTGTGATTTCAAAATAGTATATTTATTCAATCCAAACAGTGGGTTATTATAAGTTTTGCTCACCTCAACTTCAAACAAAGGGTTGTGAATAAGTTGAGGATTGCCTTTTCTTTTATAATCAAACTTATTGTAATGTCTCCTACAAGGGACTGCTTGATTAACATGCATTATTATACATTATTATTCAATATCATGCCTTAGTTAAATTAAGCGATAAGATAAGACAAATCTATTAATGTCCGCTAAAGACCACAAAGGGTCAAAGGGCCTGCCAAGTACATCAAAAAAGGTGTCAGCCAACAGCAGGGACACCAAATGATGCCCGAAGAGGCAACTATTGAAATAAAAACAACTACAAGAAAAAGGGTCCAATGGAAAAGAGTCCAATGGAGAAGAAAAAGCGATCCTCCCGACCCCAATTAAGGGCTTTGAACCGCTATGAAGAACTTCCGAACGGAACGATAAGCAATAGGATCAGTCGAAATCATGGGTCGTCTCGGAGTGAACCCGGATGAGGATTGTTGCTACCGAAAAGAGCCCGTCCTAAGTCTCACCGATCTTGAATAAGTGGTGGGCCCAAGATGACGCTTGGTACCGTGCTTTGAACGAGTCCCTGTGAAGAAGGAAGTAATAAGCTAACAAGGTGGAGGTGTCGTCGAATGTTGGTGTTGAAGTGTGTGGTCCCGAAGCCTAAGGGCTTCCTGAAAGTAAAGAGCAAGGCATCTTTGGTCCGTACATCTGAAGGTGGGGAGTAACCGCGCCTCCCTAAAGAGGCAGTAGAACCTCCCCCTAATCTCGTAATATAGATGGCAGCGAAAAATGAAGTTCTCCTCCGAATCCACCTCCCCAATGTTGCAAAGCTGACAAATCCTGTTACTCTATCAATATGATGCTCGACCTCGCAACGGAGTCAATGTGAACCGGCTCTGAAGGGGCCAAGGGGTATCCTCAGAGAATGTGGCCAGTGGTAGGATAAGTAGGAAGGACGAACAATGAGTCCCTCCTTCAGATCAAGAAAGTTCTCTGCATAGAAGGCCATCTTAGGGTGAAGGCCCGTGGGGATTAACCCAAATAGTATGAATGAACTGCCTGTAAATGTCATCTCTGATGCACCTATTCAGCTCCTGGTGAGGGGGGGTAGAAGATGGGGGGCGGGCATCGAGAGAGTACTGGAAGGGAGGGAGGTGATCCATAGCAATACCAATAGACTCAAGAAGGGCCGAAGTCTCAGCAAACTATCCGTGAGCCCGACCAAAGGAATTGATAGAGACAGTGATAAACTCTGAAGAATAGTAGGTAAGGTAGGGGTATCTATGACACCCGTCACTTGAATCAACAAAGCCCCAAATGAAATGAAGGTACCAAACCAGATAAAAAATGGACTCAAGCCTGAAGGGACGCGTCACAAACTCTGCAAGAATAATGTTATGCGGAATGGATTGCTTGCACCAAATGATGCACCAAAGGCGAGTTTGAGCTCGCTCGACAGAGGCCCATTCAGAAACCAACAAAGAAGGTCCCCACACCACTGAACCATAGAGAACAGTAGGTTTGATAAGTGTATCCATAAGAGTCATCTTGGACAAGGTTTCTTGAAAATGGTGTTGGAAACATTGTCGCTCGAGGAGGGCCAACAAACCATAGTTTTATATGTGGCTGAAGGGCAGGTCTCATGGTAAAACGTGGCCCAATGAACTTGACCCCCAAATATATGTATGAGACTAGATCTCCACCTTCAAATCCATGAAGAAGAAATGGAGGTGAGAGGTCTTACAAGCGTTGAAGACCATTACTTTGGTCTTATCCAAATTGACTCTCAAATGTCAAAGCTCGTAGAAGCTCGCAAGACTATCCAACTATCTTAGTAAACCCTCTGGAGAGGAGGCTAAAAGACCAATATCATTCGTAAATAGCAGAATAGAGATCAGGCAAGTGTCCCCGAATTAGCAGTTGTCTGTGGGACAGAATTGTTAGCCCATCACCGCGACCCTCGTGGGCTAATGTTGTGTTTTGAGGGTCTCTGGATCAGGACGTTCTAGTTTTAGTAAGTCGCTTCTTGCCAGCTTCTATTTTGGGATGGTGGAATACAGTGCTCAGTGTTAGTTGGATTTGGAGATGAATCAATTGGATTAATTAAATATTCCCTATTTGATTAATCTTGGAGTTATAAGTTATCTTTATTATTTAATGATATCATATTCTTTAATTGAGACTTTATTATTTTAAGTAGTTATCATTAAGTGGGCTTATATCCTAAGTTTGGAGGGAATGAGTTTAAGTTATATGAAGTGTATGGCTGAAGCTTTATGAATTCGAGCTTGAAGAAGAAGCTATGGTTTATATAAGAATTTCGAAAACCAAGAAGGATTCATTCTATGCTTTGTTAAAACTTGTGTTTCTTGAAGGAATTTGGTAAGGGTTTCAGAAATTCTAGCATATCGAATTGTAAATTTGATTTGTTCATTCAGCACTTTGAATTGGACCATTAATGTCCAGTGAATTGTGTAAAGGCAACCATCGCTGCTAGAGATTGCATTGTTCTTGTGGTTACATTAATACAAGAGGAGCCTGCGGTTGAAATTTGATCACATTGTATCGCAGGTTGGGAGAAGGATTCGAAATTTTGTTTTGGCGTCATCTTTCCAAAGCTCCAGCCGCTTTGGCGGACACCAGTGATCTCTACTTTCAAATACGTGGATGAGGCAATGGATATCTGGTTGTGTGTTGATGCCGCGGGTAATACTTAAACAGTGCGGCCAGCATTTACGTGGAGTAATACAAGGTAGCAGTTTACAACCATCCAGTTAATGATTGATGGTTATTTCAAAGGATTGTAATGCCGTACTATTTGATATAGTCTTTCGTAATTGCTTTCAAAGGAGTTAAGTCTTTCCTGGCAAAATTGTTATTTGACTTTTAAATATTAGAAAATGTTTTTTAGACAAGTTATATATTTGTTTCTTTCAAAAGAGAAGTATAGTTTATATTATTTTGATAAGTGAATTTGGCTTGAGATTGCAACGAAGAGCTAGACAGGCTCATTACATCCTGAAGATACTTCTCCAGCTTGTCGATTTGGATACCAAAAAGAGTAGGCGACAAGGGGCAGCCCTGCCCAACCCCAATGGTGCTCTCGATGAAGTCCGAAAACCAAGAAGGGGTGTTGAGAGGGCCCAAAACTGTCTCGTAGAGTCTCATGATAACTGCCAAAAGAGTCTTTGAAATACCGATATCTCAAAGCCTCTGGAAAACAGTTGTCCTAGGGATAGAATCAAAGGCTTTGCGGAATTCCACAAAGCAACAATACACCTTCGACAAGCAATGACATGCCTCCTCAACAATGCCCCGAAACGTCAAGATGTGATCCATAGTCTGATAATCTGATCTGAAACCTGCTTGCCCCTTGGCCTGGATGTGATGGTGATTCAACTCTCTCGATAGAATAATATGAAGTCGTGGTGTACAGCTTGGAGAAGGTGTGTCCAACCATGATAGTCTTGTAATCATTTGGGTTTGAGGCAGGACATGCCTTGTGGATCGGATGGATGATGTGGTGCGCCCATGAGGGGAGGAAGCTTGTGCAAACAAAAAGATTGAAGAGATCAACTAAATAGGACCCTAAAACTGTGAAGCCATGCTTAAAGAGCTCGGCCTGAAAACCCTCCTCGTCAACCACCCTGCTAGAATTCATAGCTCTGGTCGCCTCCCTAATAGTGGTATAGGAGAAAAGGTGACAGTGAGGGGGGTGCGACCTGGAAAGGGTGCTGACCAAGTGTAGAATGGTTAATAATGCAAGATATACAGAACAATACAGCAAGCATTCAAAGATACCATCAATACAATTACCAATAAATAACTAATTACCAATACCAATGAGAGGCACAAAGTACCATACCAAAATACCAGATTGGCGAGGCAATGTTTATTTCTATTCCTATTACCAAAAACCAACAACTCCATACAATAAACCAAATCATATATATAATAGTCGGTTGGTTGGGGAAACCAACGGATGCACCTCCTAGCTCCTAACTACCCTCCCGACAAACATAATTAAGTCTTACTACAAAATGACTTTATTTCATACTACATATATCCCCCCCAAAAAAATTGTCGTCTTCCAAATGACTATACAAAAGGAAAATCAGACTTGAGAGTTGGGTTGCGAAGACATCCCTAGACTCGGAGCTCGTTCCCGGATGCGTAAGAGATCCCGTTCAACCGCCTTTTGCTTGGCCCGAATTCCTTGGAGCACCTGTAATGCATCCATCCTTTTGGCTTCAACTGCTGCTAACTTCTCTTCTAGTCCAGCTCATTATGTCTTCCATTGTGTTTCCCACATAGCTTTTTCCTCTTCCCAATCCTTCTTCATTTGATTTCTCAAATCTTTTTCTTGCTACAGTTGCAAGTATGTCCTCATGAAGGCCACCTCCATTTCTTGGAGTGTGTGCAAGAGAGGTGGCTGCTCTTGTACCTCCACTATGATGCCTGGGGATGTCCAGATTTCAGCTACTTCTTTTTTGTAACCACTCTTGTAGAGTAGGCTCCAATCTGTGTGGCACTCCCTTCATGAATATTGCCAGGGACTCTACTGCTCTGACTATTGCATCCATGTTCTGGCTTTTGGCCTGCTGGATGATTTCTTTCATGGTGTGCTCCATATTTTGCAACTCTTTGAGGAATTTTGTTCCTTTATCCTCCAATGAGATCATTTCTGAACCCTGCCCTCTGGTGTGTCGCATTATGTTCTCTCCTTATGTTTTCCTTGGCAGTGGCGAGGGTGGTGATGCCATCCCAACTTCCTCCGGCAATCTATCTGCCTCGTCCAACACTGTGTCTTCTCCAGCCTCACTCCGTATATCTTTTTTGTTCTCCGCACCTTGTACCACCAAGGCTGCTGGGTGGGCCACTTCTATACCTTGGGGTGTGTGGAGTCTAATCTTGTGTCCCCCTCTTTGCTGCCCCCTTAGGTCTATGACCTTAGTACGTGCCTGTTGGTCTGTTGGAATGAGGTTGGCCACGCCAGGCAAAGAAAGTCTAGTGGCTCCCCATTTAGGTAGCTTCTGTTGTCCGCTTCCCTCTCCTTCCATACCAAGAATGGTACGGACTCCTTCCGGTCTCGGCATGGTACGGACTCCTTCTGTACTAGGAATGGTACAGTCTTCTTCCGTAGTAGGAATGGTATGGTCTCCTTCCGTACTAGGAATGGTACGGCCCCCTTCCTTCTCACTGCTCATGGTTCTGTGAATCTCGGCATACACTGGTACATCTCATGGCAGTGGGCCTTCCCCTTGTGGTAAAAAGGTGACATTCTGAGGTGTGCCCTTTAAGTGGCCGAATCGGATTTCCTTATCCTCTGAGTCTGAAGAGGTGTCCATACTAACCTCATCCTCCTCTGAACTGTCATTACCCACCTCATCACCAACCTCCTCCTGGCTCGATCCCTCACTCTGTGTTGGTTGTTGTTTTGTTACCTGTCTTGGTTTCTTTTTCCTTGGTTATCCTCCTCCTCTTGTTCCGAAAGTGTCCAAGTGTAACCAGTATGTCATAACTGGTTTGTAAGGATCCACCCTATTGGCTGGAACCAGCCCTCCCCTATGGTCAGCAGCCACGTGTGTACAAACTGCTTCCAAGAATAAAGCTATGGCATGGTGAGGCATATAAAATGCCTTATGTTTTAGTTCCATGAATTCATATAATCTTTCTGAAAGGAACTGTGAGCAATTATACACCTGTCCCCTGTTCAACCCATCCACTACTGGTAGCATCCAAAGGGCTATATCTGATGTGCGGCTACCAGCCGTGAGTTTACTTTTCACCAAGTCCACAATGCAACGCCATTCTTCATTGGCTATAAAAAATTTCTTCAGGCCTCTATTGTTCTTGTTGAGGATGCTTCCCCATTCCTGTTTGGTGAGGTCCTTCTTGCACATTAAGTCCAGCCATTTCTTCTTCTCCTCCGTTGGCATTGGGGTTTTCGTGAGTTCCTGTCCTCGGTTAGGTATTCCAAATACCTTGTTTATTTCCTTAGGAGAGTACGAAATAGTTACAGTCACCATAGTTCGCAATATCAATTCAAATTCTTTTAAATCAAAAATAGGCATAAAAATGATTTTGTCTACCTCTGCTTTCTGTAAAGCTTCTTTCAGGGTGTGTTGATCTTCTGCATTGTCCCACCAGGCCCGACATCCACTTCTGATTACTGTAATATCCCCTAAATAACATTCTCTAAATAAATAAATAAATGATTTAATTATTTAATATTAATAAATGTTAAATTAATATTAAATAATTAATATGCTTTCCTTTTGAAAGTTTATTCTTTTTTAATAAAGTTTTGTTAAAGTGCGGTTTTTTTTAACAAAACATTGTTAAAATGCAACTTTATGAATAAAGTGCGGCTGTTCAGTGGTAACGTCTCCACAGGAATTCTCCAACGGGAATTCTCCACGGGAATTATGTTCCTTAAATTAGGAAGCTTGGAAGATGGGAGGGCATGAGAAAAGTTCACAGTATTGATACGACACAGATTTGTCTTTACCTGAAGGAAAGACAAAGGTATTCTTCCTTTCGTTGGGCCACGTCCAACCTAGTGGAAATCATCTTGAGTCAAAGAGGAACGCAGAAGTGGTTGCCAGGTGTGCGGTTTATTCCAAACAACAGGAGTGTCGTTTCCCTACGCAGCAGATTGGGCCTTGTTAGCCGAACCATAGTAACGAAACTGGGAAAGCTTGGAGTTACGATCTGACGTGAAGTTTACTCTCCACGTAGACTCTCAGGCATCTGTTCCTGATGACGTTGCCCAGCGCCAACAGATATGGTCAAACTGCCATTATGAATCAGTCGGCTCTAAGACAACCGCGTAAGCAACAAGGAAACATATTACAGAATTAATACGACTTTCTTGCCAGTGGTCTTCCAGGTCGACAGGGGATATCTCCATATGTCATGAACTACTGTCCAGCAGGGGTCGCCTTCAGGTGTCTTGAATTACTGTTCAGCAAGGGTGAACTACAGGTGCTTCAATCTACTATTCCACAGGAAAATCTCCAGGTGCACAGCAATATTTCTCTTGTGATGTAAATTATTAAATTTTGCAAACAGTTGAATTATATGTGGAAATATGACATATGGCAACAGAATATGCAAAGTTTAATTGTGATTTCTTTGGAATGCGAATGTGATAGAATTCATGAACAAAATATTTGCAACTTAATCAGAATGATAGTCTGTCCATTTAATGACCAATAGCATTTTTCCCTTCAGTAACTACCAAATTGTAGACTGTATTCATCTGATTGAATTAAATGGTAAAATCTGGGCAATAAGATCGGGAGTGACCAAGATTTATCTCAGATATATATATATATATGCAAACAGAGAATTATTTGTAACAAGGAATAACTCTGAAAAGGGGAATTTCACAATTACTCTCTCAAAGTTGATATTGGCAGCCGTAATCCTTTCCATGTTCATTCCTTTATCCTTTTTGCTTGTCCTTTTCGTCACCTTCTTCACCTGTAATGTTGGATTTTTCTGCTTGGAATCAATAAATTTTCCCTTACTAAGGTTCCCAACACTTATCTTTACCATCTTCGTTTTTAGAGCCAACCCTTGCATGCTTTTATTACCTGTTTTGCTAACTGCTTTGCAACCGTTTCGCGTAGTACAGTTTGGTGTGTATGGTTCTGTACGGTGTACGGCCTTGGTACAGTCAGTTCCTTCCACCTGTCGTTCGTACGGTGTACGGCCTTGGTACAGTCAGTTCCTTCCACCTGTCGTTCGTACTGTGTACGGCCTATCTTCAACACACGCAGCCGCGCTGCAACCTCCGTATGGCCACTTCCTTTCTCTTGTCGTCTGTACGACGTACGGCCTTCCTCCCAGCTGCACGGCCTCCTATCTGCCACCACCGTACGGCGTACGGCCTTAGTATGACCCCTATCTGGCACTTGATGTCTGTACGGCGTACTCCCTGTCTGTACAACCTTCTAGCAACAGCAACCATACGGCTTACTCCCAGTCCGTATGGCCTCCAAGCAACAGCAATCTTCGTACGTTGTACGGCATCTGTACAGGTCCTTTCTTGTGTCTGTCGTCTGTACAGCGTACGGCCTGCTTTCTGTCCGTACGGCATCCTTGGGGCTGCAACTTCCGTACAGTGTACAGCCTCTTCACGATCACTTCTGCTTACTTGATCACGTACGGCCTCCAGGCTACAATCCGTGTTCTCCCACTCTCCTCTATTTGAGCTAGTTATAATGCCCCCCTTGAGTCTTTTATAAGGCTCATTGATGTTAGGGTTTTCTTTTATTATCTCTCCCATCGTATTTTCCTTGTTTTTTTCTTTCTTTTCTTTTATTATGTCTAAGTGACATATGGGATGTATTTCTATTCTCTCATTATAAAGCCTTAGTTTGGATCCATTTACTAAGTCTTTTAAGGGATTGTTATCTAATGTGGATACTTTTATAGCTCCATTATCGCGTACCTTTACAACTGTATAGGGTCCCAACCAGCGTACCTTGAACTTGCCTGGCTTAATTTTTGTGATTTCCTCCTTAACCTTGGCAACATAGTTCTTATTCATTCTATAAGGTCGCTTGCGCACAGGTCTTGCCCCTGGTATCAATGGTATCAGATGGACACACACTTCTGGTGGTACTCCTTTTAGATCTTTATATGTCCATGCGAATACATCCTTGTACTCAAGGAAGATTTTCAATGTTGCTCCCTTCAATACTAGGTCCCAGTCGTCCCCTATGAAGATTTCCTTGGGTTCATCCTTCTCGCCCAAGTTTATTGTTTGTAGTTTAGCCTCTTTGTATTCTATCTTTCCACCAAATGTGTGTGCTGGTTTGTTATTGATGGTTGTTGTGCCTTCCTTGTATTCCTTATACTCCTCAAGGTAACTCTCCTCAGCTTCTTGGATTTGCAACATATTGCACTCTGGCTGGAATACCTCATAGTCGCCCATCTGCCAGTGGAACAGGCCGCTGAGAGAATTAGTCTCGTCTTCTGAGCATTCCCCTAGCCGGAGCACTCCTTCATCTGGTTCGACTCCTTTGTCTTCTCCCTCTGAGTCAGATGCGAGATCCTGACTTACACATTGATCCTCAGGTCTATTGTGTACTTTCTCCCATCGACCTCTATGGATAAGGTATTCTTTTTCCAATTATGGGTGGCCTTGGCTGCCACCAACCAACCTCTCCCTAACAATGCATCGTATCCCTTCTTTTCTAGAGTAATTACCACAAAGTCAAGAAGAAACTGCTGTGTACCGATCCTTACCTTTGCCCCATTAAGGTTCCTATTGGTTTGATTCCGTGTTGATCTGCTCCTACCAATTGGAATGTGAGCAGCCAGAGGGTAGGTTTTCCTAGTGCCTTCCAAGTCTCCTCCGGTAGAACATTCACACCGGATCCTCTGTCCACAATAGTATTAGACAGTTTGCACCCCATTATCTCTATTTCCACTACTGTCGGTGTTCTCCCTGTCCCTATAGTGAATAGAGTATCTGCCTTATCTGCTGGTTTTTCTTCTTTTTCCTCCTCCTTCAGGGTTTCCTCTTAACTGCTTATTCCTTGTGACATTGCTACCCGCAACTAAGATAATGTTTCTAATAAATCAATAATTTTTACAGGAATAGTGGTTTCCAGTACTTGTTTCATGATGCTAGGTACTGGTCGGTTATTTGGGGATTTAGTAGCACTTCCTCTTCCTCCCTCTGGCATGTATTTCTAATCTCATTCCTTGCTTCTTGAAACCTTTCTTTTTCTGTGGCTATGTCGGGGTATGTAAGCTGCTTGGACTGCATTCTTGTTATGGCGAATACTTCATTCTCTGATTCTGCAATGTCCAGCCTGTTCACCCCCTTTTGTCTAGGGCAATTGGCGTCCTCATGATTTCCTGGTCCACATCATTTACATAACATCCCTTCTTTCTATCCTCCTCCGCTCTGACAGTCTCGCGTGAAGTGTCCCCACTCATTACATCGCCTACATTGAATCATGGGCCTTCCTTTTGAGTCATACTGGATTGCCCTCCGAGGTGTGTTGTTATTACTGTTGTTGTTGTTGTTGTTATTGCTCCCCTGTCTATTGTTTCGGTACCCTCCAAGTGAGGCTTCTGTGTTTGTGTTCCGTGGAGGGGTGGCCGGTGGTGTGGATTCTTCTCCTTGAGTAAAAAATACTTGAGCGCTCCATGCCTTAAGATTGTAGGGGCAATCTTTGATTGTGTGGCCCAGCACTTGGCAAATATCACAGAAAGCTTTGCGCGAGCATGTTCATTTAGTATGTCCCTCCTCACAATCCGTACACCAAAGTTCCCTCCCCTCTCTTGTTTCCTCCTTACTTCTAGTAACTTCCTTCATCAATCGCATCATGTCTTTTGTCAAAAAGCCTAGATGGTTTTGGACTCATCCGCACTATCTTTTGAGCTCTCACTTCCGCTTCCATGCTTCTTAGCTTTGGAGGTTTTGTTTTCACTTTCGATATCCATTGCTCGGGTGCATGCCTCTCCAAAGGATGATGGTGGTACTATCTTCATTTTCCGCTTTAGTGACGGGTTTAACCCTTCAATGAACCATCTTCTTTTCAATCCGTCAGTAGGTTTGTTATCCAATTTCCCTATTAGCTCCTTTAATCTCCTGGTATAACCCCTTACTGACTCGTTTTTGCCTTGTCTGGTATTGTAGATGTCTGTGACTATCTCATTGTCATCCCGTAACAGTCTGAATTCCTCCTCAAAGGCATTACAGAGGTCCTTCCATGTGGTTTTCTGAACAACCTCCAAATCTGTGTACCAATCAATAGCGATCCCTCTTAGTGTGGCAGGGAAGGCTTTTAACCATTCATCAGTATCATTTTCTCCATTGGCCTGCCATATGGTGATACACGTTTTACAGTGTCAGGCCGGGTCATCCGACCCTTCTCCAGTAAATCTGGGAAGTTTCTGTTTGACTACTGCCATTCTTCTCCTTCCTGTCGGGACCCTTCCTCCTACTTGGATGACACTTCCTCTTGGTGGGACGCTTCCTCCTGGTGGGACACCTCCTCCCGGTGGGATGCTTCCTCCTAGTGGGACGCTTCCTCCTGGTGCGACAAGTGGAACACTTCCTCTTGCCGCGCTGACACTTCCTCCTAGTGGGACACTTCCTCCTGCGCTCCCTCCTGGTGGGATGCTTCCTCCAAAACTAGTGCTCTCTCCTTCTCCTTGTGACTCCTGTGTCTGGGTGGAGTGAGGCGTCTCTCAGTACTCCCTACGGGCAGGTGTTTCAAGATTCTTTCCTCCCTTCAATGTTTCTGAAATGGCCAAGTTGGCTATTCCTTCTATGGTGTTTTGGATCAAGCTTTCCTCAAGTTGTCTTTCGCTTAGAGATTGGTTACCCAACTCTCGCAAGTGGTGATGTCTTGCTTCCCGTTGTTGTTGGCCCAGAATCCGCACTCCCGCTTCTTCTTCAGTTTCTTCTCTAGGCCTGCGTTTAGGATATTTGTTTGGAAGCAAGGGCATGAATTTATCAAGTGGACCAAATGTCTAGCCACGAGTCGAGGAACTCTGCAAGGTAGATCCTACACACTGGTGGTACCGAAATTAGTCTGTACCGTGCTAATATAGAACCGCTCTCTCGGCTTCCCTTTCCACGTACCGCACTATCCAGGCTACCCCTGTCATGTCTTGATCTTTCCTTGGTATTCCCTCCTCTGTACTATGACCTCCAGGTCTGAACTTAGGCAGCAGCGCCAAAATGTAGAATGGTTAATAATGCAAGATATACAGAACAATACAGCAAGCATTCAGAGATACCATCAATACAATTACCAATAAATAGCTAATTACCAATACCAATGAGAGGCACAAAGTACCATACCAGAATACCAAATTGGCGAGGAAATATTTATTTCTATTGCTATTACCAAAAACCAACGACTCCATACAATAAACCAAATCATATATATAATAGTCGGTTGGTTGAGGAAACCAACGGACGCACCTCCTCGCTCCTAACTACCCTCCCGACAAACATAATTAAGTCTTAATACAAAACGACTTTATTTCATACTACACCAAGAATGTCATAGAGCACAGAGGTATGGGAAACCAGTGAACCGTAATCAATCTCGGGTGGGAAGGGGGAATGGGGGGGGAGAGGGTACGCCACAAAATTTTGGGGGAGCTATAGAGGGAAGCAAGAAGGATGTGTCTGCACTGGGAGATGTGAAAACGTTTTTTATGGCGGTAGGATATCTTAAGGGAGGTGTAAGAAGGGTGGTGGAGCGTGAAGGCCGACCGCAGAGTCCGATAAGAAGCCTTACACTCCTCACCGTACCATTTTTCATAGGGCATGCATTCTTAGGCTTGGGAGAAGGGAGCTGGGGGTGGAGAAATGAGGGAAAGAGGACATGGTAATTGTATGGTCAATTTATTCATAATACAATCTGCAATTGTATATCTAGACCTCATCCTTACTTCTTTCCTAACCCTAATGGAGGATGGGAAATTTTTGTCATAGGGTGCTTGAAACCATCTCCACAATTAAGCCCAAGGGTTCCATGAACATTCGCCAATACCACCACTTCGCCCAAGGATTTCATCGCCCATTCCTTAAAGTATTCAAGATTTCCACTTCCCCTTTTTAGATCCAAGTGATAACTTCTTCACTCCTTAGCTGAATACTTAACCCTTGCCTCTATGTAGTCTTCCAGGGTCATGTCATGATGTAATCCACTTTTAACCCAATCTTGTATAATTTGCTAATGTAAATTCACTGACATGGGTTCATTATTTTCTCGGTATTCAACTTTAGATGGAAATGTTGATGGTACTGACTTTGAATTTGTTGTAGGCATGTATTTAGTTGGAGTTTGACTGAATTGGTTTCCATCGTCTCCTTTCCTATCATCATTGTATATTGGTGTTAGCTTGCTAAACAATTGACTTAATTTTTCTTGAGTGTTGTTGTATTGTGTCATAGTTTGTAGCAATCTTCAAATGATCTTTCATCTTCTACCCATCTGGAACCTTCTTTTCACAGGCTAGCATGATTATAAGATCTGATACCAGTTGTAATGTCCCCTTTCTAGCTAACTCAGGAAATAGGAACAATTACCACGCAAACTCAATTGCAAGAGACTAATTTCCTTATGGTCTTAATTAATACTATGTATGATACTTCTTACGAGTGTTTTAAATAGCTAAATCACTATTATTTCCAATATGACAAGTAATATATGCAAGATGATTAAGTGTATGTGTGTGTGAGATTAATCGATGATACTCTCATATTTACTTTGTAATTTTGTCTCTTTAGAGACTTCACAAAATTGAAGAAGAACTAGTGATGTGGGGTGAAAGTTGGGGACATTACAATAAGTGTGTGGAGTTAACGGTGTTGAATACGAAGATATAAAAAGGTGAAAGAAATGAGCATGAATTAGATGTGTTATTTAGGAAGAGTTATCTCTCTTGAAAAAAGACATCTCTATTCATGAGATCGTTGAAGATATAGAAGGCATTTGAGAAGTGAAGGAATATGAGTAGAACAAACAAGCATTCCAAATACACAAGCAAATGAACAGAAATTTGCAAGAATAGTATATGCAGAAATGAAGCATAGTGGAGAGAATAAAAGAGGTATTTCAAGACAGAATTGAGAAGAGTTCTGAAGAAAGATTTGTGATCAGTTTGTGGCAGATTCGTAATCAGAATTATTGCAGATTGGTGACAAAAGCCATAGCAGAATTTGTGAAGAGAAATTGAATGAGGGGTTGGTGCATGTATCGGGCTGCTGCTCACAAATTAAATGAGGGGTTGGTACCTCTAGTGGGTTGCAGCCTATGAAAGTTGTAAGAGATTATTATATAAGCAAGTAATTTGTCACGGATTTCTCCCATATGGGTATCCATGTAAATATCATGTGTTATTGTGTTCTTCCTATGCACATGATTATTGATGTTGAGTAAATGATGTTATTATTATTGACCAAAATTTAAATATGTTATTAAGTTTGTAAAAAGTAGATTATTGTTATACTGATCCNCCCCCCCCCCCCCCCCTCTCCCCCACAATTATAACCATGTGCTCATCAAAATGTTCAAGGCTTATCTAGAGTATACCAAAGGAAGACAAAAAATGACATCCAAGTGATGAGGCAATACCCTACGAAGACCAAGGCCATGTTTTGAGACAAAACTCACATAAGAGATTAAAAATTTGCGCTTTTCAATGTCAATGACAAATTAGATAACTTGACTGACCCAAAAAACACATTTTCCTTTAAATTAAAATTTCAATGAAGAAATAAAATGAAAAAAAATCACTATTCGACACTTAAGTGTGATGTCAAGCATCCTTAGGGAGCCTAAACACAACATTTTCTTAAAGTCTTGGCGATGCTAGACTAAGAAAAAATGCTCAAACCTCACACACACACTCACATAAGCTAACCAATTACCCTTACACCATACACACACCTAAACTAAGCTTTTCGAACCACCAGTAAAATTCTATCATGCTATCATGTTCCTAAACCCTATCTTCCTTAGAAGGTGACCTAGGAGCTTTTAGCCCTTCTCAGAGACCTTTTTTGTCATAACTTTCTTCATAAGCCTGATAATGGAGATCTGAGACCTGATTTGGAGCGGGTCAAAACTTGCTGTTTACAGTCAAATTAGGCTTGTTTTTAGGACTGTTTTACAACAGCATAGCATAGACTAAATGGATAGATTGGGCCCTAAGATAGATAAAGAATGTGTAAATAGACATTCCTAACATGTCCAAACAATCACCTTGCATTAGTCACTCACAAAACACAAGAAATTGCAAACAATACAGTCATGCTGCCATGTAAGAGTTTCCAAACCAAGGGTTTGATAGAAAAGGCAACTGCATGTGCGGTAAAAATATGAAACTTGGCAAACTTTGTTGTACAACTATAAGCATCAAGAATCCAAATTTTGAAGAAAGTTGGACGTTAGATCAAAAGTTAAACCATTGCCCTGGTTTGAGGCCAAAAACACATAATTAAGCCTAATAATCACAAAACCAGGTGTCAAGACCACAAATAAATTTTGTTGGCCTTATTTTGTCCTTATTGAAGTGTCTAGACCTTCAAAGAGGTAAACAGAATGTTCTAGTTTGCTGCTGCTCAAATCAAGCTTCCTGTCCAGTCAATGATAGCATGACAATTTTGTGAAAACATGAACAAGACTAAATAACATCACTAAAAATTTCACACTTTCTTTATTATTGTCATAAAACATTTGTATATACATAATTCTCATGGATTCATAAAGAAAAGGTTTCTCTATGCTTATCTCATCAAAATCCTTTCCTAAAGTCACTCAACTAACCCTAAAGAAGCTCTACAACATGCTAAAAAGGGAAAATCAGCTATCACTATAGCACACCTATCTAACTCCCTTTCCACCTCATTTACATGATGACAAGGCGTCCAGTCAAACTTGACTTTTACAACTTGCTTCCAAGGCCTTATTTACCTCCTCCATGACATTTACACATATTTGAAATTTGAACTACATACTGATGGAGTGAAAAAAAACTTGGAACATACCTAGGAACCTAGATCTTATGAATATATTATTATCTATCTCCAAGCTAGCAATGATGCTCCTGCATCAAAGTGGTTAGGGGCACACAAGATGATTTGAGTGTCGATGTGAAGACATAACAAACAAGTGTAGTCTACCCCTTGAACAAGCGCTTAGTGACTTAAGTGTGAAACTATCAACTAAAAACCAAAACAAGAGTGTAGTTAGCATACAATGTCTACTATTATGTTTCGACAATATTGGCTATCCAACTATGTATTAATTGTTCGTATTAAGTATTTTTCAGCTTCCATTGACGGTTGTGTTCCTCTAGGTAACTGTCGGGTCCTTTAAATAGATTGTGTATCGTCAAGGAAAGTAGTATGATCTAGTTGGATCAACTCCTATCCATGGCTGACCATATTTGGTCTTCTTTTGTAATAATTTCATGTGCAAATGAATATATATTTTACTCTTGTATGGGGTATGTATTGTGGCGTCCAATATTAATTCATGTATTTATTTTATCAAATATAGTAGTAAAGATTTGGGACCATTGCCTTAAAGGAAATCAGGTCCAAGACACAACATCAGATATCTTTTATATTCCTGTCAATTATTTTTACAATTATTTTCCTAAATCTCAATTTTAGCACAATCAAATAACCAAATAAAGGTTACTCTACACAAATCATGAAGATAATTTCTGCTGGAATAAACCTGAGCTAGTTCGCTTACGTGATCCTTTGCCTTAACTTAGGAGAATGCTTAGGACAATGCTAAAATACCTGAGTTGCCTTCTCTTCACAAAGCATGATTATAAACCGCCTTAGACAAATAAGCTTGCTCTCTTCATCAGGATTTGATACTATTGCACAATATGCTTCACTATACTGTTTGAGATCCATTGAAAATTTGAAAACATTGGCCCAAAGTCGACCTTTGATGTTAGAAGCATTTTCCAGTGAGGTATCATCATCGAGTTGATCCATTACCCCAAGAGCTTCATCTACTTGCTCCAATGCTGCACGAGCAAATTGACATGCACCAGCACTCAGGTTCTGTTGGTCAAAAATCTGCATAACCCATTCAAAATAGTGAAGCTTCCAAGCAGCTGTAGTATTGGGACCTGTAGAAGAATATCATAATGTGTAAAATAAGATGAATACAATTTTCTAACTTAGTACAGGATCAATAAATTAGCCAGAAAAATGAGTTCAATGGCATCATACCTGAATGTTGTAAACCTGTTTGAAAGGTCAGCTCCTGCAATTCTTGATTGGCCTCTTCTCTAGAGGCAGCCCTTTCCACAAAACATAAATTAAATAATAAATTTAGAAATGACTAGAATTTGATAAAAGTATTTCATTGGTGAGCTGAACAAAGATAACCAATATAAAATATAAAAGCTAAATATAAAAATTCAGTGTATTTTGTTTACTTCTTTTGCAATAAGAGAAGTATATATATGGTATACCCCATGGAATTTTATTTACAGTTGTTCACAAATCATGCACCAATTTAACAAATGAATGAATGGGCAAGATAAGAAAAGGAAAGAATTTCAGAACCAGAAGTTGGTTAGTAGAAAGCATTAACAATTATTTAACTGAAAACATTAATTCACCCTAAAACAGATGTCATTCTTATGTGACAAAACATATAATGTTTGCTACTTAAATGCAACAAGTTGTTCTTATTTTTCCTCGTCTGCTAGTCCTCACCTAATAGTCAATTGTACCCAAGAAAGGGAGAAAATTACAAAATCTGGACATATCAAAAAATATCTCATCCTTCAGAGATGAAATCTAGAATAATACCTTTCCAAAAAACATAACATGCTTGCTCATTAATCTTTTTTGTAAGTATGAGTTGAAGAATTTAATAAAAAGATCAGTTTGTTAAATAATATGGTAAAAAAATCCCTGACTAGAAGAGAGCTCTACAGAATCCTAAAGTCATTGTAGCCAATGGGCTCCTGCATAGATAAGAGGTAATGATCTAAACTATCATGTGCCTGCCGGGGGAAATCAAAGAGTGTTGAACATGTTAGTCATGGGCCCCAAGTTAGGTAAGGAAAGTGGATGGTTTAACTTATATATTAAAGTAGATTCAAAGTATGTTATAGATGCAGTTAATAAAATCACTGGATTTCTATCAACATCTACACATGGACTTTAACATTGTTAAGACCCGAGCCAACTCAATACAAAAAGTTTACAACTTCCCAAGCTTACAATGTATTGACAATCCAACAATAGTTTACATGCACCCATTTTTATTGTTTGAAATAATTTTCTGAATGTAATTTGTTTGATAGAATTTTTAAGAACATTAACATATATAGAATTCAAGACATTATTTCAAACACTTGTCATACATTCCACAGATTATAATTAACCAATGAAGAATTTTTCTATTGACTGTCCACATTTGCAAAATACAGATAAATCACAATTCCTGACCTCTATATCAGCAAAAGTTAACTTTTAATGGTGGCTAGAAGTGAATCAACCAGATTAAAAGTGATGTTGGTTCCTTCAAGGTAGTAATAGCTAGCAGCTGTCTATTGACCCTTCCAATCTGTCCTGCAACCTGCTCCTTCCTGAATAAACCTCAAGCCCTCCTAGAATAGCTGGCAGCTACGAAAGGGCTAGTTTTCTAAGGCCCACGTCCACCTTCGAGGTTTGAGCCCAAGTGTCAAATGAAAAGAGCAGCAAATAGGGAACTTTTCCAAACTCCCCAATTGCAAAATATCTCATTCTGTCTTCCACGGGCTATGCATTATGTTTGGCAGCCAGCAATGTAGTTCTAATCAAACCATCCACCATAAATTTCCATCGCCTAGCAGCTGTCATCCCAATCGTCATTCTCAAAAGGCAAAGCTTGGCTGGTGGTGAGATTAACAAGAAGAGTCCCATGATTCTCAATAACTAAAAACACCCACCCAGACAAACAAATCTCATGACCAGAAATATCCAAAAACTCACACCAACAATAATTTTGCTCACACCCAGCACAGATTATATCCCATCAAGTGTATTTTCCATGTCTGGAATTTATGGCATGTCACCCTTAACAATAATACTTTTTTGTTTCCCGACAAACCTCTGAAAATTTATCAAAATCATCAACCGCAAAACACCTACATGAAACCTTTGTGATTTCACCTACAAATATTTCAATGCAAACTGAAACCCTTAATGGATCTCACAATATCAGCTAGGGTGGATCTTTCACCACCTAACCTGATCTTCATCATATGGTTTCCATCCTAGGCTTGTATTTGAATAAAACCTGTTCAATCTCCACAACTATGATTTACATAAAATATCAAATATTCAAAATGCCAAACGACTCCCTTCATCCTCCTTTTATAGCCTCATGAGAACTTTCCGAAACAATAAATTTTAAATTCACTTTTAATAATAAAGCTTCCGAAAGGCACCTCCTTTTTTAATAAATCAATAAAGCACTTTCTATAACCTGAATCTATAATATTCACTTTTTCAACTAAATTCATTCTTAAAAATGTATTTTTAAGTCACTTCATAATTATTTTTCTACCACCCAAGTGATTTTACAATTAATTAATTAACGCAAGCTGCCTAAAAATGTCAACTTAGGCCAACTTGAGTATGACTCAAAAACTAAACAGTTGAATCCTAATAGCTATATCACAATTAGGACAACTTATTTAATTAATTAAGTTATCTCATTCCTGCACACCGAGGTTGAAGAAGGGACATTACAAACATTAAAAAAAACGTGATAATCAATCCTTAACCTCCTTGAGACTAGAACTAATATCTTATGAATCAGAAAATCCTTTTATGTTGAAGACACATAATTAAAAAACTATTAAGGGAAGAAATAGAGAACTTGTGTACCGATACTTTAACTTTATATGGAAAAACAAATTAAAATCATTTTATTTACCTCCAAATCCCCGCGTTTTCGAGACGGGGATGTTTCTAGGGCGTGGGGACTCAGGAGAAACATCCCCCCACCGCACTACCACTACCATCAGGACGCCACTAACGTGTCAAGGACGACAGAAGATCCTGAAGACTCCTAGGAGTCTACTGATCATCTCTAGGGTGCTTAGGAGTCCCTCATGGTCCCTAGTTAGAAACTCAAACTGAATTTTTTTTTTTTAAAAGTGATAAATTGTGAAAATGGTATGTGGTGAGGGTTTGTGAAGTTTTGAAGTTTTGCGTGGCTCTTCCCCAATACCCTAGAAAGGGTGTTGCCCCTTGACACCAAATCTCCACCCATCAATGCTATTGTTAATGCAATCATTACCGTGTTTGGTATTTATTAGTTTAAACTTCACTTAGTATGCCAAAGTTTCATTTTCAATTCTTATATTTATTCTTAGTTTGCTCTCAAAGGTCCCAAACTTTGCCCACCATTGTTAATATTCAAATCTCAATGCAATCATTATCATGTTTTTAATGTTTATTAGTTTAAGCTTGACATAGTCTACCAAAGTTTCATTTACAATTCTTATACTTATTCCTTACACATCTCATGACTAGATTTTGTAATCTCCCCTTATGAGATTGCTTAGGGTTTTGACTAATTTCTTATGATTAAAACTACAATAGACTTATATTTTCCTAAGATACCGATGCGTCAAGGTGAAAGCCGGATGTGGATCCGAAGGTGGATTCCCTGTGGGTGCCTACGGGAAGCTCATCCCAGGAATCCGGATGAGCTTCACAATCTAAAAGAGATTTGTAATTGATGTTGCTGAAATTAATTGATCTCCTAACTAATAGGCACAAAAATGCATTGCATTCAACAATGCTTTTGATTGCGATGTAGGAGAACAATTCCTTGTCCGAAAATCAAGTCGATTGCATGTTTTTGATATTCCACGTACTGTGCTTTTTTCTCTTCTTGAGTACATTATTGATATTTGAGACCACAAGAACCTTCACAGCGCATATCATTTTTAGTTATTGAACTTATTTTAATTTGAATATTTGTGTCTGTGAAGTTTTAAGTTGAACTATCAAATATGAAAAATCTTGAATCTTGATCAATGAAGTATCATACTATCAAATGATTTATTTTTGTACATTTTTTGCATTTCTTTGCATATATAATATATAGTATATATATAATTACATATATATATATAAGCGCATCCGCATCCCCCAAAAAAAAAATCACGCATCCGCGCACCTGATTCTTGCATCCGCATCCACATCCGCACCCGAATCGGCAACTTAGATCTTTTCATATAGCTTGTACACAATTCTTTTTATTTGATGTAAATGTTAAGCATATATTAAATGGAGAAGTTTGTTTGAGCTTATGGAGGATATAAATGGAAGATCAAATCATTTGGAAGAATCGGAAAGTTTTGGAAGTGTGTTGGGGTGTGAAGTGTGTGAGCTGGAATGCTTAATGATCACCAAAAGTTGTGCGCTAAAGGTTTGTGATTGTCATTTGTGTTGTGGCAGACATCTTTTTGTTCTTCATACATTCTAAGGTTCTAGCCACCTTCTCTAATTGTTCTCATGATCAGGGAGTTGTGAACTTCCTTTGGCATAGCTATAAAACCTTCTTCTCATGGAGTAATTGCTTCATTGGGTTGCAACCCAAAAATAGGAGTAATTTCTCCTCCCTCGTCTTTTCCGCATAACTCTGGTGTTCATTTGTGCAATTGTGTGGAATTCCTTGTTCTTTCCTTGTTTCATTGTTGTTGATGCATGAAGCAAAAGGTTTCTCATAAGGAGCAATAAAAAGCTTAAGATTTCATTTTACAACTGATTCAACACCCCCCCCCCTCTCATTTGTCTTTTATATTCAACAATCGGCATCAAAGTCTGGTTCCTTGGAAGAGAGTCTAACAACTTGAGGAAGATCCAAGATGGCACATGAAAGCTCTAACTAGGCACCTAGGTTTTATGGAACAAATTACAACTTCTAGCGATTGTGGATGGAAGCTCATCTGAGCTGCTCTGGATATGGAATCTGGAAAACAGTTAAAGATGGATACGCTTCTACAGATCTGCCAACTGATGTTGCTGAAATTAAAATTTATGAGAACAATGACAAAGCAAAAACTGCTATTTTGACTGGATTAGCAGATTCTGAACTTATGAAGGTTGTGCATTGCAACACTGCTAAGGATGTTTGGCAAAAACTGAGAAGCATATATGAAGGAGATACTAAAGTGAGACAAGTCAAGCTGCAAATTTATAAAGGCAAATTTGAAAATATGAAGTTGTCAAAGGATGAAGACATCACTAGTTATCCACACTGAATGGATAAGGTTGTCAACACCATTAGAGGTCTTGGCGAAGAACTTAAAGAAGCAAGTGTGGTTCAAAAGGTACTTACATCACTTCCAAAATCCTATAGTTCTAAGGTATCATCCATTGAGGAGGCTACAGATCTATACAATCTTTCAATGAATCAACTCTATGATACACTTGCTGTGTTTAAGATGAGAGAGTTTGATAAAGAAGACCCTAAGAGAGAAGCAGCTTTCAAACTCAACAGAAAGGACAACAATGATATATCTAATCAAAACAATCAATCAGGCCAAGAAAAAGAAGCAAACTTTGTTGGGAGATTAAAGAAGGGCACCAGAAAATACAAAGGTAATTTGCCCTTCAAATGTTTTGATTATGGAAAAATTGCTCATTATGGTTCAAGATGTCCTTTAAGGGCATCAGATAGTGATCACAAGAATTCTCAAGAAAACAATTTCAAAAGAAGTTTTATGCAAAGGAAGATAGTTATTCATGAAAAGATGAGGAACCTTGCACACCCAATAATGATAGACACGAATATGTTTTTATGGTTCTAAATGTCGGAAACAATGTTACAGACAATAAAAGATATGTAAAGAATTCTTTCACTCCAAGTGATGGCTACAACACCGAAAGACCTATGTCTAATGCCTTTCATGCAAAAGAAGAGAAATTCTTGGGTAAATGGCAGTGGATGTTCAAATCACGACTGCTAATAAAAGCAAATTCATCATTCTTGCAAAATGGGATGGAGGATTAATCAAGTTTGGTGATGACACTTTGGAAAAGATTTGTGGAAAAGGAAAAATAAATATTGATCCAAACCATAATACATATGATGTTCTCTATGCCAAAGGTCTCAAACACAATCTTTTCAATGCAGGACAAATGTGCAATAAGGGATAGAGTCTTAGATTTCATGATGGTGGTTGTGAGATAAGAAAATAAAACACTATAAAATTGGTGGCAAAAGGATCTAGCACACTAATGGCAATATATATCATCTAAAGGATGCAAATAAAAAAAAGTGTCTTTTGACACAATCAAATGATAGTTGGCTATGGCATAGGAGAATGGGACATATCAATTTTGATAGCCTTGTACAAACCGGTTCTGCAAATGCAATGAGAGACATGTCAAAGATTGCTAAGCCTACAAATACAATATGCAAGGAATGTCACTTTAGGAAACACACAAAGACAAGTTTCAAGACCAAGGAACACTCTACCACAAGACCTTTGGAATTGATTCATACTGATTGTAGAAGCTTAATATATAGCATTAGACTTGAATTGACATTTCACATGACAATCAACAAACAAATTATCAAAATTTGAATACTTTCATTGTATATGAGCATACATATTATATAAGAAATTGGGGTACATTTGAAAGTCGTTCCAACATTCCTCATACGAGAATGGGGGTGCAAACATAAGCGATGCATCCTCATGGAACACAACTAAAAAGACATTTATCCGCTCCTAGAACTCCTAAAAAAAAAGTTGTGGTAAGAAAGAATAGAACTGTCCAACAAATGACAAGAACCATGCTAAAGGAAGCTAACTTGTCTAATACTTACTAGAGAGATATAGTTCCTACTGCTGTCTACATTCTAAGCAAAGGTCAACCAAGAGTGAACAGCACAAGGACCCCTTATGAGTATTATGCAAAGTAATTGGGAAAAATATTTGATGTATTAACAAATGATCAAGACGGTCATTATAAAGAATTTACAAATGTACAAAACAGAAAGTTTCTAATAAGAAAGTTAAGAAGATCGAGTAATCGATCTTATCTAACTACATTAAATTATATACAAAAGATGACCATTAAAGTAATAAATTAATAATATTCTAATACCCTCCCTTACTGGTCAATCTATCAACAACACCAAGCTGTCCCCTGAACTTAACAAACTTATCTGGATCAAGACGCTTGGTGAGAATGTCTCCAGTCTGATCCACGATTGGAACATAATGCAACTGAACTGTCCCGTCTTCAACCAACTGTCGAATGTAATGACAATGAACGTCCACATGTTTGGTTCTTTCATGGAAGATCGAGCTCTTGGCAAATTTGAGAGGTCCCTGGTTATCAGAGAGCAAAGGAGTCGGTTCTACTTGAGACATCTGCATATCCACAAACATCCAACGAAGCCAGACTGCCTCACAAGTTGCCTTAACTGCTACCTGATACTTTGCTTCTGTCGAGGAGAGAAACATTACCTACTCCTTTTTACTAGACCATGTGACAGCACCAAATCCCAAACTGAACACATATCCAAAGGTTGACTTCTTATCATCAACCGAACCTGCCCAATCTGAATATGTGAACCCACTGAGTCTAGGATCATGACTCCTAGAGTAAACAAGTCCTTAATCAGGGGTGCCCTTCACATAACGCAGCACATGCTTCGCTGCTACCCAATGATAAGCCTTGGGGGCTGTCATGAAGCGTGAAATATAGCTAACTGCAAAACTGAGATCAGGTCTAGCGGCAGTAAGATAGATGACATTGCCAAATAGTTTCTTGTAAGTGGTTTCATCAACAGGAGGAGAATCATACTTGGCTGACAACTTCAGCCCTTTCTCCATAGGTGTGAAAGCAGGTTTACAATCATGCATTCGAACCCTGTCAAGCAAGTTCCTGGCATACTTAGACTGAGAAAGAAAAATGCCACCATCAGTCTACCAGACCTCAACACCTAAACAATAATGGAGAAGCCCCAAATCTATCATATCAAAATCCTTGCATAGGTCTTGTTTGGTTTCTGCAATCAAATGTGTTGAACTGCAAGTAATGATCAAGTCATCCACATAGACAACAAGAAAGAGAACATCATCACCAGAGCGTTTGATATACAGATTACTGACAGAAGGACAACGTTGAAAACCATGAGCAACCAAGTTCTAATCAATTTTGATGTACCACGCTCGAGGAGCCTGTTCGAGTCCATAGAGTGCTTTCTTGAGCCTACATACTTGGTGTTCTTTGCCGGCAACCCTGAAACCAGGAGGTTGCATCATGTAGACTTCTTCCTGCAACTCACTATTGAGGAAGGCACTATTAACATCCATCTAATGGACTTTCCATCCACACTGAGCTGCAATAGCGAGAAGAAGACGAATTGTTTTCATCTTGGTAGTAGGAGCAAAATTCTCCTCATAGTCAATGACCTCCTGCTGTGTGAACCAGTGTAACGAGAATCATGCGTGAATCGCGTGAATCACGATTCGATTCACCCTCCCCGATTTTTTGGGAGTCAGTGAATCAGATAGGCGGTTTTTTGGCATAAATCGCTGATTCAGGTGATTCATCCAAAAATCGCCTGAATCGCCATGTGTGAACCGGCATGAATTGGCTGTCAAGTCAAAAAAAATTTAAAAATACTTGTTTTTTTGATCTTTTTTTGTGTCTTTCATCTTACATACATTTATGATTTGATGTCTTATGGAGCTGAAAAATAACTCTCAATGCCCTTAGACCCCGCAAGGGGCACTGCCCCTTGACCCCGTCTTGGGGGCTTTGCCCCCAAACCCCCATTTAATAATTTGGGGTGGCAACTACGCCGATAAAAGTGGGGAAAAATTAACCTTCA
>MU224344.1:526853-577230 GCA_018584345.1 Thuja plicata
AACCTGTACCTCCAACGCTAAAATCAAGGGTGGATGTATCCCCAATGCTATCACATCCAACAACCCCAACTGTGGACATCATCAGATCACCAGACACCACAATATGTAACTGTACAGGATCGGGTGCAAGTGTAGACTGAAGCTACTCCAGTTCCACAGTCACCTCTGCTAACTGAGCCTGAGACTCCTGGAGAGCCAATTGAGTGCTCTCTAAAACCACTGAAGTCGTCGTGAGCTCCCGAGTAAGCTTACTCACCTCATCCTCTCTATCCAAGAGTGCCTCATACACTGTACTTCCCCACTCTACAAGTTGATCACGATCGACTACCAACTGAGAATAATCTCGTCTGAGAATCCTGACAGCCTCTCGTGAGGAATGAATCTCTGCTAGAGCCAAGTAACAACCACCAAGCTCATCATCCATAGGAGAACCCCATCCATGAACAGCTAGCAGTTGTCGAGCAGCATCAAAATCCTCAAATGTGGTAACAATATCGCGCTCGCTAACTCTCAACTGGCTAGTCACATGATGACAATGAATGGTCAGTCTTCTATGCAACACCTCTGGCATACTGTCTGCACTGCAGATGGAAGTGGTATCCAAAGTATGCCTCTCATAAACACTATCCTCCAGTGCGCTGCCAGTCGAGCGCTGTGAACTGATAGCTGAGCTCACTTCCTCCAACGAAGTACCAGCGTTTGACACGTCTCCATCAAACTCCTCTGTACATGAAGAAGCTGCTATAGAATCTATCTCCTCAACACTCTCAGCTGCCTCATCCTCTGTACCCTCTGGGTAATCCAGATCCTGGGACTGATCTGTACTCTCCAGTAACTCGGAGTCCTCTCCCAAGGTCTGCTGCAGACATGGCACACTACTGGTGGAGTCATCCTCATGAGTCACATAAGAGGTATCTGAAGCAACCCTAGATGCTAGCAACGACTCTACTTTTTCAGGTGTCCCTGAAGGAACCTCAACTGACTTTGTATTAACCCCTGAATCTGGGTCATGCTGGCATGAGTCTGTATCTACTATCTCGAACTCAGTACTAACATCATCACATGTGGCCTCCATATTCACATCCCTCATACAGGAGAAAACTGGCATCTCCTGTACCAACCCCATTGCGTGACTGCTGCTATCCCGATCTGTACAATTTGTCTCCATCCCCTCAAGGCAATCCTCAAAGGTGGTATCCTCCTAGAAAACTGAACTAGAGTCGCTGTCTGACTCAATACAATCGGGTGTGGTACTGACATCCACTGCAACCGTCATCTCCTGCTGAATCACAGCGTCATCCACACTACAACAAGGTAGCTCCAGGGTCTCGTCTGTCCTACCTGAGAGGGGTGTTGCCTCTCGCTCCAAAGCTACACCACGACAGCTAACATATACATCTCCGATAACAAGTCCATCCTCAAGGAAAATTGGACCATCAGAGGCACCTATTGCATCAACTGTATCTGCACTAACTGCAGCAACTACTCGGGAAGCCTCAACCGGCTGAAGCTCGGTACTGCAATCTACCACTAGTGTTGGCATGTCTGTCTGACTATCCTCAGATACATGAGTAGGTGTCGTACTATATACTGGTGGGTCTACATCTCGGACACCTGTCGGGGAAAGCTCAAGCTTCCTGCCCTGCAATCTCGATGACGGCCTACGGAAAGCAGAAACCATGTACCTTGCTGCCCTATCTACAGTCTCTGGGTCTGACAGACTTGCCGCCACCCTCTGCTGATGAAGTCTAAATCTCTCCATACTCTCCATTAATGTATTAATTTTATTATTATTTCCTGCACTGCTATGCTGGCTCCCGGAGCTAACCCTCCTGTATCTGTCCATCTCAAGAGTGTTGATCACTCTAAATATATCAGTAAATCTGCATTCATAAATATTTTCCTACCCTACAGGATGGCAAGAAAATCGCCTTGATGCCACTGTGAAGAGCCTAACTTGGCCTCATCTTTAAACCCTCTAATTCTCATCAATTTCTATGCCAATCATGTGATTGACATTTTATCAAACAGTTGGCAGGCAATCCGATACTGGCTCGACTTGGCTTTTAGATAATTTGAACTGCTTGTTTGATATTATAATATTCCTCCTTGGACTTGCAAATGGGTTTGGAAAGCCAATATATATATAATTTCTTCCTTCAATAGTTCTTATTTGATTTAATTATGCACAAAATTAAATACTTCTCAAGCAATTCCATTTTCCACATATTCAATTCGGATTTATATGTCTAAACCAGCACATATAATTAATTAGAAGAACCTAATTAATAACTTCTGGAAATTGCAACTGCTGGAAGTTGTATTTCAAATTTATTTAAACATTATTTAATTTGCATTATCATCAAGTAAATGCAAATTACAAAGTGTTGGTAAATATCATACATCCACGCAGCCTGTAACTTCAACGAAAAGCCACTCTTCACTTCCACGTATTGGCTATCGTGGTTTCCCCAAGACTGTTCACCCGTGAACTGTATGTGCACGTGGCTGGACTGCTGGTCGCGGCCACCTTGCTATGTGCTTGCCCGCGCAAGGGATAGATAACGCGCGGCCTGACATATGGTGATGTCGCCCTCACTCACAAGACTCACTCTGCAGCTAATACGCAGCCTTCAAACATGCACCCCCCAGCTTATAACAAATTCGGTGTCCAGCATAAAGATTTTACCTTTCACAAGCATTCGATCCAACCCTTACTCAAATTCAAAATTGATCTCTTCCTCCAATCACAGGCAAGACAGTACGAAGGAAGAATGCAATCGATTATACAACAGCAATCGATTGAAGATAATTGATTATACAACAGCAATCAATTGATGATTAGCTCAAGAAGAATAGGTCTTCAAGAAATTAATTTGACTCTTAAGCTAGGGCTCAGAAGATTAGGAACAATTCCCAAGAACAATTTTCAATATTCAATATTCGATATCCAACTTCACAAATGAGCCTGTATTTATAACTCCTTGGTCTCCATAGCTTCCAAAAACCATCATCAGTTAACTGCTCTTCATGATATAAACTTCCAAAACATTATAATAATAATAAAGTATTATTATTATTATTATAATATCGCCTTATTATTAATTAATAACATATTGTTATTAATTAATACAAGTAATTATCAAATATAATTCTGATGATAATTCCTGCAACACCTGCCATACTGACTGACCAACATGCTCATCATTGCCCTGCCAAAAATGGCAACTGCCAAAAATAGACTTACTATAAATAGTAAGTACCCAGTCCAAGAAACTGCATAACTGAATATCGTCTAGAAAATTGACCACTGCCGATACTGCCCTGCCAGAAATGGATACTGACCAACTGACTTACTAAAAATAGCAAGTCTGCCAACTGGGACCCCTCAAAACCCTGCATCAGCTCACGAGGGTCGTGATGATGAGCTGACCAAGTCACTGCCACAACCTGCTAAAACTAGGGTCATCACAGAACAGTAGATGTGCCAGCATCAGGAGTAATAACTGGAGCTGGAGGTGGAAGAGGATCTGCAACAAGTGGAAGATCAACATCATCTAGAGGAAAGTCAGGTAGTGCATCATCCAAAACAGAACCTGCATCATCCCTCCCATCAGGTGAACCCACTGGAAGACGGACACCCAAATCAGAAGCCTTTAAAGGTTGATCCTCTAAATTCTACTCAGACGAGGAAAGTTGAAATGGTCCTCATTCTTAATCAAAGACAACATCGCGATTGAAGATAAGACAATCAGGGTCTACATCAATCAGTCAGTAAGCCTCATGGTTGTCACTGTAACCTGTAAACTTATATAAACTTCTGACTCTTGGAATCCAACTCAGAGTTTTGGGCGTCAGGAATCCATACATAAGCTAAAGAACCAAAAACTTTTCGGTGGTTGATCCTCTGTTTGCGACCAGTCCAGGCTTCCTCAGCAGTCTTCCCTTTAACTGCATGTGTGGGAGACAGATTAAGGAGATAGACCACAGTAACCACTGCTTCTGCCCAATATTTCTTAGGAACATTTATGTATTCCATCATTGACCTGGCCATTTCTGTAATAGTGTGGTTGCGACGTTCTACAACTTCGTTTTGTTGAAGGGTGTATGGTGTGGTTAACTGACATTCTATACCATGTGTATCAGAGAAAGTAGAGAAAGCAGTAGAACAAAACTCCCCCCATTATCAGACCTAAGAGATATAATAAAACACCCATACTGTTTTTCTACTAAGGCCTTAAATTTATGAAATACATTAAACACATCTAATTTCTATCTAAGAAAATACACCCACATTTTGCGACTGAAATCATCAACAAAAAGCAAGAAATACCTGCCCTTAGTAACAGAAGTAGTATTCATTGGACCACATAAATCAATGTGGACCAACTGTAGTAACTTTAAGGCTCACCATGAATCACTATCCTTGAATGGCGTCCTATGCTGCTTCCCAGTCTGATAAGCTCCACAAACTCACTGATTTTGAGTTTGAATTTTAGGTCGGCCATGTACTAAATCTTCCCGAACAAGCTGATCAAGATAATGAATATTCAGGTGACCATATGGTTGATGCCAGAGACTATTGATAAAAGACAATTTTGCTGCAAAGGCATGCTCAAGAGAATCACATGTATCCACAAGTTTGTATAGACCATGATCCTCAATGCCAACAGCTACAGTAGTGTGTGTCGCACGATCAACAATTGTGCACTTGTGCGCACTGAATACCACATCAAGCTGAGGAGAATGTTGAATGATCTGACTCACTGAGAATAGGTGTAGTTCCATACAAGGAACGTAGTATACATTGAGGAATATGAGATTCCTCCCACTAGATTGAATTTGAACGTTGCCTTTGCCGATAACAGTATACTCTTCAGCTCCTCAAAATATGACTGAAACAGTGAATGGAGTAAAATTTGTAAACCAATCATGTTTGTGAATGAAATGTCAAGAAGCATTAGAATCTATATACCAGGCAGAAGATTTCACATGGTCTACAGGTCTTTTAGCCATGAAGACGTAAGAGGCAGACTCTTTCTGCTCTGTGTGCTCATCAAGACAGCGATATTCGAAGATTGTCAGCATGCGTTGCTTCTAGATATTATAATTTTTGTCATTGAATCTCTAATTGCCCTCTAACATTAAGTTTGTCAGTGACACCATCTAGCACGTTTTCCAATGCACAGAAAACAAAAAAACTGAGAAGAGGTGATAACACAAAAGCTAAAACAGAGGCATATGCAAGTACAAACTTCAAAAATAATGAAGTACGACTGGCACGGATTTTGAGAAAAAATTCCAGGTTGACCCAGAAAAATCTGATGAAGACTCAAAAGAGATCTTGAAAAACCCAGAAGGAATCTAAAAACAAAATAAAATTCCGGCTCTTATAGAATTCGAGGCATGGAAACCGAGATACCCACAAAATTCTGATGACAACCTAGTTGAGGTTTCGAAAAACCCACCAAGAATCTGTAATTAGATATTAAATTCAGCAAAAAATCGAAAAAATTTCGAAGGAAACCCTAACCGTGTGAAAAAAAACTCCAAACAAATTGCAGCTATAAAACATTGTGGATATCTTGTCTAAGACAGCAAAAAATGGTTAAAAGCCCTTGTAAGAGCACAAAACGACCACAGAAGAAGTCGTTTGTAAGAGCAAAGAACGCACGCAATTCGCAGGAAAAACACTGTAAAAAGTGACGCCAGGCAAAAACGACACCCAGGACCGACAAACGATGCCCAGCAGCAACAAGCGACGCCTAGAAAAATGACTCCCAGATGAAGCAAGAAAACGACGCAGAAATAAGTTACTGAGACGTGTCAACAGAGAGCAGAAATGGCGTCATGAAAACCCTAGACGAGTTGTGTTGCTCGCGATTTGCAGAGGAAGAGAAAAAAAAATGTTGCTGAGAAACTCTAGTCAGGTTTGAAGAAATGAGCCAACCCTGCAAATGTTTTTTTTCAAAATCTTTAAAAAATTTTGAAAAACTGAATTTTTAGAAAAAAAAAATGAATTTTATTACAAAGCTCTAATACCATATTATGCAAAGTAATTGGTAAAACTATTTGATGTATTAACAAATGATCAAGAAGATCATTATAAAGAATTTACAAATGTACAAAATAGGAAGTTTCTAATAAGAAACTTAAGAAGATCGAGTAATCGATCTTATCTAACTAAATTACATTATATACAAAAGATGATCATTAAAGTAATTGTTAATGGTTTGGCCTTTACGGCAAAAATCGTATTGGACAAAGTGGCAATAATAATAATTAATATATTCGATATATTATTGATATATTTAATTATGATAAAATCGGTTGGATAATAATAATAAATATAAAAGGTTATATTTATTATTAAGGATTGATTTTAATAATTAAATATGGAGTAAATAATATAAAAGAATATATTATTATTATGGACCTAAGTCGGCCAACTTGGGAGGCCAAGAGTTTATCATAATAAGCTCATATATTAGAGCGACTTGGAGAAGGTAAGAAGCAACCAAAAACATAACGTTGCCTTTTTCCTTCAGCAAGATCGTTGGATGAGCAAAAGTACTTGAGCAGATTTACATTGCATATTGAGCGATTTATGTCAAACTTCTTTAGGCGAACTTGAGAAGTAAATTAGAGGATCAAATTGGAGGCTTAAGTAGCAGATTCAAGAGCGAATAAGAAGAATAAAAGGGGGCAGATCAAGCAGAAATTACATCTGCTATTGTGGTGAATTAAGCAGCCCTAGAAGGGCAAATTGTACAAATCGTAGCAGACATATAAGGGCAGATCGAGCAGCCATAGAAGGAAAATTGTGTAGCCCTAGAAGAGCTAATTAGGGCAGACAACAGGAGCGAACTAGGGCAGAATTAGAGCAGCCCTAGAACAACGGATTTGATAGCTCATTGAAGACCTTCAAGAACAGATTCATATCAGTCCTCGAAGGCAACATCGAAGGGCAAATTTGAAGAATACCAAGTGCAGATTAGAAGCCAACCAAAGGATAAATTCAGACCTTCAAGTCCGGGTATTATCTTTCCTTAATTGTGAATATTTATTATATCTAGTGTCTTAGCACTTGAAAGACCTCTATAGATTGCATTTTCCTTGCTATAATCTGAAAACATTAACAGTAATAAATTAATAATATTCTAATAATGACCTATGACATGGAAGAGTTGCTATTGTCAAATACTTAAGAGTGTTTGGTAGCAAATGTTATATCAGAAGAGATGAGGAAAATTTGGGAAAGTTTGACTTCAGATCTGATGAAGGATCTTTCCTGGATACTCTACAAGGAGTAAGGCTTACAGATGCTTCAACAAAAGGCTGAGAAAGGTGGTTGAAAGTGCAAATGCCAAAGTTGATAAACAACTACATCAAATTGAAATTTTCGATCTCCAGTGCACTTAATCAAAAGAGCCCTCTTGCATAGACAAAGAAAAAGCACCCAAGGAAACAGAAGAAGCTCTAGACAGGAACCCTATAACTCCTACCAAGTATATTCAGAAGAACCATTCAGAAGATCAAATTATTGGAGACAAAAATGAAAGTGTGCAAATCAGGAGAAGAGCAGCAAGGGCAATTAAACAAGAAAAATTGTGTTTAGTATCAAAGATAGAACCAAGGGCAAACAATGATGCAAGCAAAGATGAAAGCTAGATAAAAGCAATGGAGGAAGAACTCGATCAAATTGAAAAAGAATCATACTTGGGAATTGGTTCCAAGCCCTTCTGACAAAGAATAAAATAAGAACAAAGTGGGTGCTCTGGAACAAACTGAGTGAAGTTGGAGAAGTTGTAAGGAGCAAAGCAAGGTTGGTATGTAATGGATATTCTCAAGTAGAAGGAATTGATTTTGAGAAGACTTTTGTTGTGGTGGCTAGAATGGAAGCAATCAAGATGTTTCTTGCTTTTACCGTCCATAAGAACTTTAATGTATATTAGATGGTTGTCAAGTCTTCCTTCTTGAATGATGATCTAGAAGAAGTCGTCTACATTGAGCAATCTAATGGATTAAGTTACCAAAACCCCACCATGATTTGCAGACTTAAGAAGGCATTGTATAGGCTCAAACAGGCTCCCAAGGCTTGCTATGCCAAATTGCACAAACACTTACATCAGCAAGGATTCAAGAAAGGTAGTGCAGATTAGAAATCTTTATATCAAAGCAGATAAAAGAATTTTGATTATTAGAGTATGTCAATGATATAATCTTTGGTACAGATGATGTAATTTGCAAGAAGTTTGCTGAAGAGATGCAAAAAGAATTTGAAATGTCTATGCTAGGTGAGGTCATTCTTTCTTGCACTTCAAAATACTCAATTAGATGATGGTATCTTTATCTCTCAAGCTAAATATGTTAAGGAGATGCTGAAGAAGTTTCGTATAGAGGATTGCAAACCAGTGAGCACCCCTATGGCTACTAGTTGTTGTTGGGATTAAGGTGTCTCAACCTTAGAGTCCAAACATGCTAATTTATTTTATTATACACCCACTTTGGAAGTCCTAAAATTAGGGAGCTAGTGTCATAACTTGCTATGTTGGAACTATGACGAATTTCTATTATGACTATGACGATCACTATTTCAGTGGAAGAGTTATGGAGATTTATTTTTTGGTAGTTGATATTTATGGTGGAGTTCAATTTTGGCAAGTGGTGTAAGGTAGGTGTTGCATATAGAAAGGTGACCATTATGGATAAATTATGCTTTGTTGCATTGGAAGTTGTTATGGGCAATGTGTCATTGAATTCGCAAGTTGACACCAGATACCTCTTTGGTGTTGGAGATGGTTTTGGAAACCCTGGGCACTTTCCACTTGTGTTGAGCTCTATAAGTATGCTGCTTCATAGTGTATTGTGTTTGACAAGTTGGATATCTTCTATGAAACTTTTATGTGCCGGATATTCTCTAGAATTATCTAGAGTTGTATTTACTCCTGAAGAAAATTGGCTCTAGGCATTGTATTGTAATTGTTGTTGTTGCGGATAAAATAATTGATTTTGGCTTTTGGAGTGTGGGCTTTTTCCCGAAAAGGTTTTCCCACATATATCCGATGTTGAGAGCTTATTTGCTTAAATCTGATTTTGCATGTGTTTATCTAATTTGCAATAGTTTAAGGGTTTGTAAAAAAAATTGTATCATCTCTCCTGTTAGATTTGGCATTTGGAAGCGTTATTTCACACTTGGCTTCCTTCTAGTTGTCACTTTGAGCAAGGATAATGAGTCACCTCAAGTTGATCAAACCTAATACAGATCTATGAAAGAACTGCTATGTTTGACTGCATCCAGACCTCATATCATGCACATAGTATGTTTGACTGCAAGATTTCAAGCCAATCGAAAAGAAACTCATGTAAAGGGAGTTAAAAGGATCTTTAGATATTTCAAGGGCACTCTAGACTATGATATATGGTATCCAAAGGATAATGATTTCTCTTTAATTGCACACAGAAGAAGCACAAGTGGAGGTGCTTTCTTCTTGGAAAGCAGGACTCAATGTCATTATCAACATCAGAAGCAGAGTATATTGCAATAGCATCTTGCTGCATGTAGGCGTGCAATAAATAATAAATAAAGTTAGATGGTCGGGTTTGGTTAAAGTATGTTTAATCAATTTCTGTTAATAGTAATTAGTTGGGAAAACGGTTGGCCTCGAACCAACCTTTGGCTTTCTATATAAGAGTCCAGCACATTATTGTAAGATCTATCTTTTGGGTGAAATAGAAAGAATTGCAAAGAAATAATTAGACCTATCTATGTTGTGTACTCTGAGTTAACTGAGTATAATATGTCTGCTGGTTATATAGTGTTCCATTTATGTTCCATCTTTGTTCCATGCATGTTCCAGTTCTGTACCACCGTGACCAAGTAGATTCTATTGGCAACTAACACTGCACTCAAGTGTTGTGGATCAAGCAGACCTCGAAGGACATAAAGTAACAAATAATGAGCCTATTCCCATTTTGTGTGATAATACAAGTACCATCAATATTTCAAAGAATCCAGCGATGCATTCAAAAACCAAGCATATATCTCTGTGATACCACTTTCTAAGATAAAACGCTGCAGATAAAGAAGTGAATTTGGAATATCTTCCTAAAAAGGATCAGATTGGAAACATTTTTACAAAGGCCCTTACAAAGGATACAATAAGTATCTTTAACAGGAGTTCGGGGTTGTTGCCCCCACTTTATCCAACTAAGATCTATAGATAATGCATCTGTCTAAAGGGAGAATTTCAAGACATATCTTTATCCTAGACTAATGGAAGCTCCTCTTAGGGGGAGCAGATAGGAGGTTTGTTGACAGAGAGTTTGTGTAGTGGACTGATACAGCCAGGGGGAGCATGTTTTTGTTGCAAATTCAAATGATTTCCCTTTGCCCTTGATGTCAAAAGGGGTGAAAAGATACATTGTGAAGGGGTGTTTCCATTAATAACAAAGGGAAAGATTGTTGCAATATGTTGTCGTTGATGTCAATTTAATGAAGGAGATTGGTTGTAGTGATGTCTTTGTTGTCAACCTGAAGAAGAGATTGTTGGTAGTGTTGTCTTTGTTATCAACCTAATGGACTTCAGAGATGATGAAGATGAAGATGGGAGATTGATAATGATGACATCATGGATGGAGCTCATTGTTGCATACATGTTCTGGGTTGAGTATCGAAGTGATTGCTGGAAAAGATATTCATGATGATTGCTGCTTGAAAGATTGTTTCTGTTTACTTGTGTCAGTATAAATGTCTCTTGCTCATGGTTTTGCTCCGGATTTCTTCATTCTTGAAGATATGTTTATGTGGATTTTAATCTGTGTTCATAGAGTTTAGAAGGCGTTAAATCCAATGTTTCATGTCTTAAATCATTCTATAATGAAAGTTACAAATGACTGAGTACTGGACTATACTTTTGACAATGTTGTGGATTTATGGGAGAAATGAGAATGCTCCACATTTCAATCTATGCTCTTGCAATTTAAGGAATATGCTCATACTATCTGTTTCTTACTTCCCTCAAAGTTTCAATTGCTCAGCTGCAACACAAGCGTGATCCTAATTGCTATATCTCAAGACTGGTTGATTGGTTGTACATGGCATTGGGTTTCTCAACTTCAGGATCTTTTCGCCAGCTTGTTTGGACCTGGTTATATGTATGAATGGTGCTGGAATATTTTTTAATTCCATATGATGTTTCTTTGTGGTGCACATAATGTTTCTGAATGATTCAGTACTCTTTGGTGATTGAATTGGATGTTGAGAGGATAAGTGTTTGTTAGGTCGGTTTGATTTGATTGTGGCATTGATTCGAGTTTTGCGCTAGCTTGGACAAGTGCGTTAATGAGTTTTAGGTCCTGTCTATTCCTTGGCTTGGTTTTCTGGGGCCGACTTTTGTGGTTGTCGCACAATTCATGTACATGCGCTTCATCATGGCTGACTTGGAGAAGTTTGTTTCAGCTTGCGGAGAATATAAACGAAAGATCAAATCATATGGAAGAATGAGCAAGTTCTATAAGTGTGTTCGGAAGTGAAGTGTGCAAGCTAGAATGCTTACAGACCACCGGAAGCAATGCACTGAAGGTATCTACATTCAGAGGAGCCTGAAGTATTCCCCAAGCAGAGTGTTGATGGTTGTTGATGGTCATTTATGTTGCCTTGGACATCTTTTTGTTCCTCATATCATTATGAGGTTGTAGCCTCCTCTAATTGTTCTCATAATAAGAGAGTAGTGAATTTCCATTGTTTGCCCTCAGGGGTAAATTGGATTTAACAGAGACATACACAAAGCAAAGTATATAACAGAGAGTCTAACAACGTTGTATTCATGTATTCATCATCAAGTACAATAGTATTTCATATATCATAATCTCCCCCTCTTACAGAAAGTAGAATGTATACATATAGTGTCCGAAGGGATGCGAGGTGAAATGTCGCATCCGTTTAACTCCTTCAGACCGACTAATTGTCTAACTACTCATTTACCGGACAACATCATCTCCCCCAAAAAGTAAGTCGTCTCCTGACGACGACAACAAAACGGAAAATGATGACTAGACAATACAACAAGGTCTCATCCAAAACTAAGAACTAGGTGGAGGCGGAGAAGGCGTCCCTCAGAAAGAAGTTGATCCTGTTGACTTCCCAAGCTGCTCGCGAAGGGTATACACCTGTTTTGTTCGGGCCTTCAGCTGGTGCTTAACCCGTAGCTCATTCTCCAAGGAAGATTTCACCATCCTTGCTGCCTTCAGGAATTCCTTCTGCTTGGCTTCCTCCGAAGCCCGCGCCTGATCTCGCTCATGAGCCATACAGTGTCAATCCTCCGTGAGTGAGGAAAGTTGCTGAATGAGGGCAGCCTTCTCAACTGCAAACTGAGTCTCTCTTTCCTCTTGTGCCGCCTGCTGGGCCTCCATTTGAGTCTCCAAAGTGTGTATCTCCTCGTTCAAGGACACCTCCAGACTGATCCAATGCTTTCGCTGTTCATTTATAGCCTGCTCCAAATCAACCAGACGAGTGGTCAACTCATGCTTGGCCTTAGTCGTGATCTCATGTGCATCGGCAAAGGCGGCTTCAATCCGCCGCAGAGAATAGAGCAGCTCCCGAAAAGCCCTCTCCAAATCCATCACCGAGGCTGCTACCTGACTCTCTATGACACGTTCTGTCACCTTCCAAGCCTCTGCATAGCGTGTGTCTCGGAAGTAGGCCAATCTCCTACGAAACATCTATCAAAATCGGCATAACAATCCCTGCGCACAAAGGTAAGGAGGTGCTGCAAGTCTGCGGCTACATCCTCGAGAGCCTGCAACTACGCTCTAGCCACCATCTCCTTATCCCGTAACGCTACATCTGTCCAAAACTCCATGTCTTCCCGGCTCCGAGTCTGGCGAATCTGTGGCCCTGCCTCACTAGCCCCGCTATCCCCAATCTCCTCTGCCTGTTGCTCTGCCGAAGACAACACTATAGGGACCTCTGTCTGTGCCTCTGGGGTGTTGCCGGTCGGGGAACCGACTGCCTCGGTCTCAACTATCTCAACCGGCCAAGGGGAAAACTTCACAGGTTCCTCTTCTGCTAGTGCAAGCTCAAACATGGTGAGCCACTTCTTCATTTCCACCAGTCGTGCCTCCTCTAGTTGTTCCTCTACACTCGGCCCGCTCTCGTCTAGGGGCTCCATCTCAACCTCGATCGGATCACATGGCCCTATGACCACGACTGCAATCTCCGAAGGTCCAACTGGACTCAACCATTGGGGCCCTCGGTTTCCTAAATGTCGGAGTGGGAACCGTAGTAAGCATGGCAGCGCTTGTGGTTGGGGTGTATTGGATAGCCCCAAGCTGTGGTGGAGTGAACAAGACAACCCGTGGTGTGGACTCCACCATCAACTCCATACAATTATGGCTACTAGTCTCCGACGGACTACTGTCAGATGATGTAGGCTCGTGGCCACTGTCGATATCTTCTGACTCTGTTTCCTGTCGTCTCTTCCGTTGCCCGGATGGTACCTCACCGGTATCCAAGTATCTCTAGCAAAAAATCAAAGGCTCGTCTGTAGATAGAATGCTCTTCGGCCTCAGCACCAACTTCTCCTCTAGAATCCGCAGCCGCGTGGCTTCCAGGAATAGCCTGATGGCATGATGTGGCATGTAAAAAGTACGGTGTTGCAAGGTCATGAATTCATACATCCTGTCAACCATTAACGTTGCCTAGTTGTAAACTATGCCATTCAGAATACCACACATCAATGGAATCTGCGTAATGGTGATGTCGGAGGCTTTGCTGGCACCGGTGAGCCGACTTCTAATGACATCCATAATGCAACCCCAGTGCCCTTCGGCGATCTCAGCCCTCTTCAATCCTCTGCCTGAAGTTGTTTTTGCTAGGGCTTCCACTTCATCATGGGTAAAATTTCATGCAACCCTTCATACCCAATTTTCCTTAACCTCTTGCGTCATTTTCTTAGGCTTGGTGTCAATCTTCTTCACCAGGTCATCCTCAGGTGTCTCCTGCCACCATCTTCTGCATTCCAGACCATTCAAGGCCTCCAATGTGACCGTGTGTGCAGTCACTGCCTCCTTCAAGTATGCTACTTTCTTCTTCAAACTCCCAACATCCATGGCGCCTGCAACCTTCACTCCCGATGGTAGTACCTTAGCTTTCTTGCTCATGCTCTCCAACTGTTTTCTCCAACTCTATTTACCATCCGAATCCATAACGGTTTCTTTTGCTTGCTTTGAATGAAAATATAACCGTTTATCTTTCCCTAACTACCTAGAGGAGTGTACGGCACTTAGTTTACTTTCTATTCTTCGAAATGAGTGGAACCGTATGGGATTTAATACTCCAGTCCGTACGAGCGTATAGTCATGCCCACCTTTAATTTCACTGCTTTCCCCTACCGTACGGTTGCCTTCTTTCTAGTCTCTAATGCTTCCCAACCGCACGGTCTTCGGTTTACTTATGCTGAAATATTCGTATGTCGTACGGTTGTCTTATGATGAAATCAATGTATTGTCGTACTGTGGTCTTTCTCTACTCGTGCCATGTCGTACGGTTATTCCTTATAACCCCAAACGTTCCGTACAGTATACGGCACTTGGTGCAAAAGATGAGTCGTACAGTCAAAGACCATACAAACTTAAAGGGTCACAGTTTTTTTTTCAAATGTTCCTTGTTGCTTATTATTCCCCTGTCGATTTCTTCTGGCTTCCTCACGCGCAATGGAGGCGTAGTTGGCCTACGGCTCCTTTTAGGACAGGAGTGGTCATCGTCTGGTGACCAGCCAACGATGGGAGCCACCGTTTGGTGACTTCACCGTTCGATGACTTCACCGTACGGTGTTGTCACCATCGGGTGACTTCACAGTACGGTCCTTGTTGTTGTAAGGTAGCTTTCGTTTTTATTTATTATTATTATTTTAAAGCACAATTATTCTCTGAATGCGACCGAGGCATTCTGTCTAGCCGTTCATGATAAATTTTCAATTTTGATCCATTGACTGCATCTGGAAGCTCCGTACTATCGAGCGCCCACAACTTGATTGCTCTGTTGCTCCTGACTTCCCGGACCTTATAGGCACCCAACCATTTCACCTTAAATTTTCTTGGCTTAATTTCATTTCGCCCGCTATACTTAAGAACAAGTTGACCTGGTGTGAACCTTGCCCGACGGATGTGCTTATCATGTCAATGCTTTCTTCGTTGTTGAGCAACGTTGGTTGCCCATTGTGCCATCATCCTCAGTTCCTCTAGTTTATTAAGGGCGTATAGACGTTCCCGAAGACTGTCTGTGTTGCCGAGTTTGTTGTCAATAGCTATGCGGAGACTTGGCACCATAAATTCCATTGGGACAACATCCTCCTGGCCGTACATCAGTTGAAAGGACGTCTGGCCCGTGGTAACCTTGTAGGTGGTGCGGTACGCCCACAAGACCGAGGGTAACTTCTCCCACTCTTCCTTCTCCACACCACACGATTTGTAAATTACAGAGACCAAGATCTTGTTTGTGGCCTCAGCCTGGCCGTTCGCTCTCGGATAGTATGGGCTGGATAGAGAATGAAAAATCGTAAATTATGTCGTGAGGAGCTTTACTACGTGATTCACGAAGTGAACTCCCCTATCACTTGTCAACTGAAGTGGAATGTTGTACCGAGTGATGATTTCTTCATAAATGAACCATGTTGTACTCACAGCCATGTTGTCAGGTAAGGCACATGCATCCACCCATTTTGTTAGGTATTCCGTAGCCACCACTATATATGTGCATTGTCGTGGTTGACTGACTTTCAAAGGTCCCACAAAGTCCAATCCCCATCTCTCAAATAAGTCCTGCGCAGCCGAGGGGTTTAAGGGCATGAAATCCCTCTTAATTGGTTTTCCGGCCCGCTGGCATGTCTCACAGCTAACGACCCACTCCTTGGCATTGTTGTACAGCGTCGGCCACCACAATCCGGCCAGTAGTACCTTCCTAGTTGTTGTATCAGGCCCCATGTGTCCTCCCGCCAGATCCTCATGTGCTTCCCTCAGAATACTTGTAACTTCTTCCTCCACGCATCATCGGAGGACTTGGTTTGGCCCCATCTTGTAGAGAAGCCCGTTAATGAGTTGGAACGTTCGACTTCTGAGGACCAGTTTGTGTCGTTCTCCTGGCGGCATTTCTCGTGGAAACTGCGACGTGGAGAGGTACTCACCAATGCTGGTGTACCACGTCGATAAAACCGCAATACAGAATAGGTGCGCATCTGGAAAATCATCATTCACTCCATCGGCGGGCTCTCTAGATTTGATTCTAGATAGTTGATCTGCAATCACATGACTTTTGCTCAATCGTACTATAATGATGAACGTAAATTCTTGCAGCAACAGCAACCATCGGCTCACCCATCCTTGGATTATTGGTTTATTCACCAAGTACATTAATTCTTCGTGGTTTACATAAAATGTGAAGGGGGTCGCGAGCAGGTAGTGTCTAAATTTCTGCACAGCATAGACCATGCCGAGGGCCTCTCTTTCCATCGTGCTATAATTCTTTTCTGCCTTTGAGAGTAACCTGTTGGCAAAGTAGACCGAGTGATCCAACCCATGGTCACTGACTTGAGCCAATGTCGCACCTATGGCAAGGTTGGATGCATTGACGTGCACGTGGAATTCTTTGTCCCAGTTCGGATAAGTCAAAATAGGTGCCCCCAACAGTCGTGATTTTAATTCTCTGAATGCTTCCTCCTGAGTAGTTCCCCACACATAGGGTTCTCCCTTTCTAGTGAGATTGTCGAGGGGGTAGGATATCTGGGCATAAAAATTAATAAACCTTCGATAGTAGCCAATATGTCACAGGAAGGATTTAACCCCAGTGACATCTCGTCGAGATTCCATATCCACAATCACTTGAACTTTATCAGGGTCGGTTTTGAGCCCCGCTTTGCACAGGATATGCCCCAAAAGCCTTCCCTAAGGCACCATCAACTGACATTTCTTGGTGTTGAGTGCGAGTCGTGCCCTTCGGCACCTGTCCATGCATTCACAGAGGGACTTCAGATGTGTCTCCTCCCCACTATAGATGGACCAATCATCGAGGAAAGCCTTAACGTTACCAACGGACATCTTATCGAATATATGGAGGATTATTCTCTGGAACGTGGCTGGTGCGTTACAGAGACCGAATGGCATTCGATTGTAGGCATATACTTCGTCTTTCACCACAAAGGTTGTTTTCAGTTTATCCTCTTTTGCTATTGATATCTTATTGTAGCCAGAAAATTTGTCCATGAATGAATAGATTTCGTGGCCAGCCACCTCGAGGATAGAATCTATAAACTGAATGGGAAATGGGTCTTTAATAGTAACTGCATTCAGGCATCGGAAGTCAACACAAATCTAGATCTGGTTTCCCTCCTTGAGAGAGATTACGATGGGGGATACCCATTCACTAGTTTGAACCTTGAAGATAATCTCGGCCTCGAGCATTCGTTCGATACAATCTTTCACACTGGCGGCATAGTTTTTGTTCATCCGGTACGGCCGCTGTCGTACTGGTATGGCACCTGGTACCAACGAAATACGGTGAACGCATAGTTTGGGTGGGACGCCTTTCAAGTCCTTTTACGTCCATGCGAATACATCTTTGTATTCAGTAAAGATTTTGAACGCCGCGGCTTTTAAAACTGGGTTCCAGTCATCCCCTGCAAGGATGACTTTTGCTTCTGCTTCCGTGCCGAGATTCAGGGGTTTCATAGATGGTTCCTCGTACCTCATGGAATTTTGATCACCAAACTAGTGTGCTAGTGCATTATCAATTGCAGCATTCCCTTCCTTATATTCCTTGTACTATGGGGGAAATTTCTTTGATTCCTCCTCGATGCTTAGTACATTGCATGAAGGAGTGAACATCTCGTAATCCTCCATTTGCCAATGGAAAAGTTCGTTCAATGAATCCATATCATCTTTTGAGCATTCTTCCAGAGTTAGTGTGCCTTCCTCATTTGGTTCCATTTCGTGGCTTCCTTCGTCCTGTCGGTCGTTTTCTCCTTCAGATTCTGACCCTGAGGAAGAGGTGAGTTCTTCACTCACCAACTAAGTCCGGAGGTGAATTGTAAATTTCCTGCCTCCATTCTCCATTGAATGGGTATTTCGTTTCTAGTTATGGTTTGCCTTGGCTGCCACTAGCCACCCTCGACCCAAGATGGCGTCGTAACCCTTCTGCTGAAGTGGAATGACGACGAAGTCAAGTACGAACGGATGTGTACCAACCGTACCTGGTTGTGCCATCAGTGTCTTGAGGGGCTTGATCCCATGCTGATCAGCAGCCAGCAAATTAAATGTCGGTGGCCACAAGGTAGGCTTCCCTAATTTTTTCCACATTTCTTTTGGTAGGACGTTTACTCCCGATCCGTCATCAACTATGGCGTCTGCTAAGATGGTGCCCAAAATGCCCATCTCCACCACGGCTGGGTGTCTGCCATTATTGACGGCCAGCAACATTGGCTCCATCACGGATCCTCCAGGAATGGGGATGTCTTTGTGCATGGTGTTGGTCTAGTTGGCTCGTGTACCTAGTAGTGTTGTTGCCAAATGCGGCATGGTATGAAGGAGGTCCTAGATTTTCCCCGATACCTCCAGTTGAAGCATCTTTCGTAGGATGTTTTGTTCTGCATCTCGTTGGCTATAGGGTCCCGTTGCCTCTTGTGTCTCTTGTTGGGCCTTCATGGCCTTTTCTAATTCTTCCCGTGCCTCCCACATCCTCTACTTCTCGGTACGAGGATCGGGGTACTTGGCTTGCTTAGCTTGCCCCCGAGTGAGGCCAAGTATGGCTTCCTTTGTCTGCGTATTTCCTTCAATGTCTAGCAGGTTAGTCCCAACGCCGGACTTACGGCAATTTGCATCTTCGTGGTCGCCAGGGCCACAGCACCGACACAGCTTCTGAGGGTTTTCACTATTATTGCATTCTCTAGCAAAATGACCCCATTGGCTGCACGCTCTACATTGGATCATTGGGTGTCCTTTTGCATCATACTGTATTCTACTACAAGTGGAATTGTTGTTGTTCCCTCGTCCACCTTGCCGGTTGCCTCTGTAGCCCCCCAAAGATGCGTTGTTTTTTTGTTCCGTGGCCCCCGATGTGGACAGTTGCTCTTGAGTGAAGAGCACCTGTTGGTTTCGTACCTTCAAATTGTATGGGCATTCCTTTGTGGAATGTCCCATAATCTGGCAGATGTCACAGAATGCCTTTTTGGGCAGGCACCCTTCGTGTGGCCACTTTCTTTACATTATGTACACCAGAGTTCGTTGTCTTTGCCTATACCCCCTTAATTGTCTTAAATTCTTTTAACATTCTCTCCATATCTTTTTGGAGCGTCGTGACCTTACTCTTTGGTCCATCGTCACTGTTGCTTTCTTCTTTGGAAGTGTCATTGTCCAACGAAAGGATTTACTTCTCTTCTTTTTCGATGTCTTGTGCTCACTTTCCAGGTCCATGGCCCGGTTATATGCATCGTCATACGACGTCGGGGGTACTATCTTCATCTTTCTCCGTAATTTGGAATTCAAGCCCTCGACAAACCATCTCTTTTTGAGGCCATCTGATGACTGGCTCTCCATTTTCCCGACTAACTCCTTTAGTCGGCGGCTGTAGGCTCGTACCGTTTCCTTCTTGCCTTGTTTTGTGTCGTAGACTTCAGAGACTATTTCGTTGTCGTCCCTGAGGAGCCGGAACTCCTTCTCGAATTCCTTCTTAAGTTGGTCCCATGTGGTCACCTTCGTTTTGTCCAACTCGGAGTACCAATCAATGGCAACTCCTCTCAATGTTGCAGGAAACTGCTTCACTCACTCATCCTGGAGTGACCCTGTTGGCTGACCAGATGGTTTCATAGGTACGGCAATGCCGGACTGGATCGTCCTTATCGTCGCCATGAAATTTCAGCAATTTCTCTTTATGGGTCGCCATAGGTGGTTTGACTGGTTGTGTCCGCAGTGGATTTTGTGCTCCGGCACTACCTGTGACAGCACTCGTACCCGCACTCGCTTGGTTAATGTGTGTAGTATTGACCAGTGGCACTTGCCCTTGTGCCTGTGTAATTGGTGGTACCATACTGTGGAGTCGTTGGCTCAAACGGAGGGTTCACCTATGCGTCAATATCACCTTCGGCCGTACCGTCTCCTTGAGTTTGGTTCTCCGCACCAGGTGTACGAGTCAGGCTCTCGAACTGATCTCTCTTTTCCTGAAGTTAGGCCTTCCTTAGCCATGTTTCTTCAAGCAGTTCATCCCTACTTCGCTCTCTCTGATGCTCGAGAGAAGTGAACGGCTCCTCGTCGACCTGTGCACCTTCCGTACCACTTCCGAGGTCCCCGTCGGGCAACCCTCCAGCAAGTTGGTCTTCGGCAAGTTGCCTCAGCCGACGTTGGCGTTCAATTTGTTGTGTGAAGATTAAAGCCTTCTGTGCAGCCTCGCATTCATTCTCTGGTACCTTTTATTCTTATCTTTATTTAAAAGGTTGGGCATCAAAACTAAAGACAAAACATTGTTTCTAAAGAACACTTGTTTTATTCATTCATGTCGGTTTACAACATTGTCAATTGAATGACTTCGGATGGTCTTCACATTTCAGAGTCCCCTACGGTTGCCATCGCCTTCCTCCTGGCGACGGAGGTGTTCCCGTGCCTCGTATGCGCAGAGGATTTCCTAACGACATTCCTCTCGGGCAATCTCTTCCAGGCGAGCGCGTTGTGTGAGCGATACCTGTGCCAACAAGCGTGAGAGGTGGTTCATCAATCGATTAGCTGCAAGATTAGCCTCAATCGCGGCCCACACAGCACTTGTTGGAACTTCTTCCTCGGTGGCCTCCCGACGGACGTAGGTTTCTATTGCCGCCTAGAACAGGATTCTAAACTCCCTTGTCTGATTGTCTTCACCTTCGTACAACTTTGTACGTGTGTCATCTGCTTCCGAATTAATTTCACCAACCGGTAGGCCCATTGTGTCTGCACGCCATCCAATTCTTGTCTTCCCGAGTACGTATAGGCAACGGCGCCAAATGTTTGCCCTCAGGGGTAAACTGGATTTAACAAAGACATACACAAAGCAAAGTATATAACAGAGAGTCTAACAACATTGTATTCATGTATTCATCATCAAATACAACAGTATTTCATATATCATAATCTCCCCCTCTTACGGAAAGGAGAATGTATACATATAGTGTCCGAAGGGATGCGAGGCGAACCGTCGCATCCGTGTAACTCCTTTGGACCGGCTAACTGTCTAACTACTCATTTACCGGACAACATCCATAAAACCTTTTTTTCAGAGTGTAGGTGCTTCCTTGGGTTGCAGCCCTAGAACAAGTTGTGTAAATTGTTCATATATTGTGAGAATACTCTCACCGTGGTTTTAATCTCCTTGGGTTTTCCAAGTAAATCTTGTGTTCACTTGTGCAATTGTGTGGAATTGTTTGTCCTTTTGTTATTTCAATATTGTTGATGCATGAAGTCAAAGCTTTCTCAAAAGGAGCAGTAAAAGGTCTAAGATTTCATTTTACAACTGATTCACCCCCTGCCCCAAGTTGTCTTGTGTATTCAACAGGTACATGTTAATCAGCAAGATAGTGGCATTGTGATTGAGGAACATGTTAAACCATATAGGGCAAAAATAGTCTATAGAAAGTTGAATCGACACTACTTCAACATGATCATGTAAAACTGAGAAAGCACAATTTAACTACATCCCACTACAGGAAATTGAGATTGCAAAGATGCATGATAGCTATTCAATGTTCCAAATTACCTAGTTTCTCCTTTTGGATCAAAAGAAGATTCATTGGCTCTTTTGGCTGATGTGCTCCAAAGGTGTATGCCTGTATGTGTGTCCTTTCTATTATTCGCTTTTGTGGTTTTTGAGCTCCAAGGGTGCATGTTTATGCGTGTGTCATTTGTATTAGAGCTTTAGCAACTTATATGTATAAGCTAAGTGCTACAAAACTCACAAGACCATATTGTACAATGACGTCCATTTAGGCCCAAAATTCTTTTGAGGAACGTGATGATGAAACCCAAAATATCTTGGTGCAGAGTGTAGGGGACACAATTAGTCAGCATGAGATGATTTCAAAGCTCCCCAAGATGAAACACCTGGTATAACTCAACCAATCCCAAAGAAATGTCTATCATGGAAGTATTAAACACTGCTAGATAGATGGACTATTAAAAAATACAGATGCAAACAAACCCCTAAAACTGGGGACCAAAACAATATGAGATCCACTTTCCTTCCACACCATAAATGTACCAAAATAAAGACGACTCTATGTAAGAACATCCCAAATTTGACAAAATATTAACATTAGCACAAAAACATTTAGAGTCCACATGCCCCCCATGGAGCTTTCAAACTTAGAACATGTAACAAACCTGAATGCATAAACTCAAATGAGCCAAATCCAAAATCACTTCACATCTGATTTCTCCAGGAAAACTTGAAAACGCTAGTAAATGGATTCTTTTGTGCAGTACTTGAAATGACTAATCTTCAATGCTTAAACACGGATTGTGTACGCAGCACAGAGACCCTAACAAACTAGCTCACTCAGCGATGAATAGAAATCATGGTTAAGCTTGAGGAGACATAGCAAGCCAAAGAAAACACGTAAAACATGATCACCAAATTGCAAAAAGGCCTTGGGGAATCACAAGTGAGCACAATGATCAAAATTAAGGATGCAAGGTGAAGACAGACACAGAAAAATATAGGATGATATGTTTGCAAAGGAAAAAGTTCCACAAAAACAGAAACCAAACAAAACAAGAAACCAAGATTCCAGGCAAATAAATTATGATTTAATCAAGGGCGGGAAAATGGCTTAACAAGATTGATCTCAATGTTTGATGACCAGGCCTAATTTGTTCAAAAACCATGGTCCTACTTCAAATATTCTTTTTTCCTAAGTGGAGTAAAAAATTGTGACAAAATAGCCTTTGGACATAATCAATGTCTCCACCTTACTCATAGGCATAGTGACCAAAGTAAAAAATGTTTGATTTGTTTAAAACCAAAAAAACCATAAATCCGAAATTTTCTAAACAATTCAGTCACATTTCTCTAGGAATTGAAAATTGTGAGTTGTAAACTGAATCAATTAAATCCGAGCAGTCCAAAATGTCCAGATGCAACCAGTCCAAAAAGGTTTTGTATCAGACCAGATTTGAACCAAATCCAACCTGATCACCATGCCTATAGGCTTCCAATGTTGTTAAACCCATGCTTTGAGAATATTGAATCCTAGGAGAGAACCCATAAAACAATAGATAATTTTTTGTACTTTGAGTAGCTATGGTCTATTCATTTCTTCCACTGTGCAGCTAATTTTTAGTGGGTAAGTCATTCTAATGCAGCATCCTTTTTCCCTTTTTGCAGGCAAGCCGGCTCTATTTTTGGGCTTTTTGCATGGTGTTGGAGAAAGTCTCTGACCTCCTCACTGCAAGGTTTCATAATGCCTGTGCTTATCACCTTTTTATATGATGGATGGGAGCCAGAGTCTTGCTCTATGGAAGAGGTCATCACCTCCCTCAGGGTATGGTATTAAGCATTCAGATGATGGCAAGGGTGATAAAGGATGGTTGTAGATGACGAAGATGTTGCAGGCTTGTTGGGATGTAATTTGGCAGAGCTAACATTCTTGAAGATGGCCATGAAATCCTTACATGAGTTGTAGCACTATAAAAGCAGTGTTTGGCATAAGTACTATTTGAAATTCACACATAATCGAGTCTTCCTGAGCATGTTTAAGTGTTTCTTCAAAAATATAATGTAATTAAATAATCAATTTAAAAACAATGCAATTTAATTTTCACTTTCCATTTACCAGCCTAAACACTAGTTATATACAGAGACTAGCTCAGTATGAAAAAAAGTACTTTGTGCCAATGCGAATCAAAACATTGTATCACATAAAACTTAAAAGCAAGAAAAATTTACAAATACCTGAAAAAACAGTGAATCGCTTCTTCAATTTGTTTTTCTTTTAAATTTTCTTGAAGCCTTAAGCGAGCACGAGCAAGAAGACAAAATCCCAAGAGATGGAGACGGGCACACCACTCCCCATCCATGCTTTCAGTATTTCTTGAAAGCTTTTGCTGATCTGAATGTTCATCAACAGTAACAAAGAGGTTCTGCATGTTTGAAAGCAAGAGAACCCTCAATATCACAAGTGATGCCAAAATTGTACCAACAGAAAATGAAAAAAGGCAAATAGTACACCATAAACACACCTCAAGAACACCATATTGACCATATTGAAGTAGTATTGCTGAAAGAGCAATGACACGAACAGAAAGCTTTTCTGACTGATTGTCATTTTCACCCCAAAAGATCCAACTTGTAAATTTCCACGCGTTACTAAGCAATTCATCAGGACTTTGCAAGGTGCCCATCCATGATGCACGATCCTTTGAGGAAGGATACCCAAAAATAAGTATACCAGTGAGGTAGAGATCACCTGTGCCAAGCATTCCTTCCCAGGTTCTGCTTTCATTTTTGCCATCACCTACTAAAATATCAAGTAAAGAATCAAAATGCAGATTGTTTTCACAAGATTTTCTAACTTGGAATTTACAAACAACGAGTAAAAAAAATTAAAAAATGAGAAAAGCTAAAAGCTATGATAAGGAAAAAATAGTGAAAGAAGAATTTCCAAGTGAAGAGAGAAGTTTGCCAGGACATATTAAACCTCAAACTTAAGCAAAGAAACCATTTTCGTAATAGTTTAAACTTTCACAAACGAATTTATGAGTACTGAGCACAGCTTACTGAAAAGGTAGCAGTAAATTATGTGCTCTTGACGTAGAAAATTTCAGTTATAGTGTACAGCCCACTAATTATTAAAACAGCTTTGAAACAGGATATTCCAATCACATGTTGAACTTTGGAAGAAACGTTGAAGTATGGGTATTAATTTCCTAAAAGAAACAAACAAAAGTTCACATTTTTCTGCTTTGAATTAATTGTTTACTCTTTATGGTAAAGCCCTGATCTCTTATTTGCTCTATCTTGGCTGGTTCCACTTTTCAGTGCCATTGACCCCCTTTTAGTCATTCATCAACATTATAATAACTTCTCTCTCCATTTTTATGAATCTTCTGCCACTATGGTCAAAATTCTTTCCAACGTTAAGAAGAGATAGTATAACTTTCAAAATGGGCCCATGAGTGATATTTGTATTTCAAACAAATTTCACATTCTGGCAGTCCTTATTAATCTTTCTGAAATGATAATATTCAGAATTCCAAAACATAAACACCTTCAATCAAAAATATAACATAAATTCACAACAGAAAGGCGAATAAAACACCTTAACTACCTTCTCAGATTTTATATCTGGAACATGTATTGGGCTAATTCATTGAGGAATCAACCTCTTAACATAAGTATACTATAGAGCGAGGATAGCTCATTCAAACACCTTGGAATTTTTTCACAGAAATATTTGTTCTTATTTCTCTTACAAACATGTCACTGGAATTTTTTCAATGAAATATTTGTTCTTATTTCTCTTACAAACATGTCACAATTTGGTGGGAAAATCTTGATATTTCAATTTTATTCCTTGGGCTATCAAAACAGAAAAAGTAGACAATTCACTTCACTAGAAAACCATTTTCTTGCAGACAACATTATAACAGCCATATCATATTGTTAGGAGGACCATGACTCACAGTGAATTTGGTAGGATTTCATACAGTTCTCAAGGATTCTGTATGAAGAAATGCTTTCCCTAGCAGAATGATATGTGAACAAAGGGAATCGGGCTAAGCTCAAGACAAGGTCAATTTTGGCACTTACATACACCTTGGATCTCGCATCTAAATCAAAAGAATTTCTGAATTGTGCAGTTCAACCCTATAGGGGTGTACTTACTGACATCCTCACAAAAAACAAAAATTGCAGCTATTCAACCATAACCTGCCATTTGCAACCTACAAAGAATCTCACTGTGCCATTTTAGTGCTACCTATGCCATCGTCATTAATACAATATTCACATTTGGGAAGGCCTAATACATCCCATGAATGTGCCTCCAAACTTTACCTTCATTCTGATCAGGCTTGAATTTTGATGGCAACGTACACAAAATATTTTACATCTGAATGCAACTAATATTTTTCAAACCCATGTCACAATAAGATAGAGGTATGGGAAACTATCAGTTGTAAAGGTATGTAATTTAACAGAACATCAATGCTAATCATGATATATGCTTCAAAATATCCAAGACAGAGAACCAAGAAATACATAAACTCGTATATGCTTTATACCAATCGACTGGAGAAAAACACCTAGGCATATTTGTTTTCAATACCTTAATCATACTCCATATTTAAAATCCATAAGCCACTCATCTTTCCTTGCAAAATTAGACCATTTCCAAAAGTAATGTAAACAAAGAGAAGAATGCAAGGAGAATAACAATTGTGGAAATTATTCCAGATAGTTTTACCTGGTTGCTTTGTTTAATTGTTTTTGTCCCGTCATACATTTATCTTCAATTCACTAATGTTTATAACTACTATACATGCTTATCAGCACAACAAAATAAATTTATCCTGCTAGGTCAAGGACCTTATTTGCTTAGTGAGAAATCAAACCTACAAATCTATAATGGTTATCCAAGAAACCTGATTCAGCAGAGCTCTTATATTTATATAGAGATTTAGAAAGGGGAAAAGGCCAATGTCACTACACTTCAGTAGGTCAGTTCATTAAGAACCATTTGAATAGAAATCAATGGCCAACATTCTATTTAAAAATGATTTTGACACATAATACTTCTAGACCCATAATTAATTAAAAAATATTGCTATGGTAGAAAAGTGAAGAAAACCATAAATATAAATCCTCCATATTCAGGGAATCAAATTCAATACCAATATGTAGTGAAGAAAGCTGTAAGCTGAAGTCCTCAATGGGTGGGGCTTCAGTTGATGTTGTGCTCATCCAATAAAGCAAGAAAGACCGAGTTGCAACATCGTGGACCCTTGGAATCAGCTGAAGCTCTATTCTTGACACATGGGCAGGTTCCATGTTCAACTGCACAAGAGGTTAAAAATCACAAACTGAAGCCAACTACAAACTTTTGTCATCCTGACCCAACACAAAACTAACAACTTGAACCATATTACTAAACTTTTTCTCAATTGACAATAATTATATCTACCTTAAGAGAGAATATAGTAATATACATAAATTTCCTGCATTCTAAATTGGTTGCTACTCATTTAAGAATTGGCGAAGCAACATCTCAAATACAAGTCAATGTCGCAAAAATGTATAGGATAACAACACAATGCAAAATATGGCAGGCCAGATATGATGATCTCCTCTATAAACTGAAATCTTCCAATTGGTGGAAAAACCAATCTTTACAATGCTTTCTACAAAGCATTGTATACACATTATGAGGACAAAGGACACATAAAAGCAACTCCAGAAGTGTCTTAATGTAGCTGGAAATCTATCGGCATGAGCACAAATGGTTGCAGAACATAGGATTTCAAACTGAAGCTGAAACACACACACAAACACACACACATATGATGCAATGAAATGCAAGTTTTTGAACGTTCATAAGACCAAACAACCAATGCAACCCAAAATAAAAACTATACTACAGTATCAGTGTAAATGATTTTGATATCCTTGTAAGCTGGACATTCTATGATGTTCTGCCATTTTAAATCCAGTAGCCACGAAGTGCAAAAATGGCATATTCTAGCTGTCCATACTTATCTAGGGCTTATCTACCTTCCAATCTCAAATCTAAGGTGATGTGAGCTAGTCCTTAGCTTCACTATTAACATTTTCACTTTCCATCTTATTTGTGCTCCTATATAATCTTCTTTCTCATGTTGAAATGTACGACTGAATAGTTTGACATAGTATTCTCTTTTATGCCCAAGCTGCCTTTCAACTTCTGTTTTGTAATAGGTATAAAGTTTTTCATCCCTCTTGTATCCTTTGTGTCCTACAAGTCTCCCAGCTGAGTTCGTTGTTAAAATCAAGGCCACAATATTTATATTCATTTACCACTTGCAACGAAATTCTTCAAATACAAATTTATTTGTTTCTTTTTTCTTCTCAAGTTAAAGCTAATGACCTTGATTTTAGCTATATTCACTTGCATCTCTACCTCTTGACGAAACAATTCCAGGGCTCTCAAGTGTTCTCTCAAATTATGTGTTATAACATAAGATCATCCAAATTATACATATAGAAGCAACTAGATAACAAAGCTAGCCAAGAGAATGCCTCCAACACCAAACTTATCTATCAATTCGTATAATTTTTTTATGTATAGCCCCAAAAAGGTAGGGTATAGAAAGCATATTCTTCACACTAATGTGGCCCCAAAACTTTCTATTAATATTCATTTCAAAATTGATGAAATAGCTTAAATCCAAGTCAATGTCACAAAAATATATGGGACTACAACCAAATATAAAAATTAGGCAGGCTAGATATGATGATCTCCTCTATAAGCTGAAATGTTCCAATTGTACGAGAAACCAACTTCTAGAAGGTTTTCTACAAAGCATTATATAGAGAGGTTAAAAATGCAATTTAAGAAGCATACTAATGTCATTAGAAATCTGGTGTAATAAGCTCAAATGGTAATAGAAAGTAGGATTTCAAAGAGAAGCCCAAGGCGCAAATACCCATGAGACATGATGGCATGTTCAAATTCGACATAATCAAAATAAAAAAGCAATCAAAATGAATACCGTCCATTAATTGAAAGCTCCTTGTCCACTGTTGCAAATATAACCACAAGCATAAAATTTGTGATAATAAAACAAATTGGCATCTTTCTAAAATATAGAAGAATAGTTTCTAGAATCTAGACACATGCATAGCGTATTGTAAGAACCTGAATCTGATTTTTGCTAAAATTTTCTGATTTTTTGACATTGGCATTTAATCAAACACTTGTCATGGGATCCACAATTTAGAATTTCTGCAGGTATTTGCTTTTGGAAGTGTTCATGTAAATGATATAAACACATCTATATGCACTTTGTAACTAGTTAGTTATAATCATCATCCATAAATATTGAAAAGCATTTCAAAAAACACTTGCCATACACAATCCAGGGTCTATCAAATACCAATGAAGGTTTTCACTACTGACTGTTTACATTTGAAAAATACAGAAATAACACAGGTCTGACCTTTATCATAGCAAATAAAACCCTTCAATGGCTGCTGGTATGAATAACCCAAAACCACACAAGGAATATGGACCTCAAAGCCCTCCTCTCAGCTTGTCAGTTACTTAATGCTAGTCTGCACCAGCAAAAGAAAGGTCTCCACAAGTCCCACGGCCCTCCAATGGCACTGTTATTCACTTGCAACTCTCACAACCTACCAGGTATGCCAACGAAAATCAAAAAAGCCTCTGTGGTCACCTTAAAACTACCCAAACACCATGCCCAGCACTAGGTATCTAGCTGCCTATCGCTATTCAAATTCTCACCCAGCAATCACCAGTTTGTGCCCAGCTATTGACCATATTCATGCCCAGCAAATAATGAATATCGCCCTCAATTAATTCCTTCTATATGGCATCCCATTCTCAATATTTGATTTTTCCTTATTGATAAAACTCCTGATAATTATACAACAAACTCTTCCCTTTAACTATAAAAATCGAGAAGCAATAATCTTCAAGAAAATGGTATCCCACAATTTTGCCTGTAAATCTCATAAATTTGTATACAAATACAAATCCCAAAAGTTTATAAATGAAAACTTCCTTGTAGAACAAGTTCCCAAAAGCTATGAAAATGATATATCATTTAGCACAGCCAAGACTTCAAACTCAATCCAATAGATGCACATGTCAATCCTAAGCAAATCCGCCTAGGTGTTAGCATGTTTGTCATTGATGTCAAGAACTGATACAGAAATTTACCTTTGCAATTCATACTATCAGATGTGTTCTATGTTTTTATCAAAGTTCTGCACAGGTTGAGCATAGCGATAAATGGTGGTTTCAGGACATGTACAAACTTCTCAGACTTTTCACAGATGCAAACATCTCAGATTTCTCAGAAAGTAAACAGTCTGAATATAAAACTCATCAAGCAATGTTGTGTTTGTTGATCTGCAGGACATAAACAAAATACTATATATAAACTTTGTTTTAAAAAACAAAACTAAAATCGATTATACAGACTTCAATACCTGCAAGTCGATATACGCAGTCATCACATGTGTCTGTTTTCTTCTTGATGGCATATGTCAGACTGGGCAGAACATTTTCAACATGAGACGGGCAGAATGTTTGATCATCTTCGTGACTTTTTTTTTGTTTTGTGTTGGGTTGCCTGTATCAAATCGAACAAAGGAATACTAATGTCTCAGGTGACACCACCAAAATAGTCTTCGATTATTTCTATTGAGAATACTTCAATTAATATTGAATAAACCTTACTTGTATATCGTGCAGTATCTATGAATAAATCATTGTGCTGTTTGTATTTGCAATGATCTGTTATATAGTTAGTATAACTAAGTTGGTTGGTTGGTAGTAGTTACAACCGACTTATAACCATCAAACCGATACAACAAAGTATAAAAGGAAGATGGGGATTCGATGGAATGAGTGTGTGAGAGAAATGTATAAGAATTTGTAATTGCTGATTTATCATTTTACGAAAAGCTCGATAAATGAGGAGTGCAGTAGTGTGAAGAATTTGATAGAAAGATCTTGATGAAACTATGAGAAAATTGTGTGCAGAGGTTTGAGAGTATCTTTGCTATGATCAGGTATAACAGTTTTTTTTAAGTATATTCTCAGTTAGTATAAAAAAGATTTTTAAGGGTGCTGAATCGCTGATAACAGACATATTCTAGAGGTTTATCTGAATATGTTTAATGGTATGACAGTTAGAAGAATTCAGTTTTCATTTGCAAATTCCTGATAGAGTTGACACCATTCAGTTTTCAGAAGTTTACTTGAAGAACAATACTCCAAAGAATAGGTTAAAGTTGAGAATAATCAGATTGTAATAATTTGTTCACATATTTCTGATATTGTAAAGTGTAAAACTTTTGAGATTGAAATAAATTATAATTTGTAATTGTGACATTCTTATAGCTGGTGTTTAAAGAAACGCTGGGTTGGTGCTCAAGTTGTTAAGTGGGAGTTTGAAAGAGATGGTGCTCTATAAGGAATTTGGTGATTCCTTGGGGTTGGTGCCCTAAAATTTTGTAAACATTTCAACTATGAGGCTGTATTAGGATAGTAGATCCTAGCAGCATTTCCCACCATGGTTTTCCCATCCTGGGTTTCCACGTATTTCTTGTGCATTGGCTTCATTATGTGCTTGCATCTTTCTGATTTCAGCTTCAAGTTATATTACTTTCAGTTTTCAGTTTAAAGTTTGATATACTTTATCATAAGTTTTAATTGATAAGGATCTATGTTTTATCTCTTCTACTGATTCACAATACCCCCCCTCTCAATAGAAGAAATGTATTCTACAATTGGTATCAAAGCCTAGTGCTTAAAACAACTTAATCACCATAAGTAGATCTTGGGTATAGAACACATGGCTAGTTTGGAAGGATCCTCTTCTAATAAGGCACCTTTATTCGATAGTACCAACCAAAGTTTAAAAACTCAAACTCGGCACAGCCTCGGTGGCCCAAAATAGAACTCGGACATAGGACTTGACAAAAAACTCGACTAGGCCTCAGCTAGGATTGGATAAAGAAAAAACAAAAAAGGGGGTTTTAAGTCTGCTTTTGGTGTTTCCTAAAAAAATCAGGAATCCATCCAAAAAACTCGCAAGTCCTTCCGAAAAACATCTGAGTCTTTGGCTAGGGCTCGCTAGATCTCAGCTCGCAAGTCCATGGTGAGTCAACTCGGCAAGCCGCGAGACTCACGAGTCATGGCGAGTCTGTGGCAAATCCCAAGAGTTTTCAAACTATGATGTCAACTATGCTTTATGGAGTATAAGATTGGAAACTTATCTGTCCTCTCTAGGGTTTGATGTATGGATGTCAGTAGTAGATGGTTATACAATGCCCAAAACTCCTTCAACTGATCCCTCTGAAAAGAAAGAGAAAGAAAATAACGCTAAGGCAAAAACAATGCGATTCTTTATGGTTTATCTAACACTGAATTTGTTAAGGTGATGCATTGTCAAATAGCTAAGGCCATTTGGGATAAATTGTAAAGAGCCTGCCTGGCTCTTTCCCTAAAATCAATTGTGAAATTCTCCTTGATGCTAGAAAGTAATTGTTTAAAATCTTCTTTGCAAATATATATTCTTTTTTTGTATTTTCCCACAATATAAATTAAAGGAATCACAATTACACCATTAAAATCGATTCACTATTACCAACATGCTTCATGCAAACATTCAAACTTTAATTGCGAAGGACAAATCGCATAGCATTTATTTTAATAAAAACCACGTCTTGGCAATTTGTTGAGAATGATTAAAATTCACATCTACCTCTTTGCATCATTACGGCTAGCTAGTAGAAACAAATACTGGCGGCTGGAGCAAACATTTGTTGAACACTATCCACGAACAGCAAATAACATGGATCAAATGCTCCCAAGGCGTCACATCCTCAGCAGTTACATCAATGGTTAAGCCAAAATGTCCAAACTGTACAGCAACCTGGCCGTACGTCCCACACAATTCACTGGAGACGGAATGCTCCAATTGAAAGTGCCCAACTGCGCTGAATTATCAATTCAACCAGCAAATAATTTCTAAAACCCTTCTCTTCAAAACTCATAGCAATTTCCAATTTCCCCAATTTATAAAATGTTCAAAGATATCTATCACCAAGAATTCGATCCCTTTTAACAACACTAGATCTTCTTCAAGAAGCCACGACTTGGCTTCTCACTTACTCAATTCATAACTTAAAACATGAAAGCCATTAATCCTTGGTTTGAATAAATCAAATAATCAACCCATATAACTCCACATTAAAATATTTTACTTAAAAGCTCCCAACTCAAACGTATATAATAACATTTAATGAATTGACTTATTAAATAACTCCAAAGTCAATATTAATTAAGACAAGCTTAATTAATAAAATATAGCATTAAATACCATTATAACAAATCAACTGCTCTGCTCTGGCCACTGAACAACACCCTGCCAAGAATAGTTACCAAACCAATTTAGACTTGCTAAAAATAGCAAATCCCTTAAACGGGAGATTCAACAGAAGTAATTCCACATCAACTGAAACCAATGCACAGGCCCTCTGCTTAACATAGCGATCTAAACTATCATCAAAAATAAGTATAACACTTACCATAAATAGTAAGTCTACCCAACTGACCCCAACGAAGAGCAATCCTGACATCTGAGATCTCCAGAATGGAAACCAACCATTGGCTCTGCCAAACAACCCCCTCTGACAACCTGATTAGCTTACGGAGGTCACGGATATAAGCTAATCTCAAAGACCAAAAAACGGGGACATTACATAAATTGAAGAGTATCTACAAAGTGATGATAAAGTGAAATAAGAAAAACTACAAACTTACAAGGCTAAGTTTAAAGGATTGAAGATGGAGGAAGAAGAACAGATTGCAGACTCTCCTTAGAGTTGATAAGATAGTAAATGCAATCAAGGCTCTTGGAGAGAAAATGAAAGACTTTGTGATTGTTCAAAAGGTTTTAAGATCTTGACCTTCGAGATATAATGCTAAAATATTTGCAATTGAAGAACCTAGATAAAGATAAAGATAAAGATAAAATTTATTAATGTCAAACAAAAGATCACAAAGGGTCAAAAGGACTGCCAAGAGCATAAAAATGGTTCAGTCTACAACAAGGACACCAAACGGTGCCCGATGAAATAAAGCAACAACCGAAACAAGAACAGAGAGAGGAGACCAAATGAAACCCCCAAAAACCCGCTAAGTGCTCTGATTAACCGCAAAGAACCGCCGAACTGAAGGATAAGAGGTAGGACCAGTCTAAGCTCTAGACTGTTTGGGAGTCGGATTGATGCTGGAAGAGGATGGTCGTTGCTGATAGGAGCCCATCCTGGACCTCACAAATTTGGAATAAAGGACGATGCCAAGCTAAAACTTGGTGTCGTGCGCTGAATGAAACCCTGTGAAAAAGGAAACAATGAGGTGACAGGGTGGAGGCGTCGAAGGATGTCGGTGCTGGAGTGTGAGGTCCCGAAGCCTAATGACTTCCTAAATATAAAGGGCAAGGCACCACTCATCTATATATCTAAAGAAGGTGGAGAGTAACCATGCCTCCCTGAAGAGGCAATAGAACCTCCCTCTTATCTTGTAGTGTAAAGGACAACAAAAGATGAAGTGCTCCTCCGACTCGACCTCCCCAATGTTGCACCTATAAATGTCCTCTCTAATGCATATATTAAACTCCTGGCAAGGAGGAAGGAGATGGGGGGCATCAAGAGAATACTAGAAGGGAGGGAGGCAACCTATCTCAATCCCAATAGACTCGAGAAGAGTCGAAGTCTCAGCTAACCATCCGCAAGCCCGACCAGAGGAGACAATAGAAGCAGCGATAGACTCTGAAGATCAGTAGGCAAGGTAAGGGTATTTGTGACGCCCATCGCCTGAATCAACAAAGCCCTGAAGGCAGTGAAGGTACCACCCCAAATCAAAAAATGGCCTCAAGCCTGAAGGGGCGAACCCAAAACTCTGCAAGAATAATGTTGTGTGTGATGGATTGCTTGCATCAAATGACGTGCCAGAGTTGAATCTGGACCTGCTTGGCAGTGGCCCAATCAGAATCCAATAATGAAGGACACCACACCACTGAACCATAGAAAATAGTAGGTCTGATAAGTGTATCCATAAGTGTCATCTTGGACATAGTGTCTAGGAAGTGTTGCCGAAAACATTGTCGCTCGAGGAGGGCCAACAAGCCATACCCCTTATTTATCAGCGGCTGAAGTGCGGGTCCAATGGTGAAGCAAGGCCGAGAGAACTTTACCCCCAAGTATGTGTACGAGGAAGAGAGCTCCACCTCCAAAGCTCTAAGGAAGAAATGGAGGTGAGAAATCTTAAGTGCATTGAAGACCATCACCTTGGTCTTCCCCAAATTAACTATCAAATGCCACACCTTGCAAAAGGATGAAAGGTTGTCTAGTTGTCTCTGCAAACCCTCCAGAGAGGAGGACGAAAGAACATCATCCGCAAAAAGCAGAATGGAAATCAGAACCTGGTGAACAAGGCAATCGTCCCCAGGAAGAGTATGATCATGAAAATACCTCTCCAACTCATCAATGTAGATACCGAAAAGCGTAGGCGACAAGGAGCATCCCTACTTGACCCCAATAGTACTCCTTATGAAGTCCAAAAACCCCGAAGGGGTCTTGAGACAACCCATAACCTAATAGAATATTATTATATTTGTTTATTACTTTAATGGTCATCATTTGTAATATTATGTAAATTCTTTATAATGATCATGTTGATCATTTGTTAATACAACAATCATTTTTTACCAATTACTTTGCGTAATATGGTATCAGAGCTAGTATTCTTTTCAAAAAATAATAATTTCTTCAATGAAATTATGTCTAAAATTTTTGAAATTTTTTCTAGAGTTTGTTCACACATTTGCAGGAATTCGTTTTAAACGTCTCCAGTGACATTATTCTTGCACACATTGTTCTCTGCTCACGCGGGTCTATTTTCTTCCATTCTGAAATTCATGGCTCTTTGAAAGTCGTCATTTTTACTTCTGCAAATACGAAAAATCATGGGTCGTTTTTGCTGAAAAAAAACTCATTTTTTTATTTTTTCCGTTTTTTGCCACTGTTGGGCGACGTCTTTGTCTGCAACCCGCGTCATTCTCTGCAACTCGCGCAGCTCTCTCTGTAACTCGCGCCTAGTTTTTTGCTCGTGCCAAACAAGGGTCACCATTTTCGGCTTATCCAACCCTCATTTCGACCTCTACATAGGTCATTTTTTCTTGTTAAGTTTTAGATCAGAATATATGGCTTTTAATTTTCTTTTATAAATCGAATATATATTTAATCACAATGGAGGCACTGCAATTTACCTACACTAATTTATTTCTATGTCTTTCAAATGAAGCCCAATATTGAATATAAATATCAATAAATGAGACATGTCTCATGTAGAAACAAATCTCTACGTACGTAGAGACATGTCTCTAAATGAACATGCTCTTTCAATATTATAGCAAAGCATAGAACCGATTCACAACTATCGGTAAGTAAATTAATATAACATATTAAACATCGCACATCGTGCATAGTATATTATGTACGCAGCACATAATACTATTATGTGTGCAGCACCCATTATATTAAGACCGATACAAATCAGTATAAATCTTAACCGATATAAATCAGAATCCATAAGATATTAAATGATTTCATTTATTTGATTAAACCGATATCAATCAGTATAAATCTTAACCGATATAAATCAGAATCCATAAGATATTAATTGATTTCATTTATTTGATTAAACCGATATCATTCAGTATGATATATAAGATTAATATTATTTATTTTATCAACTATAATATACATTGTACATGTATATTGATATATATAATAATATCATTATTATTATATATATATTAATATGCATATATAATGTAGAATAATATTATCTCATATTGTTTTATCTGAATAATAATATTATCAATTCAATGATGTTTGTTTAATTCAATATTATAAAGAGATAATGTTAAATATGTATATTAACATATATATAGTAGTAATGTCCATTATTAACATATATATATTAATATAATATTTATTTATTTTCTCATAATATTATGATCATTTTATCTGATCGAAGCTATAAACATCAACACTCCCTCTTAGCTAGGGAAGATAAAATAAACATCACAATAAGTTCATAAATTGTGAAAGTTTGTTCCCAAGGGGATTGCCTCCATCGGCGATTCTATCCATAATTCTCAGGTGGATTGCCTCCATCGGCAATTCGATCCATAAGCTCTCGTGTGGATTGCCTCTATCAGCAATTCTATCTACAAACTCATGAGCTTTGGTGTGGATTGCCTCCATCGGCGATTCTAACCACAAGCTCTCGTGTGGATTGCCTCTATCGGCGATTCTATCAACAAACTTACGAGCTTTCGTGTGGATTGCCTCCATCGGCGATTCTATCCACAAGCTCTCGTGTGGATTGCCTCTATCGGCGATTCTATCCACAAACTCACGAGCTTTGGTGTGGATTGCCTCCATCGGCGATTCTATCCACCAGCTCTCGTGTGGATTGCCTCCATCGGCGATTCTATCCACACGTTCCTAGGTGGATTGCCTCAGTCGGCGATTCTATCCACAAGATATCTATCACAATAGAAGATCAAGTTATTGTAAGATCGTCACCTTCCAATAACTTTAACACATACAAGTGATAATCATTTGGAAGTCGTCACTTCCTTATGATTTAGACAGGGCCCATATAGTTATAAAATAACATTAATATAATAATCAACAATCATGTCAAGTTTTACCTCAGAAGTGCTCTATCTTTCTCAGTGAACTCCCTCTCAATCATAAGGTATCTTGAATTTCTTTTAAAATACACATTTCTCTGAATACACATTTGAGTTATTGACTTCAGCAAGGGAAGCTTGCATTCTAAGTCTGTCAGGGCACTTTCTTGCAATGTGACCATATTTGTCGCATCTAAAACATTGTATTGTAGAGACGTCTCTAGGTTTCTTGAAAGGTTGTTGTTCATATGACTTAATCACAATGGAGGCACTGCAATTTACTTGCACTAATTTATTTCTGTGTCTTTCAAATGCAGCCCAATACTGAATATAAATATCAATAAATGAGACATGTCTCATGTAGAGGCATGTCTCTACGTACGTAGACATGTCTCTAAATGTACATGCTATTTCAATATTATAACAAAGCATAGAACCAATTCACAACTATTGGTAAGTAAATTAATATAACATATTAAACATCGCACATAGTGTCGTTTTACTTATCGCACATCGTGCATAATATATTATGTGCTGCGCACATAATAGTATTATGTGCGCAGCACATAATACTATTAAGTGTGCAGCACCCATTATATTAAGACCGATACAAATCGGTATAAATCTTAACCGATATAAATCGGAATCCATAAGATATTAATTGATTTCATTTATTTGATAAACCGATATCAATCGGTATGATATATAAGATTAATATTATTTATTTTATCAACTATAATATACATTGTATATGTATATTGATATATATAATAATATCATTATTATATATATTAATATGCATATATATTGTAGAATAATATTATCTCATATTGTTTTATCTGAATAACAATATTATCAATTCAATGATGTTTATTTAATTCAATATTATAAAGAAACAATGTTAAATATGTATATTAATATATATATAATAGTAATGTACATAATATTTATTTATTTTCTCATAATATTATGATCATTTTATCTAATCGAAGCTATAAACATCAACACTTCTGATGGTCTTTTCCACTTCTTTAAGGTCGTCTCTGTCAAAAGCGGTTGCCATTTTTTGAAGCTTTTCTGCAAATTTTTTGACGGCTAGGGTTTCCTTCGAAACTCTCAGATTCTTTGTCGTATTGGAAATCTGATTGCAGATTGTTGGTGGGTTTTTCAAGAGCTCAACTAGGTCGGTCTCAGAATTTTCTGGGTGTCTCAATTTTTGAGCATCGAAATTTGTGCTAGTAGATTTAAAATTTGATTTCATATTCCTTCTGGGTTTTTCCAAATCTCTTCTGGGTCTTCTTCAAATTTTTCTGGGTCTGCCGGAAATTTTTCTCATAGAGTCTCATGATAGCTGCTAAAAGAGTCTCTGAAATACCAATATCCCGAAGCCTCTGAAAAGGGCCATCCTAGGAACAAAGTCAAAGGCCTTGCAAAAGTCCACAAAGCAACAATACACCTTTTAGGAGCGATGGTGTGCCTCCTCAATAATGCCCCGAAGACTCAAGATATGATCCATAGTCTAATATTTTGATCTGAAATTGGCTTGCCCCTTGGCACAAATGTGACAGTAATCCAATACTCTCGACAAAAGAATATGAAGATTCGTGGCATACAACTTGCAGTTGTCCCCAACCATGATGGTATTGTAATTATTGGGGTTCAAGGCAAGACCCGCCTTGTGGATCGGATGGATGATGTGGTGTAACCAAGAAGTGGGGAAACTTGTGCAAACAACATGGTTGAACAAATCAGCTAAATAGGACCCCAGAACCACAATGTCATGTTTAAAGAACTCGACCTGAAAACTCTCCTCGTCAGCCACCCTGCTAGAGTTCATTGTTCTGATCACCTTCCTGATAGTGTAGGACAAAAGGTGACAATGAGTGGGGGTGTGATGTGGAAAGGATGTTGACCAGGGATGTCATAGAGTGTAGAGGTATCGGAGACCAGCTAAACTGTGGTCAAGCTCGGGGGGGAGATGGCATCCTAACAAAATATGAAATGAAGATGATTGGTAAAGATGATTCTAAAAGAGATGTTACTTTTAAAGCAAAAAAGAAAGCAAAAGAAGAGAGTTCAAAGTTAGACAATGATATGGACAAAGATATTGCAAACCTTGTAAAGAAACTCCAAAAAGGTTTTGGCAAGTATAAAGAGAAACTACCTCTCAAATGCTTCAATTGTGGTAAAATTAGACACTTTGTTGCTAAAAGTTTCCATGCCAAAAGTGATAAAGATGATGAAGAATGCTTTAAGAAGAAGAACAAAGGCCAGTTTTCTTGCAAACAACAAAATTCTTCAAAGAAGAAAAATCTGTGCATTAAAGAAGAAATTACAAATTCTGAAAATAGTGAAGAATCTAATGCTGAAACTTCTGAGACTTTATTCATGATAGTTGGACCACACACTTCAGAGCAAAGTGATGAAGATTTGCATGATGTTGAGGAGGGTGAAATAGATTTTGAAGAACTATTATATGCCCTAGAAGAAATCAGGGAATCGAAGAAGGAGAAATCTCAGCAAAAGATATGAGTTTTGAAGGAAAATGAAGTCCTTAAAAAGGAACTTGTAAAAGGGAATCAGATGATTATCAATGTAACAATGAAATTGAAGAAGGTAAAACACAAGATGAGGTAATCAATTTTGAACTTATGTTAAAATCCAAAAATCATTTGAAGTTAGAAAGTCAAATGGCAGCTCCGAGAAATGATCTTTAGACATCGAAGATTGTGTCTGAAATAAGAATTAAGTTTGAAAAGAGTTCTGATATGTTAGATGAAATGTTAGCCAAACAAAGGTTAAACAATGGTAAATCTCGTTTGGGTTTTGAAAAAGGCCAAAGTTCTAGTATTTCTTACAATGAAAAGGAAAATAATGATGGATTTGTTAACGTTTAAAGGCAGAAAAGGTACCCACAGTGGCATCCTTCTACAAGAAGAGTGACAACAAAAAAAATTTATCCTTTTTATAATTATTGTAACTTCTGCAATTACTTTGGTCAAAAAGAAGTTGATTGTAGAGTTGTGTCAAGAAGGAAAACCAATTTTGTTAGTTGAAATCATTTTTGTTAATTTTAGAAATCAGATCTAAAACTTTAGGCCTTTAACAAAAATAAATCAATAAGACAATGAAACGGTAGTTTTACCCTGGAAAACCTCTATGAGGAAAAACCCAGCAATCAGATCAGAATTATTTAATTTCTCTCAAAAGTATAATTACGATAACTCACAGTGATGTCACTGAGGATTTGCTGAGGATCCCCGATCCACGAAGCAAATCACCAAATCGTTGGACACCCACAAGTAGTGTCTCAAACTGAATATCAATCTATCAATCTCATGAATTCTGATTATTAATCTGCAATCTTTAAATACGAATTCAGTGTCCAGCGTATATGCACGATTTGAACTGCAAGAGTAGATTGAATGATTCACTTAGTATATAGTCTTCTTCTAAATTGCTGAATGTGTGATCTTCTAATTCGCTGAATGCATGAACTTCTAATTTGCTGAATGTATGATCTTCTAATTCATTGAATGTATGATCTTCTAATTCGCTAAATGCATGATCTTCTAATTCGCTGAATGCATGATTTTCTAGTTTGCTGAATGAATAAGTTCGCTGGAATAATCTCAGTATAGACTCGAGCTTGGAAATGACAGCAATGCTATATATTTCGAATGCTTCCTTGGATATTTCGGTTGTATACATTAGAGCGCATATGTGTCTATCCATGTTGAAGTGAAGTCTTTCTTATATATATGCAGATTTTGATCATGGATCATAGCTTTGGCTGACTCGATAATGATTTTGTTCTTCCTTTCAGCAATTATGTTTTGCTGAGGGTTGTGTAGGGAACACAAAACTCCCTCTTGATCCCTGCTTCTACACACCTGACGTGTACTCACCTCCATTGTCAAATCTAAGAATTTTTATTCGTTTACCAAAGAGATTTTCAACTAGAGATGTAAAACCTTTGAACCTAGCTAAGACTTCATCAAATTCTTTTGTCCTTAAGAAATAAATCCAAGTCTTCCTAGAGAAATCATCTATAAAAGTGACATAATATAAACAGCCACTAGAAGATGCAACTGACATTGGACCACATAAATCAGAATGAACAAGAGTAATATTTTCCTTAGATCTAGATTCACTTTTCTAAAATGAACTTTTAATGTTTTTACCTATTGCACATCCTTTGCATACATCATCATGGACATGACTAAGTTTAGGCATACCTTTGACCATCTTTTCAAGAGTAGGAAGAGCACGGTAATGACGATGACCAAGTCTCTAATGTCATAGATCACTAGACTCGGTTGAAGAACTAATAAGAGCTTGAAATGGACAAGCTGAAAGCTTGTAGAGGCTTTCAAATCTTCTACCAATTACTCTAGCAGATTTGATGTTAGATTTCTTAGGCCAGGCTAAAACTCTGCCTTCAGAAAATGCAATTTGATAACTCTTATCTTCTAGAGCAGAAATAGAAATCAAATTCCTTTTAATTTCGGGAACAAATAAGATATCAGATAACAGTAATGAAATACCAGAATCCAAGTTGAGAGTTGTGTTACCAAAACCTCTTACGGAGTATTGTGCGTCATCTCCAATGACCACGTGAAGATTTGATTCCTTCTCAATCAAATTTGTAAGTTGATTCCTATAACCTGTTATATGCCTAGAAGCACTACTATCAATCAACCATGTGTCACTGTCAGTAGGAACATTACTAGATAAAGCAGAAATGAAAAGAAAGTCTTCCTTGTTTTCCTCATCATCAACTTCATTGATGTGTGCTTCTTGATGATTTGGTTCAATCTTGCATTCTTTGGCGTAGTGGCCAAATTTGTCACATCTGAAACAACAAATGTGAGAAAGATCCTTAGGCCTCTTCCTTGAATCATTGTTTTCTTGTGATCTGAAATTGTTGATCCTTTTGAAGTTGTTCTTCTTCCAATTTCCACCTTTCTTAAAAGATTGGGCTGCAAGAACTTGGTTATCTAAAGAAGAAGAACTTTTAAATCCTCTAGCATTTAGACGAGATTCTTCTTGAATACAATCAGCTCTAAGACAATCAAAAGAAGGAAGAATACCTCTAGCACTCAAAAACTTGAATGAATGGTTCCCAAGAATAAGGTACGCCATTGAGAGCTAGCACAACAAGGTCTTTGCCTGCCACTTGTCCGTCCATAGCTTGAATCTAATCCCTTAATTCAGCGATCCTCGTGAAGAATGCCATTACGGTTTCTCCCTTGTCCATCTTGATTTGAAGAAGTTGCCTCCTTTGGGTGAGTGCCTTGCTTAGATTGTTGATCTCATACATACCCTCAAGTTGTCTGAACATATCATGTGCTGAAGACAACTTGGAGATGACTGAAACAAGATGGTCTTTGATGGAGTCAATCAGAATTTTCTTTGCCTTCATTGCATTCTTCTTAAATTGACTTAACTCATCCGAATCAGATGGTTGAGTAGGTGCAGGCCCTTGCACGAATTGCAGTAGATCGTTTTCCTCTAGAGCAAGGAGCACTCGAACTTTCCATGATGTGAAATTTACAGCCCCGCCCAATTTGTCCTCTACTTTGAGCCCTGTCACCATTTTGAAAATAGCAGCAAGAAAACAAATCTAAAGTATAATGGTTTAGATCTGATCACGGTTAGTAAGAACCAAGTTCTGATACCATGTTAATTTTGGAAATCAGATCTAAAACATTAGGCAATTAAAAAAAAACAATAAGGCAATGATGCGGTAGTTTTACCCTAGGAAACCTCTATGAGGAAAAACCCAGCATTCAAATCAGACTTATTTAATTTCTCTCAAAATTATAATTACAATAACTCACAGTGATGTCACTGAGGATTTGTTGAGGATCCCCGATCCACAAAGCAAATCACCAAATCGCAGGATACCCACAAGTAGTGTCTCAATCTGAATATCAATCTATCAAACTCATGAATTCCGATTATTAATCTGCAGTCTTTAAATACGAATTCAGTGTCCAGCGTATATGCACGATTTGAACTGCAAGAGTATATTGAATGATTCACTAAGTGTATAGTCTTCTTCTAAATCGCTGAATGCATGATCTTCTTCTAGTTTGCTGAATGCATAAGTTCGCTGGAATAATCTCAGTATAGACTCAAGCTTGGAAACGACAGCAATCCTATATATTTCGAATGCTTCCCTGGATATTTCGGTTGTATATATTAGAGCGCATATGTGTCTATCCATGTTGAAGTGAGGTCTTTCTTATATATATGGCCTGAGAGTATTTTCGGATTTCCAAATGCAGTCGGCCCTCTTTTTTTCTTTTTAAAATATTTGGCGCCGAAATTAGTATAGAATAGACCACACATTTTGCACTTGCATTGCAAAACGTTTTAACCATAGACATTTGGATTTGAAAGGGTCCAGCCCTTTATTAATCTTATAAATTAAAGAAATAAAAGATTAATATTAGTTTAACTTTTAAGGCTAAAATTCGATCTAGCTATTAGAAATTAACACTTGATTCTTTGAAAGATTTCAGTATGATTTGTTTTAAAAATCAAAAAGTTGGTCACTTTGCAATAAATTATCACGAGTTTTACTAAATAGAAAAGGATTAGGAGCAAGTTCTTGAATTTGTTGGGTTGATGTGCTTGCAGAATATGTGCCTTTGTTGGGCAATTGTGCTCACAAGTTGTGTAATGTCCCCTTTTCTTCAGTAATGCACATTATGCCTGATTAGCCTATCTAGCCATCCGGATAGTCTAATGGCCGCTTTATAGAGGATGTCAGTCAGTCACATGGGTTCTTGGGCATTTATTTAATATCTGAGTTCAGACTCTATAGTCGGGATACTTTATTTCATAAAGTTATATTATAAAGTCACTTTAATATTATAACTTTAAGTTACTTTATTTTATAAAGTGACTTAAGTGACTAAAACACGAAAGTGCTTTTTTATCCCACATTGGTTTGGTTGTTGAATTGGCTCTCATTTTGAGGTTGTAAAGGAAGGAGATCTTCCTTGGGAAAAGCACAATGAGAATTTATTAAACTACAGATTTAATATCAGGTTGCTTGAATGTGACTGATTTCTTGAGGACGTAGCCCCTTAAGAGTTTAATGGAAATTGGACGTAGCCCCAATACTCCATCTTGGTGGAATTACTTCAGATTTTACAAGTGAGCTTCAAGTAAGTAAAGATTTTAGAAATTAAGCTTCAGCATTCAGTTCGAAATCCAGAGATTATTATCTTCAGCTTATTACTACTCCAACATAATAGAATCAGATTTATCAAAGTAAAGGCATCAATATTAATGTGGGTTCAGCACAACAATCGAACAAGTTCCATTACCATCAAACCTCTCAGAGTTACATTGCCCATCGTAGTCATCCAATTATTCAGTGTTTTAGCACATAGGCAGGGTGGTGACGTTATTACTCGGTTGAGTTAATGCCTAGTTCGACAGAACATTAGTCGTGCTAAAGACTACCTCCCACGAGCCACCAATATAGGGAGAGAACGGGTATTACCTCCGGCCAGCAACAGGTAACTGGAGTGTGGACCAGCGTGGAAGCTGACGGGATTATCGGGCCCGACTGGAGTGGAAGGCAATACTTTAAGGCACGGTTAAGTGCGCGGGTGGTAAGCAGGTCATAGTGGTGGTGTCGAGTCATATCGACTGGCATCCTTGTCGCGTGGGAATAAATCAGCGTAGGTGCGGGGCGTGGATTCCACGGTGGATTAAGCTGTTTGTGAGGGAGTTGATTGACGGGTGCAGTTTGCCGAATGTTACCAGCAGCCGCGAGATAGTAGTGGAAGCGTGGAACTGTTGAGACGTGGAGGGATTGTATTACAGATAGTCGGCCAGAGTGCAGTTCAACTGGCTGAGACTAAACAGCAGTTAAACCGCGGATAGCATACTACACTTTCAAACTTGTATGGTCTGCATCCCATCCCATCGGGTATGTGTATTAATTACATTCTGCAATTTGGTAAGAGCTTGTATAAATCTCTGTGAACCAATTCGTTTAACAGAACTGCACAATAATATACTCTCCTTGAACATTTGGTTTATTCCGTTGTGTATTATCTTGTCTATTTGCATTTGTTCCCTATGGTGTTGTGAAACTGGTACCAAGAGACCGCTATAGGCAAACTGAAACCATAAACTAGATATTATTCTCCAGCAATTGTTGGAATTCTTAAGAAGTGAATGATAAATCTGGAAGTCATCTTTGAACCGAATACTTGATTGGCTATACGGAGATTGAAATTTTTAATCCACATTAGTAGATTAACAAATTGGATTGCTAAGGAACTTTACATTGTGACCCTTTTCTAGGCCATTGAGCTCACGAGTTTGAACAAGTCAAGTGTGTTCATGGGGAGTGATGGCCCCCAAAAGTGGCCTCATGGGAAGAGATCCTTCGTAACTGAACTCTCTAGCTTACATCAGGCTAAAAACCCGAGTTTCTACAAACAAACAAAAAACATTAACTAAGATTGATATTCTAATTTTGAGGAAACCTCAAATTACCCATTGAAGTGATTTGCTCAAAAAATGGAATATGTAAACAAAAACTGGAGTATGTGGATGCTCAAATTTAGTGCAAGATTCCTACATAAATGTGTAAATTTCTCCATATGATGAATTGATGAAAGAAAAGGTAGATTTATAGATTTCGAGATGAGAAGATGGATGGTGGAGATCAAGTTGCACAATCTTTGATTTACTTGATTTATTTGTATCTATTTTATTTTGGAATGTACATACATAAATCAAAGGAATTTAGAAATTTCCATGGATAGAAGATGACATTGAGAATACCATCTTATAATAATTAATTATGTGTGCATAGTTATTTGAGGAATGCATGAGAGGATAATTAATTAATTATGTGCATGGGTTTGGACACGAATTAATGAATAAATTATTAACTATGTTACACATGGACACTTCCCAACACCTCAAACCCCCATCCCTGACATGGGGAACGCTAGGGACATCCTCTACCTGTCCCCCCCAAAAAAATCAGAGAATCTGGAAATATCCCAGAATGTGTCCCCAAAATTGGGGATGGCTGGAAACATTTACGGGAAGTCTAGCCGTCTCCAAGATGGTAAAGGACATCTCCGATGTTCCAGGGACGGCTAGGACATCTCGGATGCCCCGGGACAGCTAGGCATCCCCTACAAAAAAATTATAATGTTAAAAAAATAATAGTAACAATTAAAAAGGCTATTAAATTTGTCGTGACAGTATTATAAAAGCAATATAACACAACACCATTTATAATAATAGCAATAAATATCATGACATCATTATAACAACAATTAAATTCATGATGACAACAGTGACAACAATGACTGTAGTATAACAGCAATAAATAATCATGATTCAAATTCGTAGTTGATGAACAAGTTATATAACATTTAACACTATCAGCAATAATTTGCATTTCTGATTTCATTGTTCAAAAAAGTTGTGAAGTTCAAAATTCTTGACAGGTGTATTTGTTATAGTGTGGTACTGTGTGAGAAGTACAAACAATTTTTATTTTGGAATGTGGTTGGCATGCAGGCTTCTGTAGACATCATCCAACATCATTTTAACATTGCACTGTTATATTACTGATGTTATCTTTCTGTTCATTGACTCACCATCCTTCATTACCTCTCATATGCACACTAGGGTATTCTTCGCTATAGACCAGCGATTAATACTTAAAGATTTGCTTTATCGTAATTATTCTTAGTCCTAGATGCATGTAGAATAAGAGTGCATACTATCTTTGATCTCCGTTCTATTTGACTACCCAAGGAGGTCAAAAGACCAAACTAGGGGCTTGATCATTCTTCAAATCAATTAGATTTCCACAATCCATGTAAATACTATATCAATTTCTGGATTCGATTGTATAGAATTTTTTTTGTCATCAACGTTTCAGATCACACTACGTGGTCCATCATCAAGATGCAAGAGAGAAAGGAGCATAAAGATGATGGATCATGTAGTGTGATCCGAAACGTTGATGACAAAAAAATTCTAGACAATCGAATCCAGAAACTGATATAGTATTGATCAATTCTTGGCAAGATGCCAAGAAGCTCAGCCATTTTTGGTTCTAACTTCAGGTATTTTCAAGACTACAACCCGTAGAGGTTTTATTCTGTCTTCCATTCCCTTGTCATTTATATTTCTCATTTTAAAGTACATCATTTAACTTGACTTTAAAACAATTATGCACATCACAGCATCTCTTAGTTTGGCTTGTATGTTTGCCTTGTATTTAATTGTATGCATGCATTGGAAATCTGGTGAAAACTTTGGATTCCACATTTTTTATAGACAACAACACGTGAAATACAGCACATTGCATAGACATATGCAGATCGCAATATTGTCCTAAGAAATGATCTACATCCTCTAGTACCAAGTTACTATATTTCTACTATTTCCATTTATATATCCAATCTGTCATTTCAGCACTTGTATTGTTTGTAATCTGTAAATCCTTTCTACTTCTCTCAGCATTTCATTTTGTGAACAAAGCCTTTCCAACACCAAAGGGAATCTAATGTACTTAATTAACCATTAATAGAAAACTTGTATGATATGAATAGAATTACAAATAAGAAAGAGGACAAAGGAATTAGCTGCAACTATACATATGTTGTACACCCTATTGTATTCAGTATCTAAAGTACAATGCCATCCAAATGGAATCTTCTCAGAAAAGAAAGTGCAAAGGAAGCTTATAGATGAAGGAAGATAATAACATAATAAAGATCTACATAGAGAATATAATATAAGTTCATATGACTATAAAACATTTCATAAAGTACAGTACTGCATTTAAGTATATTTGGGCTAGCCCGTGTGTTTACCCGCTAGGGTAACCTAGTTTACTGGTGCATAGACGTACGGAAATACAAATACATAAGATAGATCAGAGAATACCATAATCTTTATTAAGCATCCGTAACTTGAATACATTTACAATCGTCTCCCTACGCTCCCCTCCGAAGAGAAAGTACATCACTTATATAAATCCCGAAGGGGTGTGACCAACCGTCACCATCGATTCCCAACCGACATCCGGTAGTAATTAAGTACCGTCGGCTACACATAATATAACTAACACAGCATAAAGTAAGTACTACGGCTAACATCATCCCCCCCTAAAGAAAAGTCGTCTCCGGACAACAACAAAATATTCGGGACAGAACAAGATAGGAATGATGAACCACGTACAAGAACCAAAACATGTTGCCCAATCTTAGCCTCTACCAAGTGCTGCAAATCTGCTGCTCAAATGATACTGTCTCCGTAGCCAATCTTTCCTCAATAGCCATGTTGCCTTCTCCACACCCAACTACTGGGTACATTGAGCCAAGTCTTGCTCTACTGTCTTCAACCTGGTGGTCACCTCCTCCCGAGCTCTCTGTGCCTCCACCACGGCAGCCTCATGTCCAGCCAAGACATACTCCTCAAAGCGTAGTACCCTGCTACCACTCTCGCCACCACTGGCGCGTGGACAATCAATGCCTACAGCATCTCCGGTATCATCTGCTCAACCTATGTGTTCACAAACTATCCAAATCCATCTCCGTCGGCGGCTTATGCTTCCCCTCCAATGCTTAGCTTCAAACTTCTTTCTCACCGAGTGGAACAAACCCAACGCTTACCCTGACGGCGCGGGTACCCCAAACTCTATTGTGGTGTGCCTCAAAAATAAATGGGGGTCGAGGGGCAACGCCCCCGCGGGGTCCTGGGGCAGCACCAAATCCCTAACTGCTTGGCTACCGTACGGAAATCTGCAATCTTTCTCCCATGAGCAATCGTCCAAGTCGCCATACGGGGCACTGCGTCTCTCCTTCGACCTCTTTTACCCAATCTCCACGCGCTTTGTTATTCACATGTCTCTATTCCGTACGGACCCCTCCTAGTTGCGCCCTCCTCCTTACGGAAGAGAAAAGAATTATGCCACACAGTCTCTGGTGTCCGAGCTGCCGCCTACGCCGACGTAACTCTGGCTCTAGATATTGGACACAATCAACATTTCCCTTGCTACTCGCTGATACTAGACGGTCTTTTCCTCCAAACGTTTCTTGTGGCGTCCGTATGGTCGTGCGGAATGCTTATTGTGTATGTGCTTTATTCTCCTCTTGTCTGTACTCCTGTTGCTGTACAGTGTATGGTGTTTCTTGCCATACGGGAATATGCAATATGCAGCCGTACGGATCAAAAAAAAAAAATGGTCTTCTTCCGTTGCTAGAAGTGGTCTTCGCCAAAATTGGTCTTTGTTGCTGCCAAAATGGTCTTCGTTTGCCTTTTCGAAACTTGTCTTCGGCATTTGGTTTTGCAGGCTATACGGTGTTTTAAGTGTTGTCCGTACGGACTCAGGTCCCATTCCATCCCCTTGGGGGCTCTGGCCATCCTTTCGGGTGCTTTGTCCATCCCCTCCGGGTGAGGTTTCAATTTGGAAGTGCTAATGGCCTCGTGTATCCCCCGTTCGTCGAGAGTCCACAGCTGGATGGCCCCGTCGTAGCCGACTTCCAGAACTTTGTCCTTTGGTTTGTTTTCGATGGCAATCCAAAGACTGGAAACCATAAATTCTATAGGGACCACCATCGCTGGCCCATACATAAGAAGGAGAACAATGAATTTGAAGGCTGCAGTCACGGGGTTCCAACTGTCGCCAATACGAACGTCGTCACTGAGGTTTTTCCCCTTTGATTTTACCTCCTAGTATTTGATGGGTTTGTCCTCCGTAAACTGGTGTGCGGGGGTGGCTTCCTCCTCCCTAATGCTTAGCATGTTACAAGATGGTGGGAAGAACTCGTAATCTTCCATCTGCCAATGAAAGAGGCCATTC
>MU224344.1:583958-601181 GCA_018584345.1 Thuja plicata
CGAACAAGCTCCGTGTTTCCTCTAGGCAGTCCTCGTCACTTCTCCCAGCCTCCCGGTCAGATACCTCCAGACCCTCGCCTTCACTTACTCCCTTCGGTAGTCCTTCGGCGCGTCTTTTGTATCTCTCTCTTCGCTCGACTTGCTGTTGTGCGAGTACGGCTTTTCTATCGGCTTGTTCCTCCTCGAGTTCCTTCTTTCTATTTTTATTCAATTGGTTGGGCATGAATTCTTTGCTCACTTCTCCACGGAGCAATAATCAACACATCAATTTATTTTATTTTTCCTTCCCGAGTACGTCTAGGCAGCGGCGCCAAATGTTTACCCGCTGGGGTAACCTAGTTTACTGGTGCATAGACGTTGTACGGAAATACAAATACATAAGATAGATCAGAGAATACCATAATCTTTATCAAGCATCCGTAACTTGAATACATTTACAATCGTCTCCCTCCGCTCCCCTCCGAAGAGAAAGTACATCACTTATATAAATCCCGAAGGGGTGTGACCAACCGTCACCACCGATTCCCAACCGACGTCCGGTAGTAATTAAGTACCGTCGGCTACACATAATATAACTAACACGGCATAAAGTAAGTACTACGGCTAACACCGTGGAGCCATGTCCCATTATTGTAGGGACATATCGCTATCTAGATACCCTTTAAGTTTATGCATATTTATTTTCCGTTATCTATTCATTTGAGGGACATCTGTTTGATTCATATTAAATACACCTCCTTATCAATGTGTATGTGTCTGTCTAAATCAAATATCTCGGCAAATTTTAAAACAAACACATAAGAAGAGGCAAGCATCCTCGGGTATCCGACTACATCACTTAAGTGAAGCATTTACCAATAGGGAAAATATAAGGGCTAAACTTATGTAAAATATGAAAAGCACTTGATTTTTAAATCATGAGTTATGCTTCCGATGATGAAATTGGATCTTTTTCCCTTCAGACATTTCATACAAATGTGCTCATCACAATATTAAGAAGTTTAAGGATATTTTAACAAGCAGGAAACACACAAAAAAGTATTTTCGCAATGTACAAAACTCACCTGTCCTTTGATTTTTACCACATAACTAAGAAGAAGAAGCAAGTCACGGGCAGTCTCAAATTGAATTTCTGCGACCTGAGAAACTGTCTGCATTAACAATGTCGTATTTACACTGTATAATATGCCCCTTGCTGCAGATCTTTTGTCATAGGAAAAATTTTCAGGAATGATGCTAGTCAAGAATTTTTCAATTACATTAAAAACTCTATCCCAGCCACCTGCTTTATCTCTTAATGCCTGTAGAGAAAATAAAATACTTAGAGAAAATTTTCTCTGATGGCTGTGATACTTATGTTCCTTCTCACGTGCAAAGTCCAAGCCAAGATGTGAACTACGTTGTTTTAAGACAGAAAAGTCGTATCCAACATCTAAAATCCTTAGGAAGCGAGAAATGAGATACTGGAATGTAACACTTGATGGCTTTAACAAAGCTTCATAAAAAACAGCAAGAGCAGCTTTCCCTAAATATCTTGATATGATGCCAGTGCACTTTAATATCCCATCAAGTATCTCAGCATCAATTATATTATGCTTCCAGTCTGAAGGAAGCGTAGAAATTTTCCCGTCAACCATAGACATTCCTGCAAAAAGTAAGGAATTTCATCAATAAATAGACTCTAGACTTAACCATGACAGACGGCTGTCCCTAAAACCAAAAATAGAAACCCCAAATTTTATTTCATTTTTACATTTTTAGCATTTAATAAATGAACAAAAGCATGTAAAATGTAAAATTATATTAATTGGATCATCTATTAAAACTACATGGCGAACAAAACAAACAGAGAAAATAAATGAACCACTTCGTCATGGCAGCTTTTCAGCTCACCATGTACTATCTGTTCAATATCGCACAGACTACGATTCAATGAAAGAGAGTGCCTTCTTATCAATCCAATGCCTCCTGTTGAGGAATCGAAAAGCAAAGCATATGGCACATTGTTATGACACCAAGACTGCATGTAAATATTGACAAAACTTTTCCATTCGTATGACAGGGAGATTTGATTATCCCCAATTCCCTATAAAAACCACAATATAAAGTATGTAAATCAGTGTACCAAACAACAACAATTACTTCAGAAAGCAAACAATCACTCATCACCTTACCTCACATTCTATAACAGTCAAAATCTCCTTGCACAAACCATCTACTGTAAGAGAACGAAAGTCGGAATCACTTAAATGCTTCTTACGGGTCCCCATAACTTCCTGAAGTGGACGACGTTGTCGAACACCAGATTGCATTAGTCTACGGAGAAAAATGGCTGACACTGAAGGAGGGACTTCATTCTGCAAGATCAACAAAGTTACAAGTAAAAAGCAAGTACAAGTCAAAACATCACTTCAACATTTAACCGTCCAAAAATATAAAATTATAGTATTGAGTACTTACATTCAGGTACCAAAATCACTATGCTTCAGACAAATTATGTCCACATCAGTAATCATACAATTGTTTATTTAAACAAATTAGCAACCATACATAAAACATCAAGTTTTTTGACACCAAAAGGAAAAATATTCACAAAACTATCACTGGATACACAAACTACAAATATAGGCACTGCAAGTTTCAATTTCTTCCTTCAGCCAATGCAGAGAGAAAATAACAAGATTCAGATGAGAATAAACCTCTACCAAATTTTCTTTTATACATACAAACCAAAAAGTAAAAGCAGACAATTAAAATATGTACATATAAAAATCTTGCAACAATAAGCATTAGATTTAATCTTTTCCTGTAATAGTAGTTGAGACCATAGTAGCAAAAATCCTTGTTAGAATAACTCCACAAATCAAAGGACTAATAATGCAAAAACTAGGAATTTAATTTGAAAATATCAAATTTTCAAAAAACACAATAAAAAAGGGGAAAAAACTGGTGTTTTCAATATTGAAGGGTATTTAAATAGTATAGAGATATAGAGAGCAAATAAAAATGAGAGCTTAATCAAGGAATTTTGATATATAGGATTTTTGAATTTTTCCATTTAGTTTGTATCCCCGATTGCATTGCATTGCACAAGGCATTCTACATAGTGCGTAAAATGTGTACTACATAAACATGCCAGGCATTCTACATACTGCAAAAAATCTAATTCATACAAAATAAAACCTGCCAACTAAGTAAAAAGTTTCAGAAAAATCAGACATCCTATGAAGAGAGCTACACTGGAGGGCTAATGGTCCTGATGATGAAAATCCAAGGTCAAATCCTTTCCTTATTCATTCAAACACACTACCCTCATTGTTGGCCTCCCCAAGGATTTTGCTAAAAATAATTATATCAAAACATTATAAACATGTATTTTTATAGCAGTGATAAAATAAGGGGACCTACTTAAAATACAACCACTTCAAAAAGAAATTTAATTTAAGAAAAGATAAGTTAAAAAAAAAATTTAAAATTATACAAATATTGACATGCTCAGTACTGATTGGTATTAGTATAAGTTATGATTATAGATTGTTTACTTGGTAATTCTACTTGAATACTTACCAGAATAAATGGAGTAACAGAATAGACAAATATAACATTCATTCACAACCATGTGTCAGAAAGATATGCCGTTCTTATTCATTCATTCATCAAATACGCAATAGTTGCAGAAATTCATACATGTGGTCCCCAACTATAAGTACAATAAGAAATATATATAGCATAGCTGATGTTCGTTGAGAATGCCAACCATCAGTAACCAGTAACCACCAATTGACAACCAACTATCAAGAACTAATTACTTGATTACAAAATGACATTTTATTCATTGACGAACTACATCAACTCCCTGAGAAAACAAAAGTAGTCTCCCAGATGACAAGACTGACAAATATCAGGAGCTAGACAACACAAAACCAAAATCTACTATGTTGGATTATAAGACATCCATTGATGTATAAAGACGTGGGAATGAAAATCAAGGATCTGATTTGCTGAAACTATCAAGAACTAATTGCTTGATTACAAAATGACAGTTTATTCATTGACAAACTACATCAACCCCCTCAGAAAACAAAAGCAGTCTCCCAGATGACAAGACTGACAAAAATCAGGAGTTAGACAACACAAAACCAAAAACTACTATGTTGGATTATAAGACATCCATTGATGTATAAAGACGTGGGAATGGAAATCAAGGATCTGATTTGCCGAAGCCTGTGTACTTCATCTTTTCATAGCTTCAAATCGTGAGCTGCTACCAATTCTCATTCCCTTGCTACTAAATGAAATTCAAAGTCCAAATTTCAAAAAGCAAGTACAAAATGCAATGGAATTCTTTAAGTTGAAAAATAAAAAATCCTTGTTTTCAAGATGAATTTCAAAGATAAAATGAAGATCTTTGTTTGAGAAAGAAGAATTCCAAGTTGAAGAAAAAAAATTCCAAAGTTTAAGAGTAAAAAATCCAGCTGCATGGTGAAATTCCGCACTTGTTAGTCCAGCTTAACCTCAAAATTCCGACCTTGTGAAGTGAGCTTGTGTATGACTAGATCTGATTTTCGACCTTGAAATTCCTGCATTCATAGAATTCCCGCCTAGCAAAAATCCCAAACAACCTCAAAATTCCACACTTATATTGCAAAGCAAAATAAATGGCTCAAGGAAAATTCCAAGTCAAATGATGAAATCCAAAGTTTTAATGTAAAAATCCTTGGATACATGCTGATTCCACACAAATAAATCCTTGTCCAAACAGGATTCCACACAGTAATGTACTAGTCCAGCTCCATGGTGAAAATCAACCCTCAATTTGTCCTTCATACATGCAAAATCCAGCCCAATAATTCCACCTCTGGCTCTGATTTCCACTCAAACAAGTCCAGCTATACATGAAATTCGCCCCAGCTAATCCTTGATAAAATCAGATTTCCACCCTTCGTGAAAACATGAAGTTTAAATGCAAGATGGAAAAGAGCAACCTAGCATGACACAAAATGTTTCCAAGGTCGGCTACATTAAGGAGATTGAAAATTCAGGTTTGAGCGCCTCTATAAGAGATCAAGGAGACATCATTTCACATGAAAATTCAAAGCAGATCCAAGGCAAAAATCAGAAGTGAAGAGGCAAAATAAGATCAAATGCAAGGAAAATTCAAGAAAATCAAGACAAGTTCAAAAGCAGACGTGAATTTCCCAGCAGGATGAAGTGAAATCAGATCAAATAGAAGTGCATTTCCAGCAAACAAAGCAGCCAATTATCAGATGCAAGAAGGCAAGTTTCCAGAAGTTCAAATCAGATCACGACAAATTCTAGAAGTCTTAAGTGAGAAATTACAAGAAAGAGATTTAGGTGAATTAATGCATTTCCAGATTGATTTGCATCAGCAATTTCAAGAGGGTTTTTAAGATCAACAACTTCCTAGTTCCAAGATGCAAATCCAATTCAAAGATCAAAATTTCAAGATCCTGTTGAAAAGTTGTTTGTCATGGAAATTATTTCAAGTTCTGAGAAAATCTCTTCCTTTTCATTCTTATTTGTAACTTAGATACAAAACGTTTCCCTTTTTCGGGATTGATTTTCGGGATTGATGCATAGGATGATGAAAGAATGACAATGATAAAGGAACCAAACAAAGGAAGATTCAAAACATGTGCGAGGAAAGACAAAGAAATTCCCACCTCAAGAAGGAATTTAAGATCAAGGAACCAGACTGCCCTACAAGTGAAGAATGCCACAACAACCTTGGATTTCCCTTGGAAATACAAGATCGAATTGAAGGGCTCAACTATTACAAGAAGATCAAGACAACGTCTAAGCAGAAGAATTCCAAAACAAGGATTACTAGAAAGATGAAGAACAATCATGAAGATGAAGCAATTTGGAAATATGAACCATCACAATCATTCACATATAGTAGATATTTTCAGAAGAGTTAATAAAAGTTACAAAGACAATGTTGAGTATCAAGAGATATCTCTTGTTTGTGATGAAGTAAAACTTTACAAGGTATGCAAGCTAAGGTGGCTGTTAGGAATAACAGTCCACCAACACAACTGAGAGGGGGGGGTGAATTACTTGTGAGACAGATTATTAAACATTAAACTTTATAGACAAAACTTTCATCGAAATGATAACATAGGAAATGCCAACACAATCCTTTGTTGTCAAGGAAACCCTATTAAAGGTAAAACCCCGGTGGGAATTAGCACCCACAAATAATGTACTGAGAGTATAGTATCCATGTTAAAAGATTTAGCCATGTTAGGAGCTTATTACAGCATTACAGTACACAGTCCCTATTAAAGAACAGACCCTGTTAGGAGTCAAGAACAATGGTGGGCTCACTGCCTAGGCACACTGCCTAAAGAAGGTTAATGCCACCCTGAAGGACTTACAGTCTGAAACATAAGTGTATATAGAAAATATACAATCCAGTGAACTGTATGATAGCAATTGTCTTCGCTTGGTCAGTTCCAATGAAGTACAATAATCATATCCTTTGCTCTACATCCAGCAGAAAATCAAGCTCGCAGCTTCCACACTTCTCTGTCTCTATTAATCACCTTCTCTTCATACATACATACACACACATCTTTTCAAACGAAAAGATCTCTCATATATACTCTATTACAATAATTGATTAGGTCGGCCAATTAAGCTTTCCCAATATACAAATAATTATTTAACCCCTTGCTAAGATACACACGGTACCTATAACAAGTATACATCAATTACAATACATCAGATATAATCCAAGATCCATAATCCACGCTCGCAATCCACAATACACGCTACATCTCTGAAATCGGCCCCAAATAGGTCTCCTCCAGAATACATGCCACAGCTGACGTCACCAACACTCATACGACTTGCGACCCATAACAAACATTCCTAAACATGTCTTTTGTCAACCCTTAAGCTCGCATAACCTGAATCATCATCGTCTGTAAGATATACTCAAAACACAGAGACTCGCTCTATCAATCATCGCTGTCACAGTCCAGTAACCAATCTTCACCAAAACATTTGTAACTCATCCAATATGCAATATTAAGCCAAGCAACCTTAGAAATAAGATCAGCATACATCCTTCTACGTATCCCCATCTTCGCTCGTTCTGATTCATCCGTACAGTATCTGTACACTTCTGTCAGTCATCATAACTAGTCTGTTCTTCCTCCACAGAAACATAAGTTGACATCAGTGACAAGACATGAATGCCAACAGCATCAGTAGTAGCCAATTCCAACATCATCCAACAATCTTCCCCTTTGGCATTCATTGCAACATATGGGAAAATCCATCAACCCAAAAGTACTCTCTCAATACAATCTTCTCAATATCCTCAACACAGCTCTCCCTAAAGCAGTAGGGATTTTCTCATAGAATCTCTCCCCCTTTGACAACAATGGAAAAGGGTGTCATAACTCATCATCATTCTTCTGCAAGGTGAAGCTTTTTCAAATCTCCATGTCTGTAACAACCAGGTGCAAAATCACCCAAATATGTTATGTAGTGTTCCTGCGATCACTCCCCCTGAGTAGATCCATACATCAAGTCCAGAAAATGATATAGCTCCGAAAGCCACTGGACCGATGCATTCCTGCATCAATTAATTACCACAGGGAGCGGCTCTCACCCCAAGCATGCTTCTAAGATACTCAAAAGCATCTTTTAGCAAAGGTTTTGTAAATATATCTGCTATTTGTTCCTTTGTGCTAACATACTCCAATCTGATCTCCTTCTCTGCTACCTTGTCTCTCAAGAAATGATACTTAATAGAAATATGTTTAGTCTTTGAATGCATTACAGGATTCTTCGACATATTCATTGTGCTAGTGTTATCACAATGGATAACCACTGGCTCTTAAAAAATTATTCCAATGTTCTTCAGCATTTGTTTCATCCAAACAACTTGTGTACAATTTATAGCAGCAGCAACATACTCAGATTCAGCAATAGACTGAGCTATAAAATCCTGCTTCTTACTTAACCATAAAACCAGCTTTTTCCAAGGAAAAATGCTCCTCCACTTGTAGTTTTTCTATCATCCACACTACCTGCCCAATCAGCATCAGTATAAGCATGTAAAATAAAGTCATCAGATTTTTCATACCAAAATCCATACTCTATCGTTCCTTTCAAGTATCCGAAAATTCTTTTCACAGCAACAAGTTGTGTCTCTTAAGGATCTGCTTGATATCTTGCCACAATTCCAACTGCATTGGAAATATCTGGTCTGGTGTAAGTTAGATATTGTAGACCTCCAATCATTGATCTAAACTTTGTCTGAAAAACACTCTGAGTTTCATCATTATTAGTAAGTTTATAACCAGTCACCATGGGTGTCCCAACACGTTTACAATCTTCCATTCCAAATTTCTTCAACATTTCCTTAAGGTACTTGGTCTGAGATATAAAAATACCATTCTTGTTTTGATTAATTTGCAAACCAAGGAAAAAAATTATCTCACCAATCATTGACATTTCAAATTCATTTTCCATCTCTTTAGAGAACTTTTTACTCATTTCATCATTACCTCCAAAAATGATATCATCACCTCCAAAAATGATATCATCAACAAAAACTTCTATGATTAGAATTCCATCTTCACCAGTTCTTAAGTATAAATTATTGTCTGCATTACTTTTTCTGAAACCAAGACGAAGTAGATACCTGTCTAGTCTTGCATACCATTCTCTCGGTGCTTGTTTCAGTCCATACAATTCTTTCTTCAACTTACAAATCATGTTTTCATCTTCTGTCAAAGGAAACCCATCAGGTTGCTCTATGTATACCTCTTCCTCCAAATCTCCTTCAAAAATGCAGATTTCACATCCATCTGATATACCTTAAAGTCTTTATGTGCAGCATAAGAAAGAAATAATCTCAGTGCTTCCAACTTAGCAATAGGAGCAAATGTCTCTTCAAAGTCTATGCCTTCTTGTTGCGAATAACCTTTACAAACAAGTCTAGCCTTATTTCTTACCATTGTTCCTTCCTCATCCATTTTGTTTCTGAAAACCCATTTAGTTCCTATCACATTCTTGTTTTTATGTCTTGGAACCAGTTCCCAAGTGTTGTTTTTCTTTATTTGTTCTAGTTCTTCCTGCATAACTTTAGTCCAAGATTCATCTCTACATGGTTCATCAGTAGATTTTGGTTCAACTTGAGAAATCAAACAAATTTCATCTCTTACTTTTGATCTTGTCATCATTCCTCTATTTGCATCACCAATGATTTGATCTTCAAGATGGTTCTTCTTAACATACCTCTGAATTTTAGGAGTTTCAGTAAGCTCATTTGATTCATCTTGACAAACTTTGATCTCATTATCAATCTCCAAAGGTTTTGCAGGATCAGCGGTGACCTCCTTAATCTCTGCAATCTGACCACAGTCATACATTCTCTCTTGAATCTGAAACCTTTCATCTATCCTCATATTAGCACTTTCAATCAACTTCCTCAATCTCAGATTGAAACATTTATAGGCTTTGCTCTTAGTAGAATAACCAAGGAAGATACCTTCATCACTTCTAGCATCAAACTTCCCTATCTCATCATCTCTTTTGATACAACATTTACTTCCAAATAATCTGAAATATTTTACAGGAGTATGATTAAACCATAATTCATAAAGAGTACACAGCAGTACCAACAGCTTCTCTCCAATGAACATGTGATACACTTCCTTCCAGCAGCATAGTTTTGGTAGCATCTAATATTGTTATGTTCCTTCGCTATACTATCCCATTCTATTGTGGTGTCCTAGGAGCAGATGTCTGTTTGTATATTCACTGCTCTTCGCAGTAGATATTAAACAAGTCTGAAGTAAACTCACCACCTCTATCTGATCTCAAACATTTTATCTTCAAGCCTGATTCATTCTCAACTTTTGCTTTGAATATCTTGAATTTGTCAAATGCCTCGGATTTCTCTCTCAAATATGTAACCCACATCATCCTAGAAAAGTCATCAACAAAAAGTATAAAATACCTATCACCGTAGTAAGATCTTGTTCTTGTAGGACCACACAGATCTATATGTACCAGATCCAACTTCCCTTTCGCAGAGTAAGACTTGCTTTTAAAACTGCTTATAGTCTACTTCCCCATAACACACTCTATTTTCTCTTCTAGCGATCAGGGCCACAACTTCATCTAGCTTTCTTTCTTCTTCCTGTATTTGTTCCCATTCATCAGCATATTCTCCAAGTGCTTCTCTCAAGTCACTATTGCTGGTGCTCCAAATTCTTGATAAGGTCTTTTTGTTTCTATGCATAGTCGCCTTGAATACTGACTCAACTTTAGGTAGAGAATCTCCTAGTTCTGCGGCCTCAAAGGTAGTTAGTTTCCCAATCAACATCTCTCTATTGAAGTTCGGTGTCAAAGGTATAATCTCTTCTATAGCTTGTACTTTTGTTCTGTATACAGGTGTCATGGATCTGAGAATCTTCGCAATCACTTCTTCCTCACTGTAAGTACCTCCAGATTTCCTGATGCCAATAACAACTTCAGTAATTCTCTGTGAATATGCTCTAATGTTCTCATCATCTCTCATTTTCAGTGTTTTCATCTTTGCCTTCGAGTTCTGTAACTTTGCCTGCTCTGTAAACTTATCTCCTTCATACAGTGCTTCCAATCTTGTCCAAATTTCATGTGCAGAATCTAAATCTTTTACCTCTGTGAATTCACCTTCAGAAAGTGCGCTGATCAATGCTTCCCTTGCGACCATGTTACATGAAAATAACTTCTTTTCATCTTAAGTAGCTTTATCCAATTCATCCTCAACTTTCGTATGTTCCTTTCTTTTAGTAATCATCCAATAGTCGATTCCCAAACATAGCAAATGTGTTCTCATCTTATTCTTCCAACTATCAAAGTTTTCAGGATCAAGCTTCAGACTATCCTTCCTATAGTAAGTCATCTTCAGGATCACCTCAAGCTGTTAAGCTTTCTCTCTAAGGACTAGTAGCTCTGATACCAATTGTTAGGAATAACAATCCACCAACACAACTGAAAGGGGGGGTTAATCAGTTGTGAGACAGATTATTAAACATTAAACTTTATAAACAAAACTTTCATCCAAATGACAACACAGTAAATGCCAACACAATAACACAATCCTTTGTTGTCGAGGAAACTTTGTTAAAGGTAAAACCCCGATGGGAGTTAGCATCCACAAATAATCTACTGAGAGTATAGTATCTTGTTAAAAGATTTAGCCATGTTAGGAGCTTATTACAGCATTACAGTAGACAATGCATGTTAAAGGACAAACCCTGTTAGGAGCTTATTACAGCATTACAGTAGACAGTGCATGTTAAAGGACAAACCCTGTTAGGAGCTTATTACAGCATTACAGTAGACAGTGCATGTTAAAGAACAAACCCTGTTAGGAGTCAAGAACAATGGTGGGCTCACCACCCAACCACACTGCCTAAAGAAGGTTAATGCCACCCTCAAGGACTTACAGTCCGAAACATAAGTGTATATAAAAAATATACAATCTAGTGAATTGTCTGATAGCAACTGTCTTTGCTTGGTCAGTTCCAATGAAGTACAATAATCATATCCTCTGCTCTACATCCAACAGACAATCAAGCTCGTAGCTTCCACACTTATTTGTCTCTATTAATCACCTTCTCTTCATACATATATACACACACACACATCTTTTCAAAAGAAAAGATCTCTCATATATACTCTATTACAATAATTGATTAGGTCGGCCAATTAATCTTTCCCAATATACATATAATTATTTAACCCCTTGCTAAGATACACATGGTACCTATAACAAGTATACATCAATTACAATACATCATATATAATCCAAGATCCGTAATCCACGCTCGCAATCCACAATACACGCTACATCTCTGAAGTCGGCCCCGAATAGGTCTCCTCCATAATACACGCCACAGTTGACGTCATCAACACTCATACGACTTGCGACCCATAACAAACATTCATGAACATGTCTTTTGTCAACCCTTAAGCTCGCATAACCTGAATCATCATCGCCTGTAAGATATACTCAAAACACAGAGACTCACTCTATCAATCATCACTGTCACAGTCCAGTAACCAGTCTTCACCAAAACATCTGTAACTCATCCAATATGCAATATTAAGACAAGCGACCTTAGAAATAAGATCAGCATACATCCTTCTACGTATCCCCATCTTCGCTCATTTTGATTCATTCATACAATATTCGTACACTTTTGTTAGTCATCATAACCAGTTTGTTCTTCCTCCACAGAAACATATGTTGACATCAGTGACAAACATGAATGCCAACAGTATCAATAGTAGCCAATTCCAACATCATCCAACAGTGGCACCTAGTCATCTTCAACCAATCAAATAATTCAAGGTCAACATGTCCAAGTTCATCAAAACAAACTCATCAACAACTAGATCTTTGCTTGTTGTTTCAAACATTTTGCATGGTTTCTACTACTCAAAGTTTTAGTTGAATTTTATTGATTGTAATGAAGAAATGTGGAGATATTTGAATGAATTCCTTGGTTCATACCATTTGTAGTTTGTTAATTGCAAATTGCAAGGGATGGTTAGTCTGAACCCAATTAAACACTAGTTTGATTGTGAATGTTCATTTGGATTGTGCTAGTTTTAGGTATTTGGATGAATGTTACAATATGAAAATCCTTGGTTACCTTTGGAGATTGCATCAAGTTATGCGGAGTTGTTTCCTCATGGCGAAGCAAAGCTTGGTTTAAGAAATTCATCTATCTAAGCAGTATCCATTCTTATCATTGTCCTTAGGTGTTAGAAGTAGATTAGATTTCCCTAAACCCCTTATCCCTTTTGTCTTTTATTTGAAGTTTGAGAATCAATTTAGTACTCAAGTTCCAGCTACTTAAGGGGAAAAGAGTTGATAAAATCTAGGAACATTTACGTAAGTACCCTCGTGATTATGACTTCACATTGTTTAGCATTTGAAGCTTCCTTGTTCAAGAGAGGATAGGATACTTGGTATTTTATTCTATGTTGGTGAGTGCCCCAAAACACCCATCAACGGGTAGTAACTCCTAGCCCACTTATCAAAAACCATAGCTGTTAAGTGCATTGGGAATAACTCCAAAAGACACGAGTAGAGCTGCTGACAGGATTCAGTCAAAGATGGCACACGTCTTGGGCCTTTCTAAGGCGTAGAAATACTCCAGAGGCTCCAGAAAATGCAGATTCTTAAGCTACAGAAAATACTGACTCAATAATTCAACCGTGCAATTGTCATACAAATGTTCTTTGGACTTTTGCTGGATCATAACACATCATTCAATGGGTTTGATTATGCCAAAGTGGAGTGCTCAGATTCAGGAGTCAATTAAGAAAGATGTAAGAGCATCTTCTATTAGCAAATAAGACCCTGATCAACTTGGGCATTACATTTTGGATGAGACAATTTTTGGGTACTTTTTAGCCATGGATTTTGTAAGCCACTTGTGGATTGTAGTTTCAATTTTGCCATTTATTTGTGCTTGAAAATGGAGTAATGTATACATTATATGATTAACTTGCAAGTACAGTTAAGCTGCCAAAATTACTCCATAATCTAAATGTTGTGGTTAAAACTCTTGCAAAGGCATAGCCTCAGATTTGTATTGTAACCACTTAGATGTTGAATAATACAATTGCTTTTTCTTTGCAGAGTGAGATTTTTCTACTGAAAAAAATTTCCCACATAAATCATCTTGTCATGGTATAATTTTCTTTCTGCATTTTTTCTATAACTAAGATCTTTTGCGTCTTGCATATACCTCCCCTTAAAGGTCAATGTAGGAAGCATTTCTGCACAATTGCTTCCTTTCAATCATTTGGGTTTACCAAAAATATGAACAATGTATTTGCCGATTCTCATTCATTGATAGCCATGCTACTTTATTGCTATCCTTGCACTAGGCAAATGGCACCGTCTTTATTCTAACTCTATGAAATGGATCGATCTACCATAGCATTCATCCTCTTCTTTATGTATATTTGAGCTCCTTTTTCCATTCTTGTGTCTTTACCTGAAATGGCATGTGGATGTCTCGATTGATACTATGCAGCAAACAACTTCAGTCTTGATCATTGAAGTTAATGATAGGTGATGAAATGATGAGTTGCCAAGCGGCTTTGTAACTTATTTTAGATTAAATTAGAGAGGGAGCTATATTGGACCTCACCCAATCGAATAAGTCAAATATTCAAAAGGTCTCACACTAAGACGTACAGGTAGAATTTTAAAAAACAGAATTACATGTCACAAGTCTAACCATGCCATTGACATTAACAAAATTATATTGGCTAGAGCTGAGACTTGACTCTTTACTATTTGGAACTCGGGATTGCCGAAAAAGGGAACAAATAATTGAAGGCAGTGCAGTTTTCTCTTCTAAACATGTTAAAGATGTAAACAGAATAGATCAAATTATATATTTTAGTATTGTGCCTACCCATATATTGTAGAAGAAGAGATCATACTTCAGATATCCAAATGGTAAATAGGCTCAGTACCTTAAAGGATGAATATATGAAGTGGTGGACCAAAATAAGATTATCCACATCAAATTCTGAACTCTGCAAGATTTCATTCGCAATCCAACTCTCTTGCAGAACATAGTTACAAACACCTCCTCTACAAAACAAAATCCCAAATATTAAGTGCAAACGTGTCAGACAAGGGAACCATGTTTTAGAAAAACATACATTGAGATACAGATTCATACAATAAAACGGGCAGGAGATAAGTCTTTCATTAAAAGTAGCATGCATGCATACAAAAACTATATTCTACTGAGATGCAGTTCGAAATAGCCAAAAAATAACACCCATGACATAAGTAAAAATAAAATTTAGGGCTAAATATCAATTCTGTATTCAATGATTCATATAAATCTAGAACAAATATATCATCAGGTGCCTCAGAAAAGACCAAAAACAGAGGACATGAGCTATTCCATAAACAATCAGGTAAATCAGCTCTTCCCTATACCAGCAAGAAGAAACTGAAAAATTACTAACCCGTGATAAATCTCAAAGATGATTTCATAAAAGCAATGCTTAAAGAGAAGATACATATCCACCACAGACAAAGCATCATCTATTAATGATCATTTTGCAAAAGTCTGTCTTTAGCAAGAATTAACCATATCTAAATAAATGAAAAAATAAGAGATTGGTAGCAGCAAGTTGTTGAAGCAAGAAGTGGATGTTGAGGGCTTTTATCATCACCAGACCCCTGCAGTGTTAATTAGCCAGAAGAGCCTCAAGACCCTTCTTCAATGTTTGCACCCACCTTCTCCTCTTCATTTGACATATCATATTTAGACCAGTTGGGTGGGGAAGGCCCAGTTTGAGGATGACGGAAGGAGTGGCCAGATAAGCAAGAGTGTTCCCGTCAGCTCTACCTCCTCCTTGGAAAGCTTTCCGTTTGGGAGGAAGCTAGTCATATTCCCTGTGGATCCTATCCTTCTCCATGAACCAATGAGATGGCTCACCAAAGAAATGTTTTTCTACTGCATCAATATTCATGTGTTGAACAACAATTCACCAAATACACAATACATTAGTCCATGTTTGCAATGGTCCTATGACTATCAATAAGGGGGTTCAAAATCCCTCGAGTACAATATAATCATTCTAAATGTTTCAACTCCCATCAATTGTGTTTAGAGATTTGACCATAGCAATCTAGTTCAAAATTAGCATAGATATTTAATAGTTCGTCCACCAGCACAAATCTTTTCTTAGAAGAAAATATAACTCACTTGATTGTGTGCTCTGTTTCCTGTGTAGTTTGTTAAAAAAAAGTTGAAGTTGTTATCTAGGAATCAGTATTTGCTGATATCATTCATATTTAAGAGCATTCACATTTTTGCGGGCTTGTGGCTGCTGGCCAATATCATTCAATATTGTCACCTTGCTAATCTGAAGTATTATACCATTCTACAACAGATTTGTATAGGAGTTGTAAACCTTTTGAGGGCAATTTGTCATTTCTCATTGCTCCAATCTGCATTTTTAGTCACCAATTGAGGTGCCAACACTTGGAGGACAGGTCGTTGCAGTTTCCTAGCCGTAGCCATACAATGGCATTTGCTGCCATTTTCGAGGGTTGCAGCCTGATCATCAACCATAAAGGCTTATGCAAAGTGATTCATGACATTTTATGATTGTAGACATGCAATAGATATTAAATAAAGTTAGATGGTCGGGTTTGGTTAAAGTATGTTTAATCAATGTCTGTTAGTAGTAATTAGTTGGAAAACGGTTGGCCTTGAACCAACCTTTGGCTCTCTATATAAGAGTCCCGCACATTATTGTAAGATCTATCTTTTGGTGTGGAAATAGAACAAACTACAAGAAAATAATTAGACCTATCTATGATGTGTACTTACTGAATGTAAGATGGTTGCTGCTTATATAGTGTTTATTTTATGTTCCATCTCTGTTCCATGCATGTTCCAGTTTTGTACTATCGTAACCAGGTAGATCCTGTTGGCAACTAACATTTTGGCGCCGTTGCCTAAATCGAACCTGAGGTCTGATTAAGTAGGGGTTAGTATCTTGGCTGGTACGTGACTGGTATAGTACGTGACAGCTTCGAGCTGGTACGATGACTAATAGTTTGGCGTAGCACGGAACGGGTACGGGACTGGTACGTGACATAGCTTCAGGCTGGTACGTGGCTGGTACGGTACGGGACTGGCTGGTACGTGACTGGTACGGAACGGGACTGGTACGCTCGCAGGTCTATCAGTAAGTGACTAGTGCAAGGCTAGTACGGTGACTGGTACGCGCAGCAAGATGGCAGCATAATGGGCCACGAATTCATACAACAAACCCTAGTGACTGACAGTGACACAGAGGATAACGAAGTACCAAGGGAAGACCAAGTCACACAAGATTTACTCCAGTCTTGGGACGTGGCGGTAGATAAGTACGTGGAACGAGAGGCTGGGCAAAGGGGTGCCATCTCTCCTAGTATAATAAGGGCTGAACTCACTGTCAACTCCGCAGTGTACGACCTCCTCGAGAGCATCCCAAGACTGTTGGCACAAGAATTGGTGAAACTTGAGGAAGAGCGAGAAAGCGTTAGGAGGGAGCAACGACGACAGCAAGTCCTGCAACAATACAAAGAAAGGAGTCGAAGGGAGGAAGAAACCCCAAATACATCAAGACGTCGTACTCCTCACAACGCAA
>MU224344.1:604783-616745 GCA_018584345.1 Thuja plicata
GGTTATTGTCAAAAGCAGAAAGAAACTACAGTACTACGGAAAGGGAAGCCCTTGGGATGGTTTATGCGGTTCAAAAATTCCGCCACTATTTGCTAGCTACACCATTTACATTCTTTGTGGATCACCAGGCATTGATGTACCTAGTCAATAAGCTAGTAATTCAGGGGAGAGTAAGCCGGTGGCTGATCTTACTGCAGGAATTCACCTTCAAGATTATGGTGAGACCCGGAAAAAGTCATGTGGTAGCAGATCACCTTTCACGGATTAAGTCAGAGGAAAAGGCACAAGGAGGGGTAGCAGATGATTTTCCAGATGCACACTTGTTTCAGATAGCCGTTTTGCCATCCTGGTACGAGAAGATTGGACAATATCTTTCCAATGGGTCATTTCCCCAGAATATGACTCCAGTGGAAAGAAGGAAAATAGCACTAAAAAGCACCACGTTTCAATTGATCAGCGGTCTCTTGTACAAAAGGGGGCCGGATGGGATACTCAGAAGGTGCGTAATGGAAGAGGAAATACCAGGAGTTCTCAGAGAATCCCATGAAGGATTGGCAGGAGGGCATATGGGACCAGATGCCACGGCACGGAAAGTACTTCTTGTAGGATTATGGTGGCCTACACTCCATGCTGATGCAAAGGAATGGGTGTTAAGCTGCGACACATGTCAGAGGTCGGGGAAACCACTGAAACGGGACTTCATGCCTCTCTTCCCATCACAACCACAAGAACTCTTTGAGAGGTGGGGATTGGATTTTGTGGGACCTCTCCCAACAAGTACGCGAAGGTGCAAGTACATAGTAGTGGCCACAGAATATCTCACCAAGTGGACCGAAGCAAGAGCCTTACCAGATAACACGGCACTAAGCACAGCAAGATTCTTGTATGAACAGATAGTAACAAGGTTTGGGATACGCATACAGATCACCAGTGACTAAGGAGTTCATTTTGTGAATCAGGTAATACGAAACATGACTACTGAATTTACAATTTTTCATACTTTATCAAGTCCCTATTACCCTAGAGCAAATGGCCAAGCAGAATCCACAAACAAAATCCTAGTGTCAATTCTATACAAAACTTGCGGAGTTGAACAAGGTGATTGGGAAGAAAGGTTGCCTGCGGTACTATGGGCTTACCGCACCGCCTATAAAGCTACCACGGGACATACCCCATTCCAACTAATGTACGGACAAGAAGCAGTGATGCTTGTAGAATACACTATACCCAGCCTCAGAATAGCAGTTCAGAACAGACTAGGAGAGGAAGACAGTATAAAGGAAAGACTAGTGACACTCCAAAAATTAGATGAGCAGCGCATGATGGCACAATGGGCCACTGAAATTGCACAAAAGCGGAGAAAGTTTTGGCATGAAAAACATTTGCGAAAAATGGAGTTCAAACCAGGACAATTAGTACTCAAATACAATGCGTGTAACGAACTTCGACCAGGGAAGTTTCGAGTCCGTTGGATAGGTCCCTATAAAGTACGTGAAGTGGGAGCCAATGGGACACTAAAATTATCAACTTTAGATGATAATCCCATCAAGGATCCAGTAAATGGATCAAAATTGAAAGCCTATAAGGAGAAGGCACCAATAGCAATTAATATGTTGGGGTACGCAGTGGAAAGCGAAGACGAATGGACACTAAGCAGAAGTGGGGAAATAGAGGAAGAGGCAGGAAAAATCAAAATTAGTGATAAAAAGAGGAAGGAATTAAAAAGGAAAGAAAAGCCAGGTAGGTGTAATAAAAGAATGAAAATTGATGGTAGAAAAGAAAAATGATACGAAGGGAGAAAAAAATGAGTAAAAAGTTTTGTTTTTTTTTTTAAATAATAATACGAGTATTAAAAAATTATTATAAAAGCCATAGCAAAAACTATAAAGGGCACGAGAGGAAGGCTAAACTCATTATTAGTTTCCTAGCGAACCAAGGGAAGAAGGAAGAAGCGAACAAAGGAGTGGACTTGAAGGGAGCAAGGCGTACACCACACGCACAAAGCGTACGCAGGAGTAGGCGGAACAGCCGCGGCCAGTACGTACGCGGCAGCGGCAGGAAGGAAGAAGAACGCAGCGCAGTGGAAGGGGAAGCTCATAGCGTGCGGGGCGTACGCAGAAGGAGGAGCTGCGTACGCGCGGGGTTAGGGGAAGAACAGGGCGTACACGAAAAGAATTGCGTACGCAGCAGCGCGGGGGGAGGACAAGGCGTACGAGGCGTACGCGGTAGGAGTGCAGGGGAAGGACAAGGCGTACGCGGTAGGAGTGNCGGGGGAAGGGCAGGGCGTACGAGGCGTACGGGGAAGGAGTGCGGGGGAAGGGCAGGGCGTACGAGGCATACGGGGAGGAAGCTGCGTACGCAGCAGCGTGGCGAGGGAAGCACAAGGCGTAGGCATATGCAGTGAAGGAGGAGGAAGGTGGAGGAGCAGCGTACGCGTATGCTGGGGAAGCAAAAGAGGAAACAGCCCGCGCAAAGATAGCCAAACACAAACAGCACACAGCGAGATTGGGAGTAGGTATATCGGCATGGTGAAGGGCAGCTTCGGCAACCCTAGGAAGGGTAATTTCGAAATCCGGTATAAAAATCAAGCTCCAACCAGTCAAAAGGCGCCTACAGCAATGGCGAATGTGAATGTGAATGTTGGTACCGAAGTCACCGTGGAAGAAATGGGGTTTGAAGGAGTCACAGGAGGTGAATGTCGAACATGGTGGGAGACTCACGCTGAAGACCATCCCCTGAAAGATGCATTAAAAAGGGCTCAGGTAGACAAAATTATATTTATGCCAATCTATGAATTAAAGGAATTCGAGGACATCTTGCGCACATTGGTTCAGGGGTACCAAGCAGATAGACACAAGTCCATGGTGGACTATCAGGGGCACAAGGTGGTAGTTTCATATGAACCCAAAGAATTCACCAAGGTGTTTGGAATTTCCAGCTGTGGGGACTCAGCCAAGAAACCACCAGCGAAGTTGGCTGAAGTAGAAAGGAGAAAACTTCTTGAGGAAATATGTGGGGACACACTCACAGATGAGCAAAGGCAAGACATTGAAAAAAACAGCAGCCGAAGGGGATTGAAGAAAGTATACATATCTTCTCCTGAATGGAGATGCGTGATGGATGTAATAAAATGTAAACTCACAATAGCCAGCCGAGGTTCAGATATAGCAATTTGGATGCTACGTCTAATGAGGGGACTAAGGAATGCGAAGGTCTACAATTGGGGTAGACTCCTTTCAGATAGACTGAGAGAGTTCATGATGCTGAAGCACAAAACCATGTATATGCCACATCACGTGATTTCTCTATTTCTTGAGGCAGTAAGGACACAAGTACCACCGGATAGAAGGGGTGGACTGGTAGCAGCAAGTAGGGTAGAACCCTACAAACCAGCCATGTATTACTGGATACATATGGACACATGCACAGCAGAACCATCCAGGAAGAAAGCAAGGCGAGAGGAAACCCCAACAGATGAGGATGATGATGACCAGGAAGGAAGCCATGAGGAAGAGGAAGGAGAAGGAAGTGGGGGAGGGAAGGGAACCACATCATCATCCGAAGAGGATGAAGGAGAATTTAGAGGTACACATACATCTCTACAGATAGAAGGAGAGGAGCACAATGAGGCCCCCATAACCGGTTGGGGAAGTAAGAAAAGAATAACCTTCAATCCTCCCCAGATTTCTCCTACAACACATTGGGCACCAAGTACTTCCCAAGGACAGGGGCAGAAAATCATCAGCTTAACCGGTCAGAAAGCGGGAGCCCATACAGTTCGGATAAATACCGAAGGAAGAATGGAGACAGCCAGGCCCATTGCACTCATAGTAGCCCCTATTACAAACAATTCTCAAGACCTTGGAGGAGCCCACAAGGAAACTCAATCAGAAAGGGAGAGGATACAGCCACATGAAATAAACACAGAAGTGGGTACAGAAAAAGGGACCACTATGGAAGTGGAGGATGAGACAGATAGCCTGTTAGCAAAGTACCAGATGGAGGCTACCGTCCCTACCACATCACCACCCCCAGAGGAGGAACACATATCCCACTCACCAGCTCCAACCATGGAAGAAACCATAGAGGTAGGGGAGAAGCTCAGGGACGAGATAGAGGAAGAGGAGGACTCCTTCCAAGATTCAGCAACACAATTCATGGCCAGATTGGATGACATAAAGGAAGCCGCGCAACACATGTTGGATAAATCAGCTAATGCAAATATGAGGGTGGTAACCAAAGCAGTAAAGGCTTTGATGGCCTTCATGATGGAGGGATGCGAGACGGAATTCTCTAGCGACAGAAAAGGAATTGACAACCCTGCGCAGCTCGAACTCCACCACAGGGACGCCTTCTTACTCTCACCTTTCTCAGCAGAAATAATAGTTGGTGGACTTTCCCATTTTGTAATGTCGTCTGGAAGACGACAAGTTTTGGGGGGGGATGATGTAGACATGCAATAGATATTAAATAAAGTTAGATGGTCGGGTTTGGTTAAAGTATGTTTAATCAATGTCTGTTAGTAGTAATTAGTTGGAAAACGGTTGGCCTCGAACCAACCTTTGGCTCTCTATATAAGAGTCCCGCACATTATTGTAAGATCTATCTTTTGGTGTGGAAATAGAACAAACTACAAGAAAATAATTAGACCTATCTATGATGTGTACTTACTGAATGTAATATGGTTGCTGGTTATATAGTGTTTATTTTATGTTCCATGCATGTTCCAGTTTTGTACTATCGTAACCAGGTAGATCCTGTTGGCAACTAACAATGATCTGAAATTCGATGTTTATGTCGCCATTTGGTCAAATCAGCAACTTTAATTTGCCAAGCAGTAGATGTCTGGAATAAATATCAGTTTGGGGTTCCATTTTTATGTTTCCAAATGATGTTGTGATCCCTCTCAGAGATATTTCCATCTCAGATCCGAACATAATCATTATTCTTGGGCCACTACTGTTTTACATTCATAGACCTTGGAAGCACAACTGATGAAATTGAGCATCTACATGATTGATTTACTGTTTGAGGTGCAAGTGAGAGTTTCCAAAAGAAAGTAAAAAATATAAAAAATATAAAAAAGGAAAGTACATTTGCCAAGTCAAGTCTTGAAACTATAAATTTCAAAATAATTCTGACAAATTTGGTTCTCTTTCTGATATATAATGTTAGACTTTAACCACCTAAGCTATTTAGTTATTCGAACAAAAAACACTCTAGATCAACTGATGCCCACGTACTTTTTGTACTGCCCTACATCTCATTATGTAAACAGTAAATTCAAGAAGGAAACTGCAGAAGAAATAAAGAAATATAAATAAGGATCTTAGATGCCAAGCATGGTTGGTGAAAACCCTATATTTAAAAACTTTGGAACTAAAGATTTAATTAGCCTTTACTGCAACATAAACAACTAAATCATGTGATATAGCAATTCAAAATCAGATCAGTTGTCAAAAATGGCATCATGTAACAACAAAAAATGTTATAGCATCCACCTTTCAAGACTCAAACTGTCATCTAACCAATGATATTATTCAGGTGACTTACAATTCCAGATCTACATAAAATAACTCGTAAAGAGCTGAACTGCCCTCTTTAAGTACCCATAATCCATCAGAAGATAACCTCATGTCAATAACGTTGCCCTGTCAAACAAGCAAGTCCATGAAAAGAAGTCATAGATTGAACCAAATATTGTGGAGCTTAGACATAAAATGGCCACACAAAATATTAACTCTTTCATCAACCTTCAGAAAACCTATCCTATTTAACATCTTAAATATAAGATGTGGGAACATACTAGGAGACAAAATTAAAATCTTGAAAGAACCAACACAAATGAAAAAGAAAGCTCAAGAATTCCCATCACCTGCTCCAAAGGTATACTCTGTTGCTGCACAGACTGACCACCTCGGCCCCCAGTATCACTAGAAAAAAGATTCAATTTGCATAGAACAACCTTCTCTAAACTGGCTTCCTTCAGAAATGTTACAATCCACTGGTTAGAAGAGAAATAATGTTTTCAAATGTCTATAAATGTCCTGAACATCCTAGATTTGACAAAGACTTTACTTTTATTGCTGTGCTACATGAAAGAATGCTTAATACGGACCACACATCAAAAAAGATGACATCAGTGGTTCTGAAAAAATTTCGTTGCTAATTACAACTACAGACAAAAATCATTTAGAAAAAAGCTCTTCTGAAACACAACCATTTAGAAGTATAATCTTTAAATATATTTATTCTATCCTTTATCTAAATCTCAATTAGAAGGAATGTCATACCGATAAGCTTTTGTATAGAACTATCATTGATACAGTTGTTCCATTATCATCCTTCTCCCCGACATATAGCATACTTGGCCTGAAACCTGTGACAGAAATATCATAAAACTGCCTCAAAAAATTGAATCCTGCATAAGAAGTTCTCGACCCAACCAAGCTTACTCTTTTCTTTCAAACAAGATAAGTTAATTTGGTGACGTTTAAAACAAAAACAAAGACATTGAAATAAAGAATGCTCAACGCAAAAGACGAGCTCAAACTTTTGGTTGAGAAAACTTTAAAGTATCATCACAAGGGTTTAGAGCAGGGCGATGAAACTCACGAAGACTCAGCTAAGAACTTACAGATTCTATTTCAAATCAAGCTTGGTGTCTGCAGCTGAAACTCGCAGACTTGACCAGTTCTGACAACTAAGATTCGTAAGTTTCAACAAACACACAAGTCTTGGCTATCAAACTCGGCCACTGAGTCCCAAGAACACACAAAACCAACTTGAAGTTTTCAAAAAACACACATTGGTGAACCAACATGTTTTTCTTACTGCTCAAAATGAATCTTAATTTTGACTGGATGTAACGTGGAAACTTCTAAAACAAAGATTAAATCAGTATTTACCCAGGTAGTCCCTTTGGTACTCAACTCTCTATTGCCAATTAGTGAGAATGAGTAATGTCCACTTTGAAGACAAGCTCTCATTGTAGAGTAATCACGAGCTGCCAACTCGTAAATAATATCATTGTGTATAAATACAAGCAGCAAGACCAAAGCAAGACACGTTGACTGTTGTTCTTACTATTTTCTTTCTCAAGAAAGCTGTCAAAGGATAAGAGATAATCCCAAAATGCTTTATAGGGTCCAAAGACGTTTGAAATCTTGTATTTTTGAACTGCATGCTTGCAAGGGACATAGTAGGTCTATGCATCCCAAATATTAGAGCTTGTTTAATGCTATATCTAATAAATTAAATACATGAATTAAAAATAAAGATGATAATGCATACCAGATACACGAGTAAAATATATTTTTATTCGCACATGAAATTACTACAGAGAAGAAGAAGACCAGAGATGGTCGCTGAAGGATTACAGTCAATTAGCCTCCATCATACCCTTTGCTTGACGATACACAATATATTTATAGGACCCAACAGTTTGCAAGAGGAACATAACTGTCAACCAACCGACACTTATAACTACCCAGAGCCGACAATTAATACGTCGGCTAACCAGTATTATCAAACATAACAACAAACATATCGTACACTGACTACATCATCCTCCCCAAAAGAAAAAATCATCCTCCAAACAAGTAAACAAGTAACATGAGGGAAGACTAATAACCATATTTCCATGGAGTTCCCTAACGTAGGAATGCAGGGACACGGGGATGCATTTTGGCGACTAGTGAACCATGGGCCTAAATTTGGGGATAGTGAGGGGATGATAGAGGGCAGTGACGAAGCAATGGTGGGGGACGCAAGGAAGATATACAAATTGAGATGAATAGAGATCTTCAACCAAAAATATGCAATATAGCATCATTGTGAGTACCTCGTGAAAGAAAAACTTATTTGCTGAAGTTAAAGGTTGCAGCTAGTATGTAATGGCATGTGCTATATAGCAAGTGACCTGGCAGCATCCCCACAGAGGTAGCGAAGGTGATGGTTCTATGGGGGGGACGTTTACCACAAGTCCCCAAGCCTCAAAAACATCCCCCTATAAGGGATGCAGGTTTTTTGGGGGGGTTGGCAGAGGGATGAGGGGGTTATGTGTCCCCATCGAACACTACTAATAACAATTGTGTAGACAATGACTTGTATCATGCAAACTAAAACCCAGACTGTACTTGGAAAAAAATGAGTGCAATGGGGATCTAGGGCCAATGCCTCCGATGGCATTTGGGGGCAACCACCCAGAGCAGGGTCGAGAGGCAACGCCCACGCCATGAAGCCCAAATTAAGACCTTCAAAACTCAATAGTTTACATCATTTTTGTGATTTTTTAAGAGGCTAAAAGCAATGATGTTGTCGTACCACATGCATGTGTTGCTCGTCATACAACGAATATGGTGAAAAGATGTCAATGTTGTAATGTGTGCCAAATGACATAACATTAATCGGAGTGCTACCTATTCCAAGACTGATGCCATACAACGGACACTTGTACGGTGTGAGTGCACTAAGTATCGCATACAGTGTGACAATGTGAAGAGGATGGTTGTTGTCGTATGATGGAGCAAGTCATCAGCCATACAAGGTAAAAATGGGGTCGTCATACATGCAAATTGAGGTGACCGCCAAGCAAATGGTAACGTATGATGAGATTGCAATGTCCAAGTCGTAAGGTGAGATTGTAGGTCATATGATGAAGTTGCAGTGTCCAGGCCATACAATCCATGGCCAAGTTTGACACATGGTAAAAATCAAGGGACGTCATACCAAATGCAGTTGTATAACCCAAGACAGATTGTTGTTCACTGGAATGAGGACGTCGTGTGTTGAATGCTCGAACAGATGACAATGAGTATCATGTAATCACTTGAATGAATGAAATCTTTCTTTCATGGTGTTATATGATATGAGGAATGATTGGCCGCTTCTCATAACTTATTTCTTTGGACCAAGGCAACTTTACATTTTGCCATTGTACGATAGAGGAAGAGGATCACACAATGTGTGAATTATATTTTTTCTTGTTCTATTAGAATCTTCCCTTACTTTCTATTTTTCTTTTTCTTGTTTTGTAAATTTTCAGTTAAGTTGATTTCCCTTGACAAATATTTGTATATTCCACATTAAATATTTTGTTCTTCATACTATTAGATCTATCGTCCATAATTTTACATGCTTTCATCAATTGTTTTTTCATGGAGTGTTGCAACTTCAAGAAAATTACGCACTAACAGAAATACCTCATAGTTCTCCATTTGCCAGTGAAATAGGCTACAAAGAGAATTTATATTATCCTCTGAGCAAGACTTTAACTCCGAAATTCATTTATCATTTGGTTCCCTCAAACCTTTACTCTGTCCATTCTATTCGACAATCTAATTATTCCAAAGAAACTGCTTCCTCACTATTGGCTTGGTTTTTTTAATAAATCACATACTTTTGACCCCAGTTTTCAATGGCGATTGTATTCTTTTTCCAATTGTTAATGACGTTAGTGACTACCAGCCATCCTCTACCAAGTAATGCATCATATGATTTCTTCTACAATGGAATGACCACAAAATTCAGGAGTTGATGGTTTTTTAATCATTACCTTCTACGCCATCAATGTCCCCAAAGGCCTGATTACATGTTAGTTGCCACCTAATGATTGGAATGTCAGTGGCTAAACGGTTGGCTTCTCGAAGCACTTCCATGTATCATTCAGAAGTACGTTGACAATTGATCCTCCATCAACAATGGTGTTAATCAAATTCTTCCCCATGATATCCGTTTGAATGGTAATCAGCTTCTTCTTGATGTTCACCAACAACAACATTGGGTCAATGACATGTTCATCCTCGAGTGGCAACTCTATTATCATGTCTTTACTTGGGTTTTCCTGTTGCTAACTTCGGTCGACCATGTTGGTAATTGTCAATCTCAGTTGTGGCATGGTTAGATTGGTTGTCACCTTGATTGGTACAGTTGTTTGTATCACTGGTCGTACTATGTTCTTCTTTGACTCCATTCGCAATGACATACTTGCAATTCTGTTGGAGGTTTTACAATCCTTCACCATCGCTTGTTCCACTCCTACTTTAGCTTCTTTGAGTCATTTTTTCTCCATACAAGGATCTCGATACAATGCATTCTTCATCTATGCTCTAGTGATTGCTATAATTGTCTCGTCTTGTTCCTTCGCATCCACCATATTAATACCCTTTTGCTTTGGACAATCAATGATTTCATGATTACCTAGTCCACACCATTTGCACAATAACTGCAATTTCTCCTACTTGTTCTGGCAATTTCTGACAAAGTGTCCCTATTCGCTACATTCTCGACTTTGTATGATAAAACGTCCTTTGGAGTCATATTGTATATGATTTTTCCCTCGTTAATTTTGATAACCATCTATGAATGCCTTTTATGGCTTCAATGGAGTGCACCACTCTCCTTGCATAAGAGTACATGTGTACTCCTAGCATTCAAATTATATAGGCACTCCTTTATTGAATGACCCATTACCTTGCAAATCTCACAAAACATCTTTCTAGGACAATTACCTTTCATGTGCTCCTCAATTTTGCAATCAATACATCATAATTCACTTCTCATCACATCTCGCCATAGGGCTTGAATTGTTTTTTATTCTTCCTCATTGCTACCTTCGATGCTCTTGTCATCATCTGTCTTCCTCTTCCCTCAAGAAGATGTTTTGTTTTTACTCTCAATGTCCATTGCCTGATTGTAAGTATCAATAAATGAAGACAAAGGCACTACTTTCATCTTTTTTCTGCAATGAGTTGAATCCCTCAATGAATTGTTGCTTCTTTAGCCCATCAACTAGATGGTTCTCCAACTTCACTAGAAATTCTTGGAGCCTACAATTGCAAGCCCATAGACTCTTGTGTTTGCCTTGTTAGGTATTAGAGATCTTTGCTACGATCTCAATGTCATCTCATAACAATTTGAATTCTACCTCAAACACTTTCTTCAACGCATCCCATGAGGTTGTCGCTTCTACATCAAAATTTGTGAGCCAATCTAAGGCCATACCGCATAGCATTGTTAGAAATGCTCTCAGCTAATCCTCTTCGTCTTCCTGGTCGCTCGCTATGTAATGTCCCTTAGTCAATTCAATCTTCAGTAGAGGTTGGCCTACAACCAAAGGTTCCCATAGGTCAACAGAGTGGTTAAGGGACCCAACCAGGGGTTGTGGAGCTTAGCAGTGAGCTTTATAGTTGTTTTTCATAGTTTGAGACAGCCTCCTAATTTTTACGAGGGATTCCTACTTTTTGGGGATTGATTGGGAGTTGGCCAGAATGCATCAGGGGACCTTAGCTATTATTTTGGGAGCTTTGGTTGCAGTTCCTATTTTTTAGGGAGTATCTCTATTTTTTAGGAGGGGACTGTCAATTGACCTGCTATATTTAGACATCACCAAGATTGCATGGGCATTAGCAGTTTTCAATTTGGAGATCAGGTGATGAATCTATGAATAAATTTGAAATAATTAAGTTATTGTCTAATGTTTTAATTTAAATAAAAATAAACTGATTTAATTGCATCACTTTATAATATAATAGAGTTATTAATGTTAAAGTATTGTTCGTTCGTCATGATAACAGATAATCATATAACCCGATTTCAATATATACGATATGCCATTTAATATATATATATATAATAAGTGGATATATATATATCTGAATTAAATATGCATTGGAACGAACACACACACACACACACATATATATATATTAAATGGCATATCGTATATATTGAAATCGGGTTATATGATTATCTGTTTAAACAGCAAATGTGTATCATGACTGTTATGTATTAACAGTCACGATACTATCGTGACTGTTAATACATAACAGTCATGATAGTGACTATATATCGCAGCCTTAACAAATGCGATTTGTATTAAAGCAAACCGATAATTATTATAAACAGTCACGTCACTTCATTGTGAACAAACATGTCATTTCTAATGTGAACAGTCACGTCA
>MU224344.1:644737-659388 GCA_018584345.1 Thuja plicata
TGTTGTCAATGAGACAACTTACATCATTGTTTGCACTTTATGATATATTTCTTATTTAATTACATCCAAATGGACTATTATTGAATTATAAAACCACAATTTAACCAAACTCTTATATCTACCCCATTACCCCTTACATTAGCCCTTTAGGCCTTTATTAGCCAACTTTGGCAATTTTACATTTTATGACTCCATTACATTTCATAGGCACTAATGGCCCAAATTATAATATTTTAGACCTTTTAGGTCCTTTTAGTCTTCATATGTATTCAAATCCTCCAGGATCCATGAGTGACCCTAGTGTTCCTCTTTAGCCTTTCTGCTTGGCCCTAGTGCTCTGGCACCAAGATGGAGGAAGAAGATATGGTAGTCATTACTCTGAAAAGTCTACCTAAATCTTATGAGCACTTTATAGAGACTCTCAACATTACTTCCACTGACGTTGACCTTAAATTTCCAAAGTTAAGCACCAAACTTCTGCAGCAGGATCATTGGAAACAACAATTTAGTAGCAGTGCCACCTCGTCCTCCTCAGGGCAAGCCTTTGCAGCCAAATCTTGTCACAAGGGTAAAGGCAAATCTCAGCAATCTCAGTCATATCAGCAGAAGGGCTCCAATCAGTCTCAGGAGGGTTCAAAGAAGAAGAAGGTTCAGTGTAACAATTGTCATAAATATGGCCATTTGCTCAAGGATTGTCGCCATCGATTGGCTTCCGACCAACGGAAGCAGGGAGGGCCTCAACCTAAAGCCAATGTTGTTGAGCACATAGAGCAAAAAGAATCTTCCTTTTACACTTTCATGGCGAAAAGACCTGCAGACCATGTCAAATCTTCTACTTGGTTCATTGAGTCTAGTGCTTCTCGGCATTTCACTCACAGGCGTGATTGGTTTACAGAATTTTCTCCCTTATCTGATTCAGTTATATTTGGCGGAGGTGAAGAGTATACAGTTGTCGGCAAGGGCTACGTTCAGATTCAATTTGGTGGGTGGAGTCTCATATTCCTCAAGGTATACTACGTTCTTGGCATGGAACTTAATCTTCTCTCAGTGAGTCACATTATGCGACATTCTCCTCAGCTTGAAGTTGTATTCAGTACACACAGGTGCTCGATTGTCGATCGTGCGATATGCACTACTGTAGCTGTTGGCATTGAGGATCATGGTCTGTACAGACTTGTGGATACAGGTGATTCTCTTGAGCATGCCTTCACAGCGAAATCAGCCTCTATCAACAGTCTTTGGCATCAGCGTTATGGTCACCTGAACATTCATTATCTTGCTCAGCTTGTTCGAGATGATTTAGTACTTGGTCTACCTAAAATTCAAACTCAAAATCAGCGAGCTTGTGGAGCTTGTCAAGCTGGTAAGCAGCACAGGACATCGTTCAAGGATGGTGAATCATGGTGAGCCTCAAGGGTACTACAGTTGGTCCACGCTGATGTATGTGGTCCAATGAACACTACTTTTGTTACTGGGTGAATGTATTTCTTGCTTTATATTGATGACTACAGTAGAAAAATGTGGGTGTACTTTCTTAGACAAAAATCAGATGTGTTTACTGTATTTCGGAAATTTAAGGCCTTAGTAGAAAAAGAGTTTGGTTGTTCTATTATATCTCATAGGTCTGATAATGGGGGAGAGTTTTGTTCTACTGCTTTCTCTTCTTTGTATGATACACATGGCATAAAACGTCAGTTAACCACACCATACACCCCTCAACAAAACGGCATTGTAGAACGTCGCAACCACACCATTACAGAAATGTTCCTAAGAAATACTGGGCAAAAGCAGTATTTACTACAGTTTATCTCCTTAATAGGTCTCCCACACATGATGTTAAAGGGAAGACTCCTGAGGAAGCCTAGACTGGTCGCAGACCTAGGATCAGCCACCTGAAAGTTTTTGGCTCTCTAGCTTATGTATGGATTCCTGATGCCCAACGCTCTAAGTTGGATTCCAAGAGCCAAAAGCTTATGTTTACAGGTTACAGTGATAACCATTAGGCATACCGGTTGATTGATGTAGACACTGATCGTCTTATTTTCAGTCGCGATGTTGTCTTTGATGAAGAACGAGGACCATTTCAGCTTTCCTCGTCTGAGCAAAATTCAGAGGATCAACCTTTGAAGGCTTTTGATTTGGGTGTCTGTCTTCCATTGGGTTCGCCTGATGGGAGGTATGATGCAGATTTTGTCTTTGATGATGCACTACCTGACTTTCCTCCAGTTGATGTTGATCTTCCACCTGTTGCAGATCCTCTTCCACCTCCAGCTCTAGTTATTCCTCCTGATGTTGGCACATCTACTCTTTGGCCTAAATGGTGGGCTAAAACTATCAGTGATCTTCATCCTAATGAGCTCATTGACAGTAGATCTTCTAGAAATAAGGACAAGCAATACAATACAATTAACTTTGCTCTCATAGCCAACCTACATAGCATTTATGAGCCTAAGACTTTTAAAGAGGCAACAGAGAATTCCAGAGGGGGAACAGGCAATGGATGCAAAATACCAAAGCCTTCTGAAGAATCACACATGGGTTCTCTCTGATCTTCCTCTAGGGAAGATGCCCATTAGCTGCAAATGGGTATATAAGGTCAAGTATCATGCAGATGGTACCTTAGATAAATACAAGGCCAGATTAGTTGCTCGAGGGTTCACACAGCGGGAGGGCATTGACTATGAGGAGACTTTTGCTCCTACTGCCAAGATGAGTACAATTCGTCTTCTTCTCACCATTGCAACTCAGTTTGGATGGAAAGTCCATCAGATGGATGTTAGAGTGCCTTCCTCAACGGTGAGTTGCAGGAAGAAGTCTACATGACACAACCTCAGGGTTTCAAGGTTGTCGGCAACGAGCACCAAGTATGTAGGCTCCAAAAAGCACTCTATGGACTCAAACAGGCTCCTCGAGCGTGGTACATCAAGATTGATTAGTACTTGATTGCTCATGGTTTTCAACGTTGTCCTTCTGACAGTAATTTGTATATCAAATGCTCTGGTGATGATATTCTTTTCCTTGTTGTCTATGTGGATGACTTGATCATTACTGCTAGTTCAACACATTTGTTTACAGAAAACAAACAAGACCGATGCAAGGATTTTGATATGACAGATTTGGGGCTTCTCCATTATTGTTTAGGTGTTGAGGTTTGGCAGACTGATAGTAGCATTTTTCTTTCTCAATCCAAGTATGCTAGGAACTTGATTGATAGGTTTCGAATGCAGAATTGTAAACCTGCTTCTACGCCTATGGAGAAAGGGCTGAAGTTATCAGCCAAGCCTGATTCTACTCAATGTTGATGAGGCCACTTAGAGGCAACTAGTGGGCAGTCTCATCTATCTTACTGCCACTAGACCTGATCTCAGTTTTGCAGTCAGCTATATTTCACGCTTCATGATAACCCCCAAGGTTGATCATTGGGTAGGAGTGAAGAGTGTGTTGCGTTATGTGAAGGGCACCCGTGATTATGGACTTCTTTACACTCGGAGTCATGATTCTAGACTCAGTGGATTCACAGATTCAGTTTGGGCAGGTTCGGTTGATGATTAGATATCAACCTCTGGATAAGTGTTCAGTTTGGGATCTAGTGCAGTCACATGGAATAGTAAAAAGTAGCAGGCAGTATCTCTCTCCTCACCAGAAGTAGAGTATCGAGGAGTTGTTAAGGCATCTTGTGAAGCAGTTTGGCTTCATTGAATGCTTACGGATATGTCTCAAGTAGGTCCAACTCCCTTGTTTGCTGATAATGAGGGCGTTCTCAAGCTTGCCAGGAACCCAGTCTTCCATGAAAAAACCAAACATGTGGACATTCATTGTCATTACATTTGGCAGTTGGTTGAAGACGGGACAGTTCAGTTGCCGTATGTTCCAACTGCGGATCAGACTGCAGACATTCCCACCAAGCCTCTTGGTCCAAATAAGTTTGCTAAATTTAGGGGGCAGCTTGGTGTAGTTGACAGATTGACCATTAAGCGAGGGTATTAGAATATTATTATATTTGTTTATTACTTTAATGGTCATCTTTTGTAATATTATGTAAATTAGATAGATAAGATCGATTACTCAATCTTCTGTAGTTTCTTTTAGAAACTTTCTATTTTGTATCTGTTGTAAATTCTTTATAATGATCATGTTGATCATTTGTTAATACAACAATCATTATTTTACCAATTACTTTGCGTAATATATTAAACATACAAATTCCCATTATATAGGCTTGTTTTTAGTCCAACACTCAGTAGAGCTGTTCGAACCTAGGATACATTCAGTCTCCTCAAGTTTCTCTAAGACTTGACCATTACATGCTCTTTTTCTGATAATGAAAAAATACATATGAGATCCATTGAAAATTGACAAAAGACTTGTACAAACCCATGCTTGTTAGTGAAGATTTCAGAAAACCATGTTTGGGTGCTACATTGGGCTTGTACTTATGAGAAGAAAAGATGAATAATCAAGATTCAAATAAGCAAGGAAAATCCTAATTCATCATATTTTATCTAACTTACACTTTAGTTAACTTCATATAGCTCTAATATAGATTGATTAGATATATTAATTAGTCAAATTCTAACGCTGATTGGACTCTATTACAAATACCTGAGCCTAACTGGATACTACGAGAAATAATATTAAATTCATATATTTCAAAGGTCCAGTTTTCTACAGGCATACGTGACATTCTCACTGACACTTTCAAAAGAAAATTCTACTGCAATTTTGATGCTGAAATATCTAACTTATTCAAACCCTCACTTTAAAATAAACTATTGATTGTAAAATTCAAATATAAGTGCATAACTGAATTTGGCTATAACTCAAAGAGAATTTCATAATTAAGGGGACATAGAATTAAAGAGAATTTTATTAAATCATAGTAATGTAATTATTTCTTTGATCAACCACTAAAAAAATTCTTCGAGCAATATTATAAGAGTCATCAAGAGACATTCTAGAAATCTGATGACTCCTCTTACTTTATCATCATATTTGATGATGCAAGACCATCCAGGACGCATGCAATAGTGTACACCCAAAATCATTATGCTGTTCATTTTCATTTTCTTCTGATTTCGGTGTATATTTAGGTCCTGTTTAGTGTGGTTTTCTTTTCTTCTGTTTTGTATCTGGCCTCTCTGTGGGTGTTGCAGGTTACTGTCTGAATCTTTTTCAAAGCAATCCTGGCATCAGTTTCATTTCTACTGGAGGCCTGTTACTATTATTGGTGACTCTTGATTAAGTCAAGGGTCCTTTATGCTGGCAGATCATGGACAGTTATCTTGCCCATCTTGCCCTCCTGTGATCAGGGTCCTTTATATTGACATTATGCACTGTGCCACTTTATTAATTCACTGTGTTCTTGCTCTAACACTGACACACTATCCTTGGGACTTGGTCTAACTCGCTCTTTTAGAAACCTTACTCTCGCACTCACATCCAGCATTCCATACCTCAGCAAAAAAGCTAAACCATGGGGCCACACACAAATAAGCAGGACCAGGTCCCAAGTGCTCAATCATTCAATCGTGCAAGCATTTATTCTAGATGCAAAAAATGATGCATAAACGTTTTACACATGTACACACCTATGTTACCCGGGGACGTGTTTTTGGCAAAAATTGACCCGTCCCCGTTTCCGAAAAGTCCCGGAAACTCAGAAACTTCCGCAAACCTTTCCCTTGGCTGTCCCATAAAATTAATGTTTCAGTTTTGATAATTTGTTTCATTTCCACTCTCATGTGAGCTCTAAAGTTAAATTATTTAACACAAACATTATATGTTAAGGTTCTATAATTTATATAAGCATGTGTTATCCATGTTTTAATATGAATATTTAAAATTTCCCTATATATTTTAAATTTTCCCTATTTTTTATATAGTTGTTCCCACTGCTGTCCCCTGCCGTCCCCTGCTCCGAGAAAAAAAATCCGTCCCGGAAACCCGTTTCCCCGTCCCCACGTCCCCCCGTCCCGGAAACCTAGGGTAACATAGGTACACACTCATGCAAACAAAGATACACCCTTACTTTACAAATTAGCAAATATTGGTCTAAAGCATGCCTTTTCCACCAATAAATAATAAATTGAAGAAGAAGAATACAATTGAGACCAACACATTTTTAGCCACAATATTTTGCCATACAAAGTGTACTAAAGTAATAAAGCATAACTTAGAAGCATTTTCGAAGGGAAATATCAGCATAAACTATTGATACTCCCTTAGTGATCAAAGGTTTACCCAAGTACTCAACAATCACAATATGCTACCAAAGAAATTTAACCACCTTCATTCTTGATTCCATTAGTTTTCAAATTCATGTCAAACATACAGGCCAGAATTAACAGCTAGCTTTGCTACCCTATTGTCTAAGACTCCAAAACTACTGTATGCAGTTCAAATGGAATTGCAAAGGAGTTTGCAGGGAATTGAAATATCAACTAATATCATCATTCACAGTTCACCATAAAAGTAATCACTGAAGTTTAGGCAATTTAAAACAAATTTATCAGGAGACGACGATACTTCATAGGCAATCATGTTCTAATCATTCTTAACTTCTAAATCACTAACATTTGCATGGATTAACCACTGATAACAACTCAGATTCAGTTCTAAAAAGAAAAACAATCAGGATCAAACTACAGCACTGAACTGAATATATTTATAATACAGGGCAACAAGCCAAAGACTTTAAACTCTCAAATTGAACCAATTATTGCATGTTGTTGGCATACCTAGAAACAAGTCCCCATAAACGTCCCAATCCACCATCTCCATCTTTCAACTCAAAGGAACAATCTACAAAGCATGAAAATTGATAAATACAAATGATACTCAAAGAGAAAATCTACAGTGCATGCAAATTCATAAAAACAAAACATGCATGATCCCACAAACTATTCTGTATTAGCTTAAATCTTTTCTACTTCACTTAACAATATACACAGCAACAAAAAGCAGAAACTTGATTGATGCAATCTGCATAGGCATGATATGCAATGAAATAAATCAAAACTTCAAAATCCTTTTATATTAAAGCTATTTAACATCTTTGAAAAAATAACAAACTCTATCTTTCTGAAACAATAATTTAATTCCTGAAAGGATGTCTCTAAGCATCAACTACATAGAGGAGGGTTTCAGCCGTAAACCCTTAATTACCAAGGAGATTCCAAACAGTTTTCTATGAGGTCATTGGTGGTGTGGAGTGTTAAGCGGGACCATCTTATCGAAGATGATAGTTGTCATTACATATTCATAGTGCTCTTTATCAGCTTCAGCTAAGGGTTTTGAGTTTTATAAATCTAGGGAGAGTAGGTTCGCTTCTAAAAACCCACACCACATTAAAACTTAGTGAGTGCAAGAATAATTATTAATTCGCATTGACCCAGGCCACGAAGCTTCATGTGCAATGAGGAGGCCAAATGAATGGTGATAGCAAAGGTATGGTGAATTGCTTACACCTCCAAACCCTAGATTGGTTTTATACAAAGTTGATTCAGAAACATCTGCAATAGACAATAGAGGAAGAAAATAGCCCATTAATGAGACTAAGTCCCATATCCTTGTGCTTACTGTAAACAAAAAGGCCACATTTTGTGTTAATATTTCCATTAAAAAGACATGGAATTAATAAATATATATGCTTATACAGTTAGCAAATCTTTTAATTCAAGTTCTCTAAATTTAAGACACTAACAGGAGGCAAAGGAGGAATTAGGTGAAACTGGCAATCTTTATGTTTATGAAAGACAATGTGACCAACGAGACCATATCTCCTTAGTATATTACACAATGTGTTTCTTTTATCTCTTGATGTAAAGGCCTCTAAATCATTCTTACGAGAACTAAAAAATGTAATGATTTGTCAAACTGGTTGAATAAAACGTCAAATATCTGATGTTCTTTTGGCGCTAATTTAAAGAACAATAAAAATACAAAAAATAGAAAGGAGGATCCTTGGGCCTTCAGTGACAGTGATGTTAAAGGGTCCACCAATGCCCTAGAAAAAGTTAACAAAGAAGAGAACTATGCAGCTCCACAAACAAAAATTAACTCTGAAGTCTCCAAAATCAAGAAAGTTTAGCCAGTTAGGTTAACAAGGTTTGGAAACTTTAAAAAAATTAAAAACTGCAGACAGTAATATAAAATGTCTGGATTCCTTGTTACTGCAAGACACTAAAACAGTGGAAATAAAACAAACGGAGACCAAGAAGTTCACTTGAAAAAATTCATAACACATCTTGTCCATTCCTTAAAAAGGCACAGGGTTATCATTCTCATTTGTATCAGATTACAAAAACAGTTTTGCAAGTGTGCGAAATTGCCCCATCACGGATATATTCGGGCACTATTAAATGATATTGCTAGGGCTTAACAGATATTCATATTCTCCCCATGATCTGGTGAATGAACAACATTTTATTCAGGTATTCTGCTTACTATGATATTCAAAGAGCTACCATGTTTCTACAAAGACTGAGATGTTCTTTATCCACCATTTTCTATACTCTTAACATAGATGTTTGACCCTTTTTCTTAAAGAGATTTGTTAGAAATTTGAAATAGATGCATAACCAAAGACTTTCTATGAGCGAGATAAGCTATAAAACTGTTAATGAAAACAAGCAATTACAGACCCGTGATTACAAGAGATGTGCAAATGGCAAGATGACAAAATTGCATTAGAAGCTCAAAGAGATGCTCTAGAAGAATGACTGCATGAGTCAAAGTACATGAATGCAAACCTATCCAAGAGCATCACAATGTGCGCAAAAGAAAGCCAAATACAAACATGGTTGTGAGTTCTAAGGAGAGGATGGAAGTGGCAAATCCAACCAATAGGTTGTGACCACCAAGTAGTCTAAAATCAGCAAATGCTCCATCCTTTAAGGATGGGGACTCCACCTTTTAACAAAGGGGGTACCTCAACATCATATCCTAGTTAAACTCACTTTATGAACCTAAGTGTTGTGATATTTTCACACATCGCCCCATAGCAAATGGGGACCCCCATGTTTTTTATGTTAGTGTTTTGGGTTCTTAGTGTTAATCTTCAATCTCTTACCTCTACAAATGGGTCGAGTCATGGGTTTTCAATCAGGTTCAGGGATGTTGTCAAGAAGTACTTCAATGTTTCAACTAAGAAGAGTGGACAAGGCACCTATTGTGATGTTTTCACACATCGCCTCATAGCAAATGGGGACCCCCAGGTTTTTTTCTTAGGTTAGTGTTTATGGGTCTTATGTTAATCTCCAGTCTCTTACCTCTACAATTGGGTTGAGTTGTGGGTTTTCAATCAAGTCTAGGGATGTTGTCAAAACTGTACTTTAATGTTTCAACTAAGAAGAGTGGGCAGGGCACCCTTACAATGTTGTGGCCAAGTGTTGGTCTTCAACTTAATGATAACTTTGGATGAATATTCTAATGCTACAAATGCATTAAAACACGTCAAGGCAGAAAGAACGCATTTTTTCACCAAATCTAACAACTTTCTATTTTTAGAAATTTATTTTTTCAAAGTGCTTTTTTGTTTTTTCTATTTTTTGAAAGTATTGTTTTTAGCATTTCTAGGTTTAGTTGAGAAACGTCTATTTTTAGAAAGTTGTTTTTTGCTTTTTAGTTTTTCTGGAAACTGGGTTTTTAGAGGAAACGCAAGTACCAGAGGTTGGGCAAATGGACGAAATAGCTAAAAAGAGCTTCCTCGAAGGAATTTTGAATTGATCAACTAGTCAAATCGACATGTTAAAAAAAAGTGATTTCCTCAACAAGTTCTTGAAAAAAAGTTGAGTAAAAATCAATCCGAGAAATTGAAGAGGTACTGAGAAGTGATTTCCTCAACAAATTCTCAAAAAAAAAGCTAAGTATTGAAAATCAATACGAGAAATCGAAGAGGTACTAAGAAGTGATTTACTCAACAAGTTCTCGAAAAAAAAGCCGAGTGTTGAAAATCAATGTGAGAAATTGAAGAGATACTAAGAAGTGATTTCCTCAACAAACAAAAAAAATGTTGTTGAAAGTTAATACGAGAAAGATGAAAGGAAAAGAAGACAGGTTTGAACTTTCCAAGAGGTCAAGAAAAAAACAAATAAAAGCAAAGCATAATTGCACCTTGTGTTGTTTTGACCAATTTGGGCAAGTTTTGAAGTTTTTTTTTGCTTTAATGACACATCGACCTCTTGAGGAGAAACCACTAACTAAATAAAAGCAAAGATGAAATTGCCTAATGGAGAAAGACAATAAAGTGTTTTATTAATTCTTTTTTTGGACTAAAAAAGAAAATAAAACAGAAAGTCGACCCTTGCAAGGAAAGCACACATCAATTTTAAAAGGACATTGATAGAAGGTGAAATTCATTTCAGCACAAGTCATTTTACAGGTTAGCAAAGAAGAAGAAATTCTTAGTTTAAAGTCGCAGCAGAGAAGAAGGAATAATCAGTTCAAAATCGCAAGAGGAAGGGAAATAAAGAGCTTTTTAAGATGAAATTCATCAATTACTTGCAGAATTTTGATTTTTAAACCCTCCTTCAAGCTTGCAGCGATAATAATCAATTTTCGATCACAGATTTTCCTCTGATTTTTTCTAAGTTTTCATAGAAAAAGGGTAATTCTTGAGTTTTTGAAATCAGATATTAGAAACGTTACTTGCAGATTTCATGGAATTTCCAGTCTTAACTCATTTCTTTCTTATTTTCAAAGGTTAAACTTAAAATGCTTAAAATTCATCACTAAAATCAGAATAGGAGTGTATTCTTCATCCTTAAATGTCTTTGCAGCCTTTAAATATCACTAATTACAAGTTTCATATAGGTACTATGTTTACACCAAGAAATAACAAAGCTACAATCAAGAAAGAACAAGTTAAGGAGGTGCTTGAAGGGTTCTATCCTAAATCCCATATGTCATCTAAATGGGAGAAAGTCGGAGACACCAATTTCAAACTATTCAACATTGTTCATTATAAGAAAAGACAATTTGGCACATCTGGTAGAAGTGATCCAGCTGGTTTGAACTTGGAACAATTGAAAGAGAATGTGAAAAAAGTGTATCTCAAAGAAATGGAGGCTATCCAGGAAGGCCAGGTAGATGACATGTTTTCCCCTGTGATCTACAAAAACAATTTTCACAAGCAAGAGAACAAGTGGGAAAATACTTTCAGCCAATACATTGAAACCTTGGCCGTGATAGGAGTGCACTTGGATACCTTACCCAGCATAGAAATGGATGGCTTCATTTGCTCACAATCAGATTCAGTGCATTCGTCGAAAGAGAGCAAAGCAAAGGGAATTGCATCTTGGAGTTTGGTTCTATGGATTAGCTCACTAGGTGTCAGCATTATCTGTATTCCAAATGGCTCTTCCTCCTTGTGCCACATTTCAGCAATAAAGCAACCAATCATTCAATAGTTAGTTGTGCTTTTGTAATGAACACTAATTAGGGTTCTATCTTGTAATCTTGGCTATTAATCTTGGATCAATTTGGATTGTTGGTTTGTTTGTCGGTGCCTATACAAACCTGTCTCATTTCATTTGTAATTGATACAGAGATTCATAAGATATGCAAATAGGTAGATAGTTAGCTCTGACTATTTAGAATAGAAGTAAAGTAGGAGAAAGAGAAGACATTGTTGTAAGACTTGGGGAAATTAAAAACTGATTTCATTGAAGATATGGTAGATTTATGTTTATTTCAACTCGTTGCATGGTGTTCCTCCAATTTCACAATTGCTAGACTAAGTGCTTTGATTTCATTGGACAAATGTAATGGTGTTTGATGAATTTCCATGGCTCGTACTTTTTGCATCGTGTTGATTATAAGTTGTAGTGTAAAATTAGCCTGAGCCTCTGTTATATGGATGTTTAACTTCGATCATTAAATGTGAAGTGTTCGTTATGATATGAAAATTCTTTGCATAACCCTTAGAAAATTGCACCAGTTCTTGCGAGTTCTAGTTAATCTTGGCAAAGCAAAACTTCGTTATTTTGGAATTTGTCCATTGCAACACTATCCATTGATATCATTGTCCTTAGGAGTACATTTAGATCCTTCTAACCCTTTCCCTTTTAATTTCAGTCATGTCCGTCCAAAGAAGCATCACAAGATTGCAATATTCGATGAAGAAGTTCCAAACACCATTGCAAAAGAAGTGAAGAACAATTCAAACATAAGTCCCTTTTGTGTTATCAGCATATCACAACGACCATTGAGCTTATCCACAGTCAAGACCTAACATAAAAGAACATTGGACTCACTTATACGATCTTTCACAATCTTAGCATACACCGGATTTTGCTCAAGAGAAGATAAGATGCCTTGGTATTTTATTCTACTTTGGTGTGGACACAAAACACTCACCAACACTAAGCAAGCTTACTTAAAGTGTAGGAAAAACCTAGGACTAAGGAAAAAATAGATAACCACTAGGAAAATTAAAAACTACACTAACACCCCCCCCAAGCAAAGCTTAGGTGGGTGAAAAGATGACATGTCCCGACAAATGAAACCATGCTAGGTACCCATGTACAAAGAATATCCACCCAAAAGAAGTCCCCTCCCACAATAAGGAAGTACACACTCACATAAATAGAGAGCAAAATACATCATTGAAAGTGCCATTCCCAATTACATTCATTTATGTATTGTTACCTCTAATGTCCCTTTTTCTAAGTTATTCTCCAACATGACAACTGATATATTTTTATTCTCATTGCGCCATAATGAGATATGATAAGGGAATAAATAATTAAATTAATTATTATATATTTCTCTCAATAAAAAAAATTGTAAAGATTATTTAATTAATTTAATTAACATGACAACTGGAATATAATTAAATATTATATGGTCACTTATTAAAAGTACTTCCCGAAAGAAAAGATTATACAAGGAGGAATGAGAGAGACATTCGGCATTTTGGAATATTTTATGAAAGCTTCTATTGAAAGATTGTGTTTACCCGCTGGGGTAACCTAGTTTACTGATGCATAGACATTACACGGAAATATAGAAACATAAGATAGATTAGAGAGTACCATAGTCTTTATTAATCATTCGTAACTTGAGTACATTTACAATAGTCACCGTCATCTTCTCCTCCGAAGAGAAAGTACATTGCTTATATAAAACCCGAAGGGGTGTGACCAAACGTCACCACCGATTCCCAACCGTCGTCCGGTAGTAACTAAGTACCGTCGGAACACATAATATAACTAATACCTGACACAACATAAAGTAAACTCTACGGCTAACATCATCCCCCCCTAAAGAAAAGTCGTTTCCGGACGACAACAAAATATTCGAGACAGAACAAGATAGGAATGATTAACCACTACGTACAAGAACCAAAACATGTTGCTCAGTCTTAGCCTCTACCAAGTGCTGCAAATCTGTTGCTCAAATGGAACTGCCTCCAACCGCTCTGTCCTCAATAGCCATGTTGCCTTCTCCACACCCAACTATTGGGTACACTAAGCCAAGTCTTGCTCTCTGTGTCTCCACCACGGCAGTCTCATGTCCAGCCAAGACATACTCCTCAAAGCGTAGTACCCTGCTACCTCTCTCGCCACCACTGGCGCGGACAATCCATGCCTGTAGCATCTCTAGGTCTCATCTGCTCAACGTTGTGTGTTCACAACCTCCCAATCCATCTCCCTCGGCGGCTTATGACTCCCCCCCCAACGCTTAGCTTCAGACTTCTTTCTCACCATGCGGAACAAACCCAACGCTTACCCTGACGACGTTGGTACCCCAAACTCTAGGTTGTAGTGTGCCTCAAAAATAAAATGGGTGTTCGGGGGCAGCGCCCCAACCGCCAAGACCAATTTAGCACCTTCAAACCCACACAAAAGTTCATGGCACACACCGTTTTCGTGATTTTCGTCTGACGCCATACTCTCTTACGGTGCCTGTGCAAATGGCCAATAACTATGTTTACTTCACTACCTGCTTAAGTCCTTCCCTTCGGTGTCATATTCTATTCACTGTGAACTGTTCTTTATTTGTCGTCGTTTTTTTTTTTTGTGTTTTGTTTTTTTTGTAGTGTGATGTCGTCAATAACTTTTGCTTGTGACTTCTCCTGCACGGCCACCTTTACCCACTCAATACTCCAGTCTGTAGGATCATGTTCACCTTTAATTTCACTGCTTTCTCCTATCGTAGGGTTGTCTTATTTCTAGTCTCTGATGCTTCAACAGTCGTACAGTCGATGGTTCCTCTAGCTGGAATTGTCATATGGTCTTCATTTTGACTCTGAATGTCGTACTGTTGTACGGCCTTTGCATTCTTGTCTCTCTCCTATCGTACGGCCTATTATGGCTTTATCTCGGCTTCACTACCGTCTCGACCGTACGGCCCGCAAGCAACTTCTTTCCATGCCCAATCACTTTCCGTACGGTCGTACGATCTTTTCATTATTTGCCTCGACCGTAAAGACCGTAACGTGACTTCTTGTCGTGCCTAGTCACTTTCCGTACTGTTGTACAGTCTTTTGAGAATCGATTCCCTGTGTTTTTTTTCCCTTTTCCTTTTCGTTTTTTTCACTTGTTTCGTTGTTGTTTTTTCACTTGTTTCGTCGTTCGTACTGTCGTATGGACCCTTTTTGAATTTTATTTTTTTTGAATTTTTTTTTTTTTTTTTTTTAAATGCCTAAT